>VZRW01012476.1:55944-71200 GCA_013398125.1 Aegotheles bennettii | reverse complement strand
GGCCGGGGCTGCCCTCACGGAGCCCGGAGCGCCCCTTTTGAATTTAAGCCACGTAGCTCCGCCGGCTTTTGTCTGCTCTCCCCGGTGCCAGGCGGCCCCTGCAGCCACTTGGCGGCTTCTGCCCGCGCCCGCCCCCCCTCCCCTCCGAGTTTCTCACTCGAGAATAAAAGAGGTTTTGAAGGGTGATGGAGGCTGCTGTGGGAACCCTTCCCCACCCAGGCGGCTGCCCGGCACTGCGAGAGAGGCAGCCTAGAGACGGACAGTTTCTGCTGGTGACAGCTTCGCCTGCCTTCAAATGGGGAAAAAAAAATTAAAAAGTTGTTTGCGCTGGAGCAACTTCTCCAGTTTTATCGCTCAGGGCTAAAGCAGGGAGAGAGATGCGACTCGGGTGCCCGTTCACTAACGCACCCTGCTGGGTCACCCCTTGGCGCTCCCCCGGCCGCGGGGTTGCGGGCCGGCTCCCTCCCGGCAACCCCACTTCATGTCCCGGCACCCCCACGTCGTGTCCCGGCATCCCCACTTCATGTCCCGGCGCCCCCACGTCGTGTCCAGCACCCCCATGTCCCGGCGCCCCCACGTCCCGCTCCCTCGGAGCCCGCGGGTCAGGTCCATGCAACGGTCTCTAATATATTTGACCTTGTTAACGCTTCTAGGGGGTCAGAGACCCAGATGTTTGTTCCTGTGCAGCGAGCAAGATTCTGGCACCTTTCCTCAGCCCAGCTGCAGATGTTCACTGTCTCTGCTCAGACCACTGCACTCACTTTCTTCTCCCTTGACTCCCACTTGACAGCATCTCACCATCACAGCTTCCAGTGGGACAATTCATACTCTAAAGCACAGCCCAATGCAATAAGGGTGTCTGATTAAGGTTTGCCATCAGATACGGTGAAAAAGGGCCAGACCCATTTTCTTTCCCTTGTATGGATGGTTGCCTCAGGCTACTTGCAGTCCCATTGCAGGAAGATGAATTACAGTTAATGAAACCACTCGGAGGGTAAATTATTTGCCCAAATGAGTAAAGTAGCAGAATCTGGCCCTTGGATGGAGGACTGCAAAATAATTCAATAGATGTGTTTTAATGTGCATCTTTTGTAAGTTGTTTTGGTGCAGATTTTGTTAGTAAATCAATTTAATGTGATAAGGGGAAAGGTCACTGTTGGAGAGCTGGGTTCGGGGATCTATGTTCTGTACCATCTTGTTCAACTTCATGAAAAATATCTCACGGTAGAAATTGTTAGAAAGAAAGATGCGTCCATTGACACGATGGAGTTTTACTGCTCAGAACAGCGAGGGGAAGAGCACAGGTGCAGCAAACTTGCTGCTACTGACACCTTTTGCATGGTCAGTACAGTTCCCCCCCACATGGCAGAGCAGGGCTTGAAAGGCAGCTTCTAAGTACATGGCAGGCTATGGCAGAAAAGAGAATGGAAACATAAAAACATTGCTGAAAATACTACAGCTGTCTAGAGACTACCAGTGGGGAGGGGGGTGCAAGAAGAGCAAAACTACTTTCATCTTCAAAGAGACTCAGAAGCAGAATCACGACCAGCCACGTCTTCCATTGTTAGTGTGTTTTGCTCTCTCCCTCTGCCATCTCATTTCTTCACCTGCAGAGGCTCTCTGGGGCCATTTATTTTATATTTGCTTTTTTTCCCCCGATCCCTTTCCCTAGGGGAAGCTTCCCTTTGAGGCACTGGGGATACAGTCTGTTTCTGGGGAATGTAGCAAGCAGGAAAGACTGGCTGGGCAACTAGGAACCGAAAACTTTTAATCCTACTCCTCGGTCAGATACAAAATGCCTTCAGAAGCTGTCTCTGACCAGTTTTGGGTGTTAATCTTGAAATTCCTGGAACAGTAAGTGGGGAAGGAGGAAAAACTGCAGATCCGCCATAGGAACACCTGGTACAATCCTGAGATGAAAAGAGATGTGTCCCACATGAAAAAGGGATGCAGACAATGGGGCAAACTCAGGCATCAGGGTATCTCCCTCCCGCTTGGTCCTAAGCTGTATGGGTAACAGCTCAGGCACTACCAAAACTATATATATATTTTACACCATATTTTTTAAAGTGTAAATCTTGAATTCTCTGTGTGTCAGCATTCCCCAAAGGATATTACGTATTATTATTTCATGTCCATGAAACTCTGTATATGTATCCTTTGTGTTTTAACAATAGTTCTGAAATCAAATCTTAATTACTCCTGACTTTCAGCTAGGACCAAAGTATGGAGCCTTCAGGTCTGGTTAGGTGTCATGGCTGAGCTGCTGTAATTGCTATTGAAAGAAACAAGCACGTTCCCTCCTCCTTCTCCACCACCACCTCCCTGTTTTCCTCTTGGTCTTGCCTGCCTTGTGCAGTCCCTTCCTTCAGTGAAAGACCGTCTCGCTGCCTAGTGAGTTTTTTCAACTCACTAGCAGGGCAGAAAACTGTGAAACTGTTCTTTGCTGAGATTATTTTCAGACAGGTTAGAAAGTCCAGAGGATGCCCCCAGGCACCCTGGTAGAGCTGTTACAGGGGTGCGTGTTGCAGGGCCGGGTGCTCTGGGGTGCTGGAGGCAGAGCTATCCTGTTGGCACAGCTGTACCACATCTGTGGTACCTTAAGGATGCGATGCGGTATTACAGGTAAGGTGATCTAAATGGAAACGGCTGCTGAAAGGAACAGTCCTGTCCCCATTTACCCCCCAGCCATACTCTTCCACTGCTTCTCTGGCAGTTGGATCGGGTAGTTATCCCAGCAGGCAGCACCTGTAGGTTTCTGAGTGTGTTTTTCATTTCCTCCCAAGGTACCAGCTAAAAGTCGCTGGATTTTGGGGTGTGTAAGGAGCCCACATCCTTCTCTTTGGCTTGGGAACAGCTGCTACACATAGCAAGTGCAATTCTACCTTTAACATACAGGTGTCTGCTGCTTTCAAATTATGGAATAAGAAGAAATCAACTAAGAAAAAATAATATTTTAAAATATAGTTTTAATAAAGTTTTTATAGCTTTAATAAAAAATAAAAGTATAGAGTGAAAGGAATCTGCTAAAGCAATTGCAAGTTGCGTGACACTCACCCTAGACCGTTTACCAGTTTCATTTTATGGTAAATCCCACAGGAGGCATTTGCAGGGAATAAAGCCCTGTCCTCCCAAAAGATACAGCATTCAGGCAGAGGAAAGAGTTTGTGTCTAGTTATTCAGTCTCTGAAATTTCAAATATCCCACTGACTTTAGTGGGAGTGCAAAGTTGGACAAGCCTGGTAAAATATATGTGTATGTACTTTCATGTACGTGCCTGTATACATACACAGGCATCTTCAAGGCAGATAAGAATTGACCCAGAAAGCTTGGATTCAGTAAAAGACTAAAGCGTAGGTGCTTTAGGATCAGGGATTTATCCTTTAATAAAAATCTGTTGCTAGCTGCAAAATTCAAAGCTTGTTTTAGATTTCCATAGACTTCAAGGTTCTTCAGGCTAACAGAATTAATTCTAGTCCATCCTCTGAAAAATATGTCTCTAAGTGTCTCTCTGTCCCATAGCAATTTTCCCTTCAAAAAACCTCTGCATCAGAGAAACTTTGCTTTCTGTATATATTAAAATGTGACTACTTCACGATGCATCCCTGTATTCCTAAATGAAGCTATATTCCTATATTTATCTTAACTGAGAATTAAGCTAGATGGAAACTAATTAGTAGAAGTTGAATTAAAGTAAGCAACATCAAGGACGGTAAAAATAATCCTGGACTAACTGTATTAGTTCCTACACAATTAAATTGCTGAAATGTTTGGATTACTGCTTAGGGCATGATGACAACATCAAGTTGGTCTCCTCTTCATCTCCGTGTTGAGCACATCACAAAATTGTGCATCACGGGTGACAGTTCAGAGCTGGAATAACCAGAGACTTCAGTAGCCAGGAGCAAGATGCCTTGGCACAGCCAGCTGGAGGAGCCTGGCATGGTGTCTTGTCTCTGCTGCCTACCTGTGTGTGGGCTCAGCAGCTCCTCAAGCATGAGGAGTCCTCAGCCTGAGGAGCTGCTGAACTCACACATTTCTCATTGCCTTCAGATACAAACCGTGTTGCACAGGCTGAAGTTGTGTTAGGCTGTTCGTCTTTATTTTCCTAATTACTTAATTCTTCGAGACTTTAAAAGAAAAAACATAAATTAGTCATTAAGAACTACCTTGGCAATCAAGTTAATGAAATGTAAAACTGGTTCATGAGGAATTACTGTTCTGTTTGATTCATTTCATCACCTTCTGTCATTAGCACTCTAGGTTGTCTGTGGAAACAGGCTACGTTTCTGTTAATGTTTCACAAGGCACAAATTAATCTCCTATTTTTCTGCTAGAAGCTCAGGAAACTTTCAAACGCTGCTTGAATCTACCTTGAAAATATATTTTTACATATAAATATTTCTTTCTGATTTCCTGTAGTGAAGTTGAGTTACTGAAAAACATCACAAGGTTTGACATGCGTTTGAACGTGTCCTTTAGGCAGTGAAATTCCTCTGCAAAGTACTGAGTCTATCAGAGGAATCCAAATGTATTTTCTCATTAATACCATCAATCAAAAAGAATACGTTGCAGATTACTCACAGAAGTTTTACTGCATCAGCGTGGAGTGAGTTTATTGGGTCACATTGCAAACTAGAAGCAGAAAAATGGCACAACATAAAATAGAGAGTATGGCTTTGTGGACAAGGGAAATGCCTAGAGTAATTGACTGATTTAAATAAGGGAAAATGTTTAGGCAGAAAAAAGCTTTTCCATTTATATATAGAATAAAGAAATTGTAATGTATTTTATCCCATTTGCTTTGTACTTTCAGCAGATATTTCTTAGGCATAGTTGCCTTTGAAAGCCAAAGTTATTTATTTTCTTTTTCTCTTTTACCACTTTCTAGATTCCACACCACAAATTTTAACTGTCCCGCTCTTCTCGTATATTCCCCTCCAAATCATCTCTTTATTAACCTCCTGCCAACTTTTCCCTCTCATTTGGAAACAGTATCATCTGGAGAAGCCAGTGAGATACCTTGGCAATGACTGCGGCAGATTGCAGTTTACTTGTAATTCTTTAGATTAGATGGAACACTTAAGATGTAAAAATACTCCGGAATTTTTGTCCACATACCAAAAACGATGCCCGACGCAGCATCACTTATTGCTTGTCTGCTGCATTCTTTTTCTATTCATGCTACCAGTCACCAACAGAAAAAAATAGCCTAATTAGCTGTAAGATGAAGTGTAATCAGTTTGGAAGTGGAATTGGAAGTGGAATTGAATTGTCTTTGCCTGGGATTGGTGTCAGTGACTTCAGAAGAATTTTTCTAGCCTGAGAGGATGCTCTCCAATGGAATCTGCTACTGTGTGGTGTGCTGTATGTCTGTCCACAATGTGTGAAAAGGAGAAATGTCTGTCCACAGCATGTGAAAGAGAGAACAGAGAAGGGAAAATGCTGTAATTCTTTTCCAGTCTTTCTATATGCAGATTCTATTCTGTGCACCAAGTTCAGGCCAAGTGATCTCATTATACCAATACTGAATCTGGCTCTTTGTAGCTTCCCTTTATGAGAGTCTGAAGCAATTCCAAAAATATTTTGAAGTTACACTAAGGTTATAAGGAAAAAACCCCCCACTGTCTTATAAGCTAATTCCCTGTAGCCTCTTGTGTTGTGCTGTTATTTACATGAGTGATCTGGAGCCATTTAAACAGGCAGATTATTTTATGCAATATACATATGGCTTTCACAAAGCTGTGATCATTTAGATGTGGTAGCTCAAAAGAGGAAGAGAGTTAAGTGACATCTTTTCTAGACCAGTGACTAGATTATACATTCCAGTGTATTGATTAAGAAGAGGTTTCTGGGGCTGATACTGTCAGAAAAATTACCATGCTGTCATACAGATTAAAATCGGTCCAGCTCTATGGCTGCAGACTCTCTGGAATTAGTTTGTGTTTGGCATTTGCACCAGGCTGATTTTAAATTTGTTTCACTGGCAGACTGACCTAGGGTAGCTGAGGCCCATTCGCTTGCATCTTGGTTTGCCATAGTGTTTAAAATGCAGCCCAGCTGTTTCCAGAGGTCTGCGTGCTCTCTGTTACTAGAAGAGAAATGGAAAGCAAATAACTGGTTCTTGGAGATGGAAAAAGGCATCTCCATTGTAGGCAAAAGTGACCACCAAGTGGATATTTTCGATATTGCACATGAAAGGTTTTGTAAACTATACATAGACCTTCCAGAGAGAATCTGTGCTGCTTTTCTCCTTTCACATAAGTAAAATTGAATTTACAGCATTTTTCTCATTGTTTTGCTTTGTTCTTTTGGCTCAAGGGCTGTGTACTCCAGTACTCTATGTTTAAAAATCAAATTAAATGCAGCCATCACATATGATAGACCATAACTCATTTACAAGTGGGTATGTCCATTTCTTGATTTCTATTCATAAAGCCCATTTATTGATTTCTACTCTAAAAATCCAAATCTGAATTTGAGAAAAAAATTAGGATTTAGCAAGATCATGGATGACTTGCAGTATCAGTTCCATAAAACTTAATTACTTCCAGTTATTTCCCTGAAGCCGTTCTTTGCAGTTTCTTTGTGAATGATGAATGGTGGGGCATGGAGCAAACTGCAAAACAACTCATTAGTGAAATTCAATTTTTTATCACTTTGCAAATAATTAGCTTTTCTTTAGGTAATGTATTGTTATTTTGCACACATCCCATGTTGTTTGACATTTGTTTAGGGAACAGTAGACAACTTAGTTGCTGTATTGCCTACAACATATAGCTCATAATTACACCAAGGTTAAATATTCATTAATGCAAATGACACCCCTATGTTACTCCTGTGCAAGAAATCTGTGTATGTGATCCTGTCGAGCTGCCAGAGCAGTGGCAGTGCCACTGCTGTATGATGTTCCTCCTGGTACGTAGAAGCATCCTCCAGGAACCTGAGTGGTTCTGGTGGCCAGACCTATTTCTGAGTGGGTCATTGCTACATCAATAGCCAAGATAATAAACAAGGAGTGTCATGGCACTGCCTCCTTTAAGCAGAGTTGTCTGTAGCTGGAAAGCCTCAGAAATGGATTTCCATAGCTTCTTCTGCAGGCACAATCTTTGTACCCTACATGCAATGCACTTTCTCACACCAAGAGAACAGAGAGGAGAATTGGCTTCTCATCAAAGCCAAGCTGGTGTGTACGGTTTACTTGGTAGATGGGTCTTTCAGGAGATGTAACCTTCCTCTCCATCATTTCCTATGCTATTTTAAGATCTGGTGTTGAATCAGCTCTTCCTACCAGGCCACATTGGTGTTTGTGAGCTGTCTTTTGATGAAAAACTAAATTGACTGAGAAATAGTTTATAAGGCAAAAATGTATCTTTTGAACAAACTTAATTTGTCATGGGCCAGAGCCAATGGCCACTGCAGTTAGCAGGAGTCATCCCATGGTTTTCAGTTGGCTTTGGCAGTATAAGTTAACTTCATCTTTAAGGCTGTGTGATTACAGAAACCCCCACTTAAGTTAGCTACCCAGTTGTCCCTACTTGCGCTTCTATTTCTTTCAGGTCTCCTTATTTTCCAATGATTTACCCTTTCTATCCTGTTTAGCACTTAGTTATCAGCTTAGTTAACAGCATCTGTCAGTCATCTCTCTGCTCAGAGGACTTTGTGTCTTGTAGAAGTAAGTCCTTCTTCCACATCCTTAGCAATAGACTTCAGACAAGAAGAAGCCTGATTCTGACCCAATATCAGTGGAATTACTTTTGATTTACACTAAAGTATACAAAAGGAGGAACACACAGAGATGCCAGTACTAGACAATATTCAATATTCCTTGCTTTTGTGACTCCCTTTTTCCTGCATATAACTAAACCGTGCTTTCAGCCCATGCTGTACAGAAGTACGCACATATGTTCACGCCAAAAAACCTCATAGCAAGTCTCCCAGAATTAAAAACAGGGATTGCATTATTCTGGATGTAATCTTCAATGTGGGAAGAGGGGAGATCCACCAAAGCATAGGGAAGGGAACTACGGTGAAACCACAACAGACACTGAAAAGCAGTCCTGCAGAGCTGCAACCCTGGAAGAAAATTCCAGCTGGGGAAGCACTTAAGCTCCATTTCCTCGAGGAGAGCATGCAGTGCTGGCCAAGCCTCTTTGATATTTCTCTTTCACTTTGGCAAATCAACAACTTATAAAAGACCAAAATAATGTCTCCCAATGCTCCAAAATATATTCAAGGAGAAATTGAAAATTACATCTACTCACGCACACAGCATGTTCCATGCGCTTTCAGTGTGGAGAAACTGGGCATGGTGTTGGGATGAAAAGTTGGGATGAAATACAGGGTAGTTGAAATTAAGTTGCACAAGGGTAAAGTTTTGGCATTTGGGCTCTGTGGTCATTCCAGAGAAAAGTGCTGGATTGAGGCCGTGTCCAAGGGCTGTGGTTCTCATTTGCAGTCAGGCCCCATCTAGCCGGACTATTGACCCTTTACTTGCCTGTCTATTACACTTGCTTGTTATGTGACACACATCCCACCACTCCCATTTGAGCCATTGCCTTGATTTGTTAATGTATAGTATCAGGACAAGCAGGCAGAAGCATAGAGTACTTTAGTCACTCTTTGGCAGAGAAAGAGACATTGAACAAAGGGATCTAGGTGCCTTTTAGAGCACGGGCACAGCTAGCCTAACGCTTCAGCAAACAAGGATCAGTTGGCATGCTAACACAATGACTTTCCAAGATACCCTGGCTCCACAGTTTGTGAGCCAGTCCTCCAAGGTGCTGGGGAAGAATAATTTACTAACAGCCTCTTCCAGCATTCTTTCATCTGTGCCTCAAAATCTGAAGAGAAAAACGGTACCTGGCCTCTCTGAGTCTATGATCCCCAAAATAGAAAGACTGCCTGTTCCTGGGCAACGCTAGGGCAGTGCAATGGGGAGTGTGCTGCCAAAAGGACATTAATATTTGGGCAATCTGCACATTGAATTTAAAAGAGTTTCTTTTTGTCTGGCTCTCTGCCACTCTCTAATTAGACACAGTCTCTCCAGCCCTCTTGACAGGTTAACCAGTCTTCAGGGTTTTTTTTGGGTTCCTAACAGTGATATTTCCAACACGCCATTGCTGTATCCTGACAAGAGAACACAGAAAACACGGATTGCAATATAGTGTACAGACTCAACAAAATAGCAAGTACAGGGAGGAACAAAGCCACCTTTTATGAAGCCAGGAAAGAAGGAGTGAAGAGTTATCCAAAAGTGCACAGCAAGACCCTTGTATTTTACTTCACATTTTCATGATTTGCAGATAAATCTAGCACCCAAGATGAGAGACTTCAAGATCTATGGTGTCCTGAATTGGCTTAATTAAGCAGCAACTGTCTACTGAAGTCTCAGAGTAATTAAGTTTTGATACTTTGTGAAGACACTGGAGGATTTGAAGACACAACAAGCTTTCAAGTGTGGTTTATATCAGGATAGTTACAACCTCATTGATATAGGGATTGCCAGAGTGGCAGAAAGGTTTAATGCATCAACCACTGAGCCAGGTGGTTAGGGACAGCAAGACGTTTATAGGAATAAGTGAGGAAGGAAAAGAACCCTGAGAATCCTGGGCATTCTCCCTTATGGAACATCTCCCCTATATAACATAAGGGAATGTTCCTNTCCAACTCACCATTACAGGGCACAGAGCAGAGATCCTCAAGCATGCGCCAGTCAAGCCAGAAAGTCAATTTGACACAGCAGCACAGAGTGACACTGCTGTAGAGCTGTGCTCAGGCAGGGTCATCTGCCTGCTGCATGGCAGCCTGACCCTGCGGGACTGATCAATGGTACAATGGTACAGTGTCCAGTTGGAGGCCTGTCACTAATGGTGTCCCCCCGGGCTCTGTACTGGCCCCAGTGTTGTTCAACTTGTTCATCAGTGACTTGGATGAGGGGGTAGATGCCTCCTCAGCAAGTTTGCTTATGATACGAGACTGGGAGGAGTGGCTGATACCTCAGAGGGTTGTGCTGCCCTTCAGAGGGACCACAGTAGGTTGGAGAGTTGGGCAGAGAAAAACCACCTGAAGTTCAACAAGGGCAAATGCAGGCTCCTGCATATGGGGAGGAACAACCCCATTCACCTGTACAGGCTGGGGGCAGACCTGCTGGAAACCAGCGCTGCGGAGAGGGACCTGGGGGTCCTGGTGGACAACAAATTGTCCATGAGCCAGCAATGCACCCTTGTGGCCAAGAAGGCAAATGGAATCCTGGGGTGCATTAGAGAGAGCATTGCCAGCAGATCGAGGGAGGTGATCCTGCCCCTTTACTCAGCCCTGGTGAGGCCACATTTGGAGTGCTGTGTGCAGTTCTGGGCTCCACAGTACAAGAAAGACATGGAGCTCCTGGAGCAGGTTCAATGGAGAGCCACTAAGTTGGTCAAGGGTCTGGAGAATCTCTCTTATAAAGAAAGGCTGAAGGAGCTGGGCCTGTTCAGCCTCAAAAAGAGGCAACTGAGAGGGGACCTTATTAATGTGTGTAAATGCCTAAAGGGTGGGTATCAAGAGGATGGAGCTGGGCTCTTTTTGGTGGTGCCAACCAATGGAACGAGAAGCAAGGGGCAGAAACTGATGCACAGGAAGTTCCATCTGAACTTGAGGAAGAACTTCTTTACTGTGCGAGTTCCCGCACACTGGAACAGGTTGTCCAGAGAGGTTGTGGAGTCTCCCTCAGTGGGGGTAGTGAAGAACCACCTGGATGCAGTCCTGTGCTATGTGCTCTAGGATGACCCTGCTTGGGCAGGGAGGTTGGACCAGATGACCCACGGTGGTCCCTTCCAACCTTACGGATTCTGTGACTCATGGAGGATCAATTCACGTGCCTCTGTTGGATTGCATGGAACCACAGGGTGATATGTGCTCTGGGAACATAAACCCTCACTTGTCAGGCTCAGTATAGTGAGAGGACACTGGAGATGGCAAAAGGAGCAGCCAACAAATGGTGGGGCAGGGGAAGGGGCAGAGAGAGGGAGAAGTGTCCTTTAGTGTTTATTATTACTTGGACTCCTGAGCTACATGGGTCCCATTTAGTACTGGTGCTCCATTGTGCAATGATGGGAAGAGGGAACCTAGGACCGGGACTCTAGACTTAGATCCAGTTCTAGTTTCAATTGCAGTGTTCCTCTGGGTCCACAACTTTGTCCACAACAGCAGAAGCTGGGTGCACAGTCCAGTGTAGGGACATGGCACACTCCAACAGGAAACTGCCCAGGGACTAGAGCACGCAGGCACCACACACTGTGCTCTCTCATGTAAACATCAACACTTGCTACACAGATTAAGTGTAATCTGCCCTGTAGTTTGATTAATTACCTATGAAAAAAACCCCCAGCATTTCTTTTGTTGGAGGAAGTCTGTGAGGATCAAACTCATTATTATATGGCACACATGCATATGTAGATTCTGAAGGCCATGAGCATACCTAAATATTCATCACTCTACAATTACATGCATCACATAAGAAGCCCTGCTTTTTTTGAGGCCAAAGCATGGTTACTTCTGGAGACATAGTGCTGACTGGAAAAGAGGGACAATAAAAGATACTTTGATTTGTTTTAGTTTAGTGCAATTCCTCTAAATGAGTTTGGCCTCTGGGGCCACATTCTTCCTACCATTTGGCTTTGAAAAGCCAGCGGTAGTAGGTGAGGCTCACATTGCTGGAATGTCAAAGGCAAGGCAATTTCCAGATGTTAGCAGCTGTGTTCATCTTTGGTCAACAAAGTCAAACCTGGCAGAAGTGGGTGTAGTTCCATCATTGGATTTGGCCCATACACTTTATCTCCTTCTGCTGGGTCCAACAAAAATAGTAGCATTCCCAGGGAAGATCCCATGCTTGGCCAAAAATGGATGCTGTGACCAGAAGGCAGAGAGAGAAGTAAAGTCACCCAGAAAGCATAGTCTTGTTTTCACTGACAAACAGGTAGCAGAGCAAGAATCAAGCTTAGTTATACAGGCTTTCATCCCACAAGAAGATTCTCATGGAAAAATAAACTGCTTCCACACGCCTTCTTTCAGAACTGTGGCCATCATGAGTGCAGAATCTATCTAAAATAATGGGGAAGAAAAGCAAAGACTTAATGCAAAGAATGATGTTCTGGTACAAACTCATTATTAAAATTGAGAAAGGAAAAATCTGGCAAAAGAAAATTACCATTCTGTAAACTCCTGGGAAGAGTTTTATCTCACATCTGGTAACATGAGGAGTTTTTCTTGAAACTTCTAAATGCCAGAACCATATTTCACATTTCCTGCTCCACGTGTTAGACAGCTTCTCATGCTAAAGGCTGCAAAACAGTTAGAAAAGGTGAAATGATCCAATGTCACTGATTTCAGATAACATCTAGACAGAGAAGGAAAGACAAAAAAATATGATCCAAAGGGACCTTAAGAGCCCACTTAATCCATCCCTACACTCAAGACAGGCTTTATTAAATCTATCTTATGCTGATGGTTTCTTGTCTAATTTATGCTAAAGGCTTTTACAATACTTCCAGCACTGTAAGGTCCACAATTTTCCCCAGGGAAGCTATTTCAATGTGTGAGGAGTTGACCCTGACTGGAATCTAAGCCTTCACCCAGTCACTCTAGCAGGATGGGGGAGAGAACCAGAAGTGCAAAAGTGAGAAAAAACCTTGTGAGTCAAGATAAAGACAGTTTAATAAGTGAAGGAAAAAACCACCCAAACCCAAACAAGTTGATGCAAAGGCAATCACTCACTGCCTCCCACCAGCAGACTGTTGTCCAGCCAGTCTCAGAGCAACAGCTATTTTGGAAAAACTCCCCCCCAGTTCTCTTGCTAAGCAGGACCCCTTGTGGTGTGGGATATCCCTTTGGTCAGCTGCGGTCAGCTGTCCCAGCTGTGTCCCCTCCCAGCCTCTTGCCCACTGCCAGCCTACTGGGAGCGATAGAGTGAGAAACAGAGAAACCTTGGCACTGTGCAAACATTGTTAAACAATAGCTAAAACACTGGTGTGTTATCAACACTGTTTTGGTCACCTGTCTAAAATACAGCACTGTATGGACTGCTATGAAGAACATTAACTCCATCCCAGCCAGACCCAGTACACAATGCTTCATAATCTGTGCTGTTAGAAAATGTTTCTGGATTCCCAGTTTTGACTGTTTTGGTGTAATGCAAAGCTGTTCTTGTTCTGTTTGCTATGGAGAAACGATCCCTTATGTTTTCTGCAACAGTTCTTTAAACACTTCCAATTAATTATCAGTAAATTTCAAAACATTTAATTTAGTCTTATGCTTTTATGTGAGATTCACCCTTTACCCCAAGTTTTCCTTCAAGTATGAGTGCAAACAAACCAAAACACCCAAAATAAATGTTGACTGATACCTCTTCTAAGTCTTCTAAGACTCTTTGTTCAAGCCTGGGCAGACTGTAGATTCCCGGAATAAGAGATTAGTTTTGGTTGGAAGGGATTTTTGGAGATCACCTAGTCCAACACCCTGCCTAAAGCAGGGCCTTCTTCCTGAATGGACCTTAGACATATGTTTGTAGACAGGTTATCTCTTGGTGACCCCCCTGTCGGGGCACTGGGTGGGCCAGGAGCTCCCTGTGGACCTGGGACCAAGAGCACTGGGGACTTCCCAGGTTGTCCAGCAGGCCATGCCCTCCCCAACCAGGGCCTGTCCCACCATCCCTCTAGATGGGTTGAGGCTGAGCCAGAGTGTGGGCCCAGGAATGGGCTGGGACTGGGGGACCTGTGACTAGGTGGGGCAGGGCCATGGGGAGCTGGAGACTGACCCTGCTGGGGCAGCAGTTGATGGCTTTGGGGGTCTGAGACTGGGTCCTGGCCATGGGCAGGGATGAAGGAGCCCTGGGGGTGAGAAGGAGTGGCAGGGCTGTCAGTGCTTAAGAACACAGTTGTTTGTGTTCTGTCCTGCCCCTGTCCCTGTCCAATGGACCCATGCTGCAGCTTTGCCTCCAGCCTGGTCTTCTGGCCCCATATCCTTTGCTCCTCAAAGGACTCCGTGGCTGGAACCTGGGCCTGGCTTATCACTTCCCATATCTGGGGATGTTGATGGACCCTGTTGCCAGCCCTCGGCTCTGCCTGCTGTGTTCAGACACTGTGGGACTGTGCACCTGTGCTGGGTCACCCTCGTTGGGTCACCTCCGCCAGGCCCTGCTGTTTCCTGGCAAATATCTCCATAGGTAGATATCCCCATAGCCTCTTGGACAACTGGGTCCACTGCTCAGCCACTTCCACCTTGTATCTACTCGGTAGTTCACTTGACATTAATTTCAAAAGAAGTGAGAGTGAGATTCTGTATGTCTACTGTAGCTTCCATAGAAGGTTTCAGTCCCATTTCATGGTTTTGCATGGAATCTTTCAGCAAGGACGGCCACAGCTATTAAGACAAGAGTATCTCTGTCAGCGTCCTACAGCCTGCGGCTCTCAGCCCACTGCCATCCTGCAAAGCTGAGTCACAAAGTTGTCCTCTTCTCAGACCAGTGCTTCAGTTACAGGGTCCTTACCTACTTAGCTGCTGTTGCTTCAGCTGCCTCATGCACACTACAGCCCTGTGGTTCAAAAGCAGTGGCACAAGTACCTATGAATGATCTATTCAGAACTAAACCATTTCAAAGTGGATATATTTAAAAAATATATGTTTAGATGTTTAGATAGAGGTTCCTGGACCAAAGAAGGTCCATCATCCTTATATTTTCTTTATAAAGTATCTTGCTTTGTCACGCTGGGAAACAGATGAATGCAGATCAGTTGATTGCTGAATTGGAATGTGAACTGAAATCACATGGGCTACAAATGAATAGGTTTGGCAATGATCAATCATGAACAACACCCGTTTGCAGTGATAATACAGTGAATCCCTAACCAAGACCCTCTACGAATACTAGAATGGGTTTTCTTATCGTTACAGCCAAAGCGAACAGTGACAGCAAAGACAGAAGCAGTAGCTCAGTTAGGCATGAAGGGACGAAATCAAGTTGTTGAAATAGCAGGAATGGAACCATCTTTTATCATAATACCCTCGGTGGCAGAGTATTTAGCTTGGGTTTTACACCATTGTCTTGTGTTACAAGTTGCATTACTGGATTATGGAGGAGAAGTAAAGGTGCATTATCCACCACACAAATTTTTTAGCTTATTACATGCTTGTCAGCTAGAGGAGTAGCCCAGCCTTTCTGTGCATCCAGTAAGTGGCATTACAGTCTTTACAGACGCAGGAGGAAAGTCTCAGAAGG
>VZRW01012476.1:1230-53706 GCA_013398125.1 Aegotheles bennettii | reverse complement strand
CCCCGCGGGTGCTCGGCCGGGCTGTGGGGCGGGGGCGGCCCCAGCGCAGGGCCCGGTCCCTGGGGTGATCTCTCTGCGTGGCGGGGCCGTGCTGCGGGGGGCAGAGCCCCTGCACACGGGTGGGGAGGACTCGGCTCTGCAGCCCGAGTGCCCTGCGGGGGTTCCGGCCCTGGAGTGTGGGAGGGGCCGGGCAGTGGCAGCCAGGCTGGTGCAGGTGGGTACAACACTTGCTCTGCCGAGTCTCAGGCTGCCTGGGACGCGTTCTTTGCAGCTCTGCAGTGCGACTCGAGTGACACCTCCCCTCTGATCTTCCAGATCATGTGACTTAAAGTAGTCCCCGAGTTGGCAAGTAGTCCAGATCTTGGCTGTGTTGGGCAGAATGGCACCCTCCGTGACGTATGTTGCATGTTGTGTCTGTGCTGTGGAGCTGAAGCCCTGGTGTTGCTGTAGGAGCAGGTTGAGTGAAGGATAGTGTCAGGTGCACAGGGCTGATGCCTGTCTTCTGCTTTCCCTGGGAAGTTCCAGGTGGATCATGCCTGAGCTCTGATTGCATGTGAGGATGGTGGCTGCAGTGAGAAGCATTGCTTATACAGTCCTTTTGAAGGTGCTCAACTTCCACCATGACCATTGCTGAGAACACTTGAGCTGTCTGATTGTTTGGGGTTGTTATAGTTGGGCAAGTTATCCAAATTTAAACTTGATGGATGCTGTAAATTAAATAGGTGCTGCCTCCAGTGAGTGAAATAACTTTTGTATGTCAGCCATCAGGGATCTGTGTACGTGCAACCCTGACTGAAAGAAAACACGTTCTGTATTTTTTGTAGACTTGGGGTGGTAGAATGTGCTTACATCACAGCATGTTGTGTGGGACAACCTGCAGCTTGAAAGTGTTTGTTTCACCTACGTAGAGTAGTCAGCTCCTCAAGAAATCGGAAGACAGATGTTTTAACAGCTACCATACTTGCCTTGTGACTTGCATCCAGAAGTGACAGAAGGGCTTCCAGGATTTTGCATAAAGCTGACTGAACAAAGCACTGACTCACAGCAGTGGTTCTGCTGAACACGCTTGTTCAGTACAGTACGTGGACACTGGAGTTACTCTCATGTTCCAGGCGTGTTTGTAAAGCTCATTGTTTTCCTGGCTTAGAGGAGGTGTTATATCTTTAGTTCTAACTTGAGAGCTAAGTTTCGAGCTTGTTGGCTCTCTTGGTTGAGTGGACAGTGTGTCTTTCAAATATGAATTTTGGACTGGTGAGGAAGACAGAAAGCTGAGGAGGGGAGAGGTCTTGGGTTTTCTCACATGAGCTGCAGTTGAAACTAGAACAAGGAAGTGGTTGCACTGAACTGGTCTCTGACTGCTTGGCTCATGACCTGCTGGGGCTGGTTTCTGTTCCCATGGCTTCACCCTTGGCTGCCTTTGGGAAGGCTGAGTGGCAGGTTAGGACTTCAAAGCTGAAGAAAACACAGTTTTTAAGCTGCCTGCTTTTAAATCTCCTTTGTAGGGCACGAGGTAAAAGTGTGGTGCTTTTTTAGACCTACTTGCTAGCAGTCAAGTCCATGGCACACTATTAATTGAACTCTTACAGTAAAATGTAACTTCAAAGGGTAGATTTCACTTCAGTAACATTTTGCCTGTAATTCTGCATTAAAGTGAAATGTGTGACTTGATTGAAGTATCTCTGTAGACAAACTTCAGTTAACTTCCTAAGTTGTTTTAAGAGGAGAGACAGAAACAGTGGTGTTGAGATTAAATGTACTTTAGCTTAGCCATGTCACTGGTTTTGTGAGAGGGAGTGGCCTCAGGTTTATATTCATACAGCTTGGTATGTGGCATTAGCAGTGGAAAGGTGAAAGTCTTCTGTGGCTGCTGGTTTGCTGACTGTTGCTTCTGAAACCTGTGAAGGCTAAATTGTTTTTCTGTCACAGAAACTTCATTAATACCATTCTGGTCAGAAAATGTCTGCTCTTGAAGCACTCTTTAAGTACATTGATGAACATCAGGACCTCTATGTTCAGGTAAGTTTTCTTTCAGAGTCTTGTCCTGCAGCACACGGAGCTATGGGATATTAAAAGTTGATAGGTGGTCAGCTTGAAGCTTGTTGTTACACCTATATAATATGCCTGGTAATAGAGTAATGCCAAGTTCTTCCGGAGAGGGGGCAGCAGGCAGCAGATGTGGCTGGTTTGAGTCAAGCCAGAAAACTTTGTTTCTCAAGTTTAGGCTTAGTTTTGTTCAAGGACATAATCTCCATGGTAGATTTATGAGAAAATGCTCTATTAGTTTGTAGTGCAAGCAGTGGCTTATTTAGAGGTGGAAGACTCACACTAGTCCCTGAATGCCAAACTATGCTTATACTGTGTCACCCCTTTTGAGATGGGAGAGGAAAGACAGGGCTGGAATAAAGCTTTCTCAGATGAAACTGTTCATGTTTTGGGGGGTGGAGGGAGAGGTTATCTTCTGTATTGTTTAATCTGTTACTTAATTGTACTTCGTATTGCAGTCCCTTTTGCCTGTGAAGGAATCAGTGGTATAGCACTGTGATCTCCCAGGCAAGAACTATGCCAAGTGTTCGGCTTCTGACAGTTTCACTGATCTCATGTGGGGGGAAAAGCTAAGGCAGCCTTTCTGAGAAGCCTGAAGGACATTAAGAACGCTTAACGAGCTAGAGAATGGCAACCAGAAAGGCACAATATGCATGAGCTGTCATACCCTTAAACCTACCTTCTGTGCCTGTAGGCTTGGTGCTGTGCTGCAGGGCAGCTGTAGGAAAGGTTTTAGAGAGCTTTTGAGTGCAATATCAATGGTTAGAGTACTCCTTTGAGTAGAGGGCAGAGCCGATTTCCCTCAGGTTTCAGCTTGACTAAAACAGCACTAGCAGAAAGGCAGGGTGTTGGATTTGTGTAGTGCTTCCCATTCCATGATTTGTGTGTAGTGATACCTTTAACTTTCCTGTCTTTCTGTAGCGGTTGGCTGAATGGGTGGCAATCCAGAGTGTGTCAGCATGGCCGGAGAAGAGGGCTGAAATCAGACATATGATGGAGGTTGCTGCGAAGGATATTGAGCGGCTGGGAGGCACAACCCAGCTTATGGATATTGGGAAACAAAAGGTATGTGACCATCTCCATGTCAGCATAGTAGAAGAGTGCTCTTTAAAAGACAAGGTGTTTTATACCAGACTGGCTGCTTAGGATCCCAGTAAGAGGGGCACTTAGACTCCACGAGGTACCATCTAAAGTGCTGTTTATTAGAGCTGCCACTAAAGAGCATAGTATAGATAATCTTATGTCCCTTCAGATGCTGGGAACCCCAAGCTGTGCAGCATATGGTGGGCATTCAGTCAGCATGCAGCATGCTGTGCAGATCCCATTCATGGAGGTGTTAAACCATTTTATTTATTCAAGCTGTTAGATTCCACTGGCAAACAAAAGGAAGATTCACATGAGAACTTCTTGCTGCACTTTTAAAGACAAGGACATGCAGGTGTTTTATCTGCTGTGGGAACTGCCTGCAACCTACAGCCAACTGGCAAAGTTTACNTGCAGGTGTTTTATCTGCTGTGGGTACTGAGTGGGAACTGCCTGCAACCTGCAGCCCTAGGCTATGCAGAGCACAACACAGGCAGGAAGGTGAAGCTGCGTGTGCAGCATAGCACAGGCTTGGGTGTACTCAAGCTAACTATGTGGATCACTAATTGGTGTCTGGTCTCCTGGTCAGGATTGCCACACAAGGGTCTTGCAGGTAGTAGCCTAGAAAGGCAGTAGCCTCTTGGGGTGCGGGATGTCTTTCCTGCCACACAGTCTGAGCTTCCTGTTAAAACCTTTGTTGCTTACTATAAGCCTTGGGATCTAGATCAGTTAAGCGTGTTCTATTACATTGTTTTGGACTGTGTATTACATGTATTTTAAGTACTTTTCTAACTGAACAGGAACTGAGTATCTGCAAACAAACATGTTAGACATTTTTAACAGTAGGCTGGTGTTGGACCTGAGACCCATAGGCTGTAAAGATACTAACTGAAGTTTCAGTAAGTCTTCCAAAAGACTTTTGGGCTTTCCCAGAAGTGTTACATTTGTCACAAGATTGCACTGCTCCTTTACCAGATACAGAAGGATCCTTAATAGGATGAGTCCCCTCCTTATTTTTAGCTATCTGGATGGCTTTTCACCGGAGAAAGGCATGTGCTTGTGAGAATAATGATAATCTCATCCTAGGGAACCATCCACTTGATTTCTTCTCCTTTGAAGTGTCTATTCACTACATGTCACAGAATAAGACCCATACCAAAACTGTTAGACTAGCATTCGGATAGTAGCATTCAAAATCAGTTGTACTGGAGCATTTGCTAGCTTTAGAAATCGTCATTGTAATTGGTGCTAATGATTGGGTGAAATCTGTGTGTCGGGACCCTCTGAGCTCTTGTTTGAGCAAAAGTTCTTGCTTTTGCCAACTGCAGTACACTTGTTTGTAGCACTACAGGTCCCAGCAGGGAAGCAACTGACTTCATGTGCGCTCTTGGGAAGGAATATTAAGATAATTCTAGCTCTGCTACTGCCTAAAATCCCATGAAAAGTGTTTCAATTAATTCTAAGACAAACTTGTTCCTTTCAGCATTGTAACTTTTTGGGGGCAAGAACTGATTTTATAGAGTATATTACAGGTAACATTAATTCTGCTGCAAGAGTTTTCTAAATACAAAAGTTAACTTTAGTATTTACTTTCTATTAAGTATAGACAAAACCAGTGAGTGTATTAGGTACACTGCTGCTATATCAGTGAAGGACAATGTAAAGCAACTGGTGTGAACTTCTCTGATCTAACTTAGTTTACTGCTGCACAGCAGTTTGTACTGTGTACTGACTGCTGTAAGTGTAAATCCTTGCAATAATGTTTTAATCACTTAGAGCTGCAGCTGGCCAAGGACCATGTAACCTGTTTACAAAAAAAAAATCAGAACTTGGAGCCCATATGAGCAAAAAGTCAAAGCTGATCTTGATCTGCTGAACAGCATCTAGGAGAATGTGTTGGCTCACTGTGAGGGAAATGCATCCTGACTGAGAACAGTATGTGATAATTGCATGTGGGATATTCCAAAGGACAAAGCCAAGGTCTACTCTTGAACTAAGTTCATCAGCACTACCCTGCCCTTTGCTTAACAGTGTAGGCTGGTATAGGGAAATACAGCTGTTGTGCCTACACCCAAATAAGGTAGCATATGTTACTGATACCACTATCAGGAATCTCTTGTCTAGATCTATACTGTGAACAGGATGAAAGTGCAGTGAAAAACAATGCAGAATGCAATATTGAATGGAGTCTATCACTTTTGCTTAGGTCAGCATTAGATATGGCAGTCTGGCATGCAGACAGCTTGCTTGGCTAAAACCTAGTGTAGGGATTGTTAGTTTAAAGCTAACAGTTCTGAGTGGTTTGGAACGTTTTGACTGTTACTGAGACTTGTCAGGAAACTTTCACTGGCATGGTGCCATCATACCTTCATTGGCACACTGCTTCTGGCAATCAGTTTAAGTAGCTTATTTTTGTTAGCTGTCTATGCCCCTAATCTCATAACCTCTGTAATGTTAAAGTAGTTCATTTGTCTGGTAAAAATGTGCCACTCTGACATTCCACATTCACGGAATCACAGAATGTTAGGGGTTGGAAGGGTCCTCAAAAGATTATCTAGTCCAATCCCCCTGCCAGAGCAGGACAACCTAGAGCAGGTCAAACCTTTTTGCCTCCTGTTTCTAGCTGCCTGATGGATCAGAGATTCCTCTACCACCAATTGTTCTGGGGACACTTGGCTCAGATCCACTCAAAAAGACGGTGTGTGTATATGGTCACCTGGATGTCCAGCCAGCAGCACTAGAGGACGGCTGGGATAGCGAGCCCTTCACGCTGGTAGAAAGAGAAGGTAAGATCTCTGGATCTCTGGATGAGTGGTTCTTTAATGAGTGTGGTATTTCTCAGCTATTCTAAAATTGTACCATTGATTGAAAGGGGGAAGTAAAGTAAGAACAGACATGGGTTTATTTAATACTGTAGAGATAAAAGATGCAGGAGAGGAAATGGTAAACAAGTAGAGCTGCGAAGTCTCATCTGCTCTCAGGTCTGTTTCCTTTTCTTACAGTCTAGACTGTACTTGCAAGTTAACTTGCTTGTAGCTACAGCAAAGTCTTAACTGCTGCCTTCCATGGTAACAATTTGTTGCCAGAAAGCTTTCTAGAACTAGTTTCTTGTGCTGTTTGCAACTTGTAAGTTGCCTGTAAGGTCATGTCAGACTGCAGGGATTTTGAACCACTACAGGGGACACACTCAACACAGCTCCTCTGTGCCTGGAGACAGTGTTACAGCAGCTTCCCTGGGTTGCCTTGTGCTTTGCATACTGTGCTACAATGAGTACCACAGAAGTGGTGTTTTACAGAGCTGGTGTCCAGGCAAGTGTCCATTTCCTATAGATGGGGATGAAGAAATTGAGCATTAACTCCTGTTGAAACAAATAAAACTTTATTTTCCATTTAAAGCTGGTGCTACCAGCAGCCTCTTTGTTTCATTTGCTCAGTGTTGAGTGTCAAAGGTCATATGAACAGGACATTAACCATTCTTGCTGCATAAGCATTAATCATTGCCAAGAAAAGAAGTATCTATGGTAATTAGTATTTCTACCTGGGCACTTGAGCATAGGCAGCGGAGTCCAAGTTACTAAGTTAGATCATCTCATCTGATAGCAAGAGCTAGAATTGCCTTGGGCTGTGGCTTGTCTCTGTGCAGCCTGGCAGTGTAGGAGGCATATTTACTGATGGCTCCTTGCCTTGCAAGCTGTCTGGCCTGTTCTGTCACTGTGGTTATACCTGCTGAGGAGTTGTAGCCACAGCTCTGAGTTGCAGCAATATCTGCCTCTGCTGTGACCCCATGTGCTACACTTCCGGGGACTTCCCTGTAGCCTGTAAAACTTGTGTTGAATCGCCCAGAAAGGGCTTTAGTCAGCATTTATCTGGAGAATCCAGAGAACTGATTGGTCACTAGCTACTGAAGTCTTACTCTTCAATCAAAGAATTGTTGAATTGAAACTAATACTGGATAGGTTTCTGTTAAAAGGAGGTAGATTGTTTCTATACCCTTACTGCTGTGCTTATAGAAAACATTTTTGTGAAGGTATGGAAACAACTTAGCCCAAGGCAGAGTTAATCTTTTGCAGGCTTACCTTCAACTCCTATCCAGGGAGCAGCTGGGGGAAGAGGTGAGGTAGCTCTAAGTGGGAGAGCTATTGCAGTCGTGTACCTGTCCCATTTGTGGGCTGTAACACTGCTACTTCAGAAGAATCAGAAATGAAAGTTAATACTAGCAGGGCTAAAAAGCTTATATGAAAGGCTGATTTCTCCTGCAGGCAAAAGGTGACTGAAGCTTCATCTTAACTTTTTTCCACAGTGGTTAATTTGTATCTCGTTCCTACAGGAAAGCTGTATGGTAGAGGATCAACAGATGACAAAGGTCCAGTGCTTGCCTGGCTGAATGCCTTGGAGGCTTATCAACAAACTAACCAGGTATGCATCCAAAGTATATCCTTTTACATACAGCTGAATATAGCAATAAACATTATCCAAGCCACAAACCCTTATTCAGCTGACTGGAGGAATGATGCAATAGTGCTGTAAATTCCCTGATGCCCAGTAGGGTTGAGTTGACTTTGCTGACAAGTTAGTCTTGTAGATGCTCACATTGCACTTTAAACATTTTTGCTTTAATGAAATGTGGAGGAAGGAAAATACATATATAAGGATGGCAAATTAGCTTGGCCTTTAGCAAAGCTTAATGTCTCACTGCCACTGAGCTCCATAACACTAAACCGGGAGCTTTGCTGTTTCTGCTCAAGAAAGTGCAATCAGAAATAGCTCAAGATGTCTGCTTTATCTTGCAAAACAAGTTGCTGTCGTGAGAAGAATTAGCAGTTCTCAAGTGCTGTCTAGGCATAAAATAAGGTAGACTGGATAGATAGGGTAGCTCTGACTCTCCTACTGTGGCATGCAATTTTTGTGGTTAATGCTAGTTTTCTTAGCCCTGTGACTTAACTTTGGCAACAGATTTCTGCTGTGTTCCCACAGTTAAGAGGATTGGGAACAAGTTGTTCTAGAGCTTAGTTAAAACTTTTTTGAAGAGTTTGAATTCCATCAAGTCAAGGGTAGTGTAAGGGCTCTCATGGTAAGCACAGTCCAAACTTTGTAATACTTTGCATATAATTAACAAATTCCACTGTTGTGGAACTAACTTACTCATCTCCATTTTTCTGTTTTGTACGTGGCAGTTGAAAATTACTGATTACTGAAGGAGTCCAATGTTTTCACATAATGTGTTCTGGTTTTTCATTTTCAAAGGAGTTTCCAGTAAATGTTAAGTTCTGCCTAGAGGGTATGGAAGAATCAGGATCTGAAGGCCTTGATGAACTGATTTTTGCTCAGCAAGACATTTTCTTCAAAGATGTGGATTATGTTTGCATTTCTGACAACTACTGGCTAGGCAAGCAGAAGCCTTGTATCACCTATGGCTTGAGGGGTATCTGCTACTATTTCATAGAGGTAAGTGCTGAAATACACTGCAAAGCCAGTATTAAGCTTAATTTTCTACTGGAAATAGTGGTAGCTCAGACTTCCATGCAAATACCTTTTCAGAACAGTAGAACAGTTTCTACTAATTGTCTAAATATCTTCCTTGTACTATCCTATATGATACATGGGTGGGAGGGGTAGCTTTCAGATTAAATGAAGCAAGATAGGCCAGCACCTTCACTGAAGGTTTATTTTATGGCACAGATATCTTCAAACTTCCCTGAGTGCAGGAAGAGATGTCACCCAAGTGCCCAAGGGTGGGACAGTCAATACTAAGGGCTTGTACTCCACAGAGCATTCTCCTTTTGTGTATGACAACTAAGTGGTCTGGTTTCAAAAAAAAAGCATTCAAAATACTTGCAGGCAAAAAGCTAAGGTAAAAGTCTGTTCTGTGCATTTGACAGTATGTTCATGCTACAATTAACTTGAATCTTAATTCGCTCATACCAGGTGGAATGTAGTGACAAAGACCTTCACTCTGGAGTTTATGGTGGTTCAGTACATGAGGCCATGACAGATCTCATTACTTTAATGGGTAAGAAAAAGCAGGTTTTACTCCTGTTTTAGATGCGTTCAGTAAGAGCCATTAAAGATGAGCTTGTTTGCAGCGCAATGTTCCTAAGGGCTGCTTGTACTGGTGAAGCAGTGACCAGTGAAATGGTGCTTGCCAGGTATGCATAAAACAGGCTGCCTTAGATACAGAAATACGATGGTCTTGATGAGAAGTTATCTATTTAGCTTCCCTTACAATCTTGCTGCAAACTTGTATGGTAATTAAATCACCTCTTTTCTGCAAACTCTTTTACAGATGCCATATTGAACTCCTTGAGAATCTTGCTTTCAAGCAGCCACCCAAACATATAGCAGTAGAATTAAATACAGTTGTAAGGAAGTGCACAGTTTGGGTAGCTGCAAATTCCCCAAGTACCTTCCATGCTTAGTGAAACGGGCTCTGAGAGGTAGATGTCAGAATTTCATTACACTTGCGGAGTTTTCAGAAGGCAAAGACTTCCATTTCCCATAGAAAGTGTTGACAGCAATGAGATCTTGTTTATTCTTGTTGAATCCTGATGCTAGGTGCTTGTTTACAGGTTCCCTTATAGACAAGAAAGGGAAAATCCTCATCCCTGGCATTAATGAAGCAGTGGCACCTGTTACAGATGAGGAGCTGGCACTATATGAGAAGATTGATTTTGACCTGAAAGAATATGCAGAAGATGTAGGAGCAACAAAACTATTGCATGATACAAAGGTATACTGTACTCCTCCCTCTCTGCTCTGGCTAGCTGTGTTAGTTCAAGCTATCTGTATTAGTAGAAGACAGAAACAAGCTTCTGTGGATACTTATGTAGTTACCAAGTAATTTAGTAGGCAGAGAATTCATTAAAATGGTGAGACTGTCTTAGAGAACTTTACTTACTGATCAGTTGACTGTGTACTTAACACTAGCTGTTTCTCTGCAGAGTGTTAGGTGCTTGGAAACTTAGTCTGGGTTATCCCATGTTTAAGGCAAGCAGTCTAGGCAACTTTAAGTTTGCTCCCAAGTCAATGTGTAGTATTTCAAACTTGTACAGAACTTTGTCTAGTGCTCTTCTCTAGATAAAAATGCTAGTAACTTTCTGGAGGCCAGATACCACATCTACACAAAGCATCTGGTTTCCTACGTCTGTGGGAAGTTCAGTGGGTTATAAGAAGTAAAGTAATTGCTCAGAGAACTTCTTGTAAGGTGAGAAAATATCTTGAGATGTAGCTGTGATGAACTTAAGGTTGTCATACGGAACATCTTCCTAGACCTGGTAAGCAAGGTCTGTTTTGTAGCCATGAACTAGGCAGCCACCTGAATCTTTGAATAGGCTTAAGTTTAATAAACTCATGTCTAAGCTTCTCAGGTCTTCATCTTGGGAGTTCTCCAAAGGAATGCTTTTAATAGCATTGAATCTTGCAAGGTGTAGGTATTATAGTTTTAAAGCATTACACCCTAGATGTATACATCCGTCATAAAAAGCAGAAACAAGTGCTGTAAAAGACAAGTTTACATGTGCAGGTCTGTCTTCTGTCCTAGTGCTGTCAGGAGGAGAAGACTTGAGACTCCACTCAGATAGGTATAAGCAACAATTTTATCCTCAACCTTGTCTTTACATGCTCAGGTTTATATCAACTGAGAGCACACAGGCTTTCTTGTTTAGCCTTGTTCTATAAAGTAATGGATGAAATATAGTTTGTGTATAAAAAGGAGCTGGCAAGATGCTCTTCATATGATATTGAAGCAAAGCTGTTCAGTCTTAGCTAGACTGAAATCCTAGTTTAGCTTACCAAGGCAGTTCTAACTAACCTGTTTGCAAGAAGTTTTGGGACTAGGGGAAGATACGGGAGAGAATGTAATCTCCACATGAGAAACAGTGTGCTTGAAAGATTTGAACAGTGACAGTTGAGCTCTCAGAGAAGATTAGAAGCAGGTTGTACCTGGAACAAAACAGGTTTGAGATACTGTAGCTGTTTATACAAGATACAAGTCTGTTGAATTCACAGTATCCAGTGTACTGAACAGCTATGTCCAAAGCAACAGGAAGAAATGTAGAAGTGTATCTGAAAAAGGCAGTAGTGCTAACTGTGCTCGGCTCAGAGTTCAGACAGTAACACAACAGCTTAAATAAATGGAAGCAGGCTGTATGCTTCAGTCTGCACAGTGGTGAGGCTTTTAGAAAACCTGTTATCTTCATAAGCATGTGACTCAGTGATGAGAAGGCATTTGTCTGATTTGAGGCAGTGGGGGCTAGAGCTTCCAATACATTCCCTACACACTGTGCTTGAGCATCTTATAAATGGTATTTATGTCCTTATCAGAAGCAGACTGGTCATGTCCCGTGAGTTACATAACTAGGAGAAAGCCAAGCTAGAGCTAGTGAATCTCTAACGTGGTGAAAACCCAGCCATTGTACCAATGTTTGCTTAATGGGAGTAACACTTTCTGTTTATACCTGAGTAGTCTTGAGTGAGCCAAGTATTTGTCCATGGGAGAAAGCACTGTTTCTTGCAAAGTATTTATTAGATGGAAGAAATTATTACTTTGTGGAACTCTGTCACAAACTTCATGTAACCTTACATCTTTCCCCTTGCTTCTGCAGAGAAATATCCTTATGCACAGGTGGAGATATCCTTCTTTGTCTCTCCATGGAATTGAAGGAGCCTTCTCAGGCTCTGGAGCCAAGACTGTGATTCCTAGGAAAGTGATTGGCAAGTTCTCAATCAGACTTGTGCCAAACATGACTCCTGAAGAAGTCACAAAGCACGTATGTTGAGAGGGATTGATGGTCTCAACAACTGCTGTCTCTTTTCTTCTGTTCTCCATGCCTGGGGGAAGAGTATTTCTGGTTTCTAAAGCAGTTCTGGTTATTTACTTTGTTACCATGTTCCTTGTTCTGCACCTCAACTCAGATAGTTGAGGGAGTTGCTGTATGGTCCCACATTGGACTGTTGTGGCCTGGCTATTCAATTTCTCTCAACTCAGAGGGCTCAGGAGTAAATGCTGATTTAACTGTAGGGCAGTTGTATTGCCAGAAGTGTGTATTCAAAAGCATGAGTTTGATATGTTGGCTAACTGTTCTACAGTATACTGTTAACTTGTTTAAGATATCCAGAGGAGGGATATGTAGGAATAATATGAAATAGTAATAGGAAAACTTGCTATACAATAGTAGTGACCTACAAGTCCCTAAGATGCTTTTAGTATACAGTCTTTACCAGTGTTTGTACAAATGCTAATCATAGATAAGATTGTTCAATCTTTCTTACAGGTTGAAGACTATGTGAGCAAAAAGTTTGCAGAGCTGCAGAGTCCCAACAAATTCAAGATATACTTAGGCCATGGTGGAAAACCCTGGGTGGCAGACTTCAACCATCCCCACTACATGGCTGGTAGGAGGGCCATGAAGACAGGTCAGTGGGTTTTCTACTTGGCTTTGGTCATGTTTGCAGAATACTTACTGTTCTGTACTTGTGTAATGAGCTTGGCTCACTAAGTAATGAAGCATGTCACGTGCAATCCTTAAACTCAAGTCTGAGCTACAGGAAGGAAAATCCTGACATCAGAATCATTCCTACTATATTGGAACAAGTCCATTGGTATGGTGTTGCTTTTGCTTAAGGATGAGACTGTCAGTACTTCAGATCACGTAATGAAAGCCTTCAAAGCTTAGTTGTCTTGGCAGCCTTCTTGATCAGTTATGCTAGCACAACTAGGTTGCATGGGGCAACTGGAGTGAATCTGACCTTTGTGTTGAAGTACAAACAGGCTTTCAGATGAAGTGTTATTTGTGTAACTGGACATGACAGTACTCCAGCACTACATGGGGGAGGCAGATGCCACAATTCTGCAACCTCTGCAGTCTGATTAAAACAGAGCAACGTTTGGCTAGCACATGATACAGAAGTGGTTGGTACTTGATTGCTTAAGTAGCAGTGAGGATCTGTGGTGGATAAACCTAATACAATTCCAAACTGACTAGAGTATCGCTTTGTTCTAGTTTTTGGAGTTGAACCAGACTTGACGAGGGAGGGAGGAAGCATTCCTGTTACCCTTACTTTTCAAGAAGCAACGGGCAAGAATGTCATGCTGCTTCCTGTTGGAGCTGCAGATGATGGTGCCCACTCTCAAAATGAGAAGCTAAATAGGTAAGAACTTATCCCTGTGCAAGGCTGAGTTGTACTGTGGGCTGTGGCATGTATTCTGAAAAGGATCAAGAAGAATTGAGCTTTTGCTTTTCTTTAATTTTCTGGAAGGTGAAGTGCCTTTTTCCTCTAGCAGAGGATGACTGATAGGGTAACTGGTCTGTAGCTGAATCCTGATGTCATTTCTGCTTCTGGTTTTATATACTTGAAATCAGAAGCAGTTTTTATCCTTTGGTCTCCAAGCCTGGCTACCACATACCACTCAGGGTGGCATTTCTCTTGCCAGGGGAGATGCAGGGAGGTTGGAAGAGGCAGCTGTTGCCTGCAACAGTGATGCCTGTAGTGTCGCGTGCACAAGAGTGATACTGCGAAAAGCACAACTAGAAATACAGCTCAAATTAAGCAATGCTAATGAAAGCTGTCTTCTTTCCAGGTACAACTACATCCAGGGGGTGAAGATGCTTGGTGCATACCTCTATGAAGTCTCCCAGCTGAAGGACTAAGTTAGACACCTTACCTTCTGGCTTATGGACCAGAAGTCTGAATTTTCTTACAAAATGTCATCAGCTACCAAGTCTCACATAGCTCCTGTTTTCACCAACACCTCACCTCTTTGGTGGGGGAGAGGGAACCATGCATTTCCACTTGACAAAGAACATTGTATACCAAAAATATTTCTTGAAATGCTTACTTCAAATGACACAGACTATTCCTTATCTGGACAGCAGTCCTGAACTGCATCTTTGTCTTCTCTGTTATCACTTCAAAGTTGTGGTCTGCTGTATTCATCTACTTTTCCTCTAAAGCAGGAGGAATAGTTGGCTCAGCTGTTGAAGCAGACACATCAGTTGCAGAACTGCCAGCCAAACTTAAGGTTCTTATTCCTGGATATGTCCTGGAAGTAGTCAGACACAGATTATGGAGCTATACAGGAATGTGTTCAAGCTGTAGTGAGGCATCTGTCTTGCCGAGTGATCTGGAAGAGCAGTTTGTCTCTTGCAGTTTATACCTGCCTGCAGGTTTCAATTTACAGTGAATTAGGTTATAGCAAAATTTGCTGTGGTAATGACTACTGACTGTCTTTTTGTAAAGCTGCCTTTGTATTCTGTAAAAAGGACAATAAATAATCATGCTCTAGAGGTTGGCTCTTGGTCTCTAAGGACTTGGGAGGGAAAGCAACTTCAGGTAACCTGAAACTCTTCTATGGCTATAGAGGCAGGTAAGCAACATGGTTACACAGACTGTACTTCTGGGAATCCAAATTTTTATTCCTTAGGCTCTGGCTTCATAAGAACTTGTTGACTTGAAACAGATGTTGCTGAATCCTGTTTTTCTAAGGTAAAACAAGCTCGATGTTTTGTTTTGGCTCTAAGCCAGGTCATCTCACTGTAGCACAACTGATGCTACTGCAAGGTAGTGGGTAGAATTTGTAGGTGTAAGAGCGGAGAGAAGAGCATCACTCATTGCAACTACTGACTGACATCCAATTTCAAACTGTCTTTTGGAAACATTCAGCTCCAACACTTCTGATACTTTGTCAAAAAATAAACTCTTAAATGTGTACTAATCTGAACTAGATTTGGCTGACTGAGTTCCCTGACCACCACTAGCAGGCCAAGCTATGTAAGTATTTCAGTGATGGTGCTTTGCTCTGAGAACTGCCTGAGCATGGTGCAGTCCTGTAGCCTGACAAATAGGTGAGCAGCATGTGATGCTTCCTCCCCTGGGGGGCAGAAGGCAGGAATGTCTTGTCCATCTGGTTTTCACTGTTGCTTGATGTTGGAACAAGGAGAAAAGTGTTCTCACTGTGAAGCTTATAAAGCTTCTCTGCCATGTTTTGTTCTGTTTGGTTTGTCATGGAAGTTGATTGGCTGGAGATAATCTCGTACCATTAAACTCTGTGCTTGCAGCTGGGGTACGGGTTGAGATCTGTCATGTGCCTGTGTCAGTACTTGCTAGCACCATGTGTCTGTGCAAATGCTGGGTAGTGGGCTGCTGGTTTCTCACCTTTCAGTGACAGCTGAACTACTGTGATACAACATGCAGTCTGTATGTTGGACAAGACTGGCATGCCTGAATATTTGAAGATTATGCTGAGATCAGTTAGTTATACAGGGTAACTAGACCTAGCAGCCAGTGTTAAAGCAGCTTCTTCAGTTAGTGAATTGACACCTCAGACTTCTCTAAATCATAGAATCATTATGGTTGGAAGGGACCTCCAGGGTCATCAAGTCCAACTTTTATCCCATCATATTCCTAACCATTAGACCATGGCCTCAAGTGCCTTATCAACCTGTCTTTTGAACACCCCCAGGGACGGTGACTTCACCATCTCCCTGGGCAGCCTGTTCCAGTGCCTAACTACCCTCTCAGTAAAAATGGGAACTTACACAAAAAAAATACAATTCCCTGGCTGTTGGTAAGTTTATATTGCATATTTTCTACCTATCAATTTGGAAAACATCAAACTTTAAAAATCTAATTCCTGCAATGAAGCAATAATGGTTTCTCACAATGTAAATGAAAAGCTTATTTGGGCAGGAAAAAAGCTGATAGTGTCATGAACTGTGTTCAGAAAGCAAGCATGTCTGGAGTTGTCCTATTTCATTTGTAACTTCTTTCTTGAGAATCACTTCATTGTCCCCATCACTTGACATTGCCTCAGATCCTATGCTTCCTGAGTAAGCACAGCATGGTGGAGTCGTGAAGGGTGCCTGAAACAGAAGGAAGTGTGTTAAGGCATTTGTAGAAAAGACTGGGGAGCAGATCTTGTTGGATAGCAGAAATATTTTGTCATGGGCTGAGGGTCAGAACCCTGGGAAAAGGAGGTTAAAATGGGCCTTTGGCCTAAGAAAAGTGCAGGGGCCTATTTGAGCATGCAGGTGTAAATTGTTGAAGTAATGGGCCCTCTTGACACTTAATGGGATTCCAGGTTTGTTTAGATGCAAGTTTAAAGTTGGAAGTCGTGAGTATTTGCTATGTTGCTACAGGAGAGCTTGCTCTAGCTGTGATATCTCTAGTCCCTGCCTAAGGTGACCACAAAAGCAGTAGTACTTGGCCTAAATGAACAACAGGTAAAAAGGACTAGTGATGCCAGCTTATTCCTGTAGCCTGCCCGCTTCAGACCTGACTCCTTGAAGACTTCAAAAAACCTTGTATCTGTTGCAGAGATCTGGGCTGCTACGTCTTGGAATGCTTGCACAGCATATGAAGAACTTGCTTACAGAATCACAGAATGTTAGGGGTTGGAAGGGACTTCAAAAGATCATCTAGTCCAACTCCCCCTGCCAGAGCAGGACCACCTAGAGTACATCACACAGGAACGCATCCAGTTGTGTTTTGAATGTCTCCAGCGAAGGAGACTCCATGACCTCCCTGGGCAGCCTGTCCCAGTGCTCTGAGTCAGACATCACTAGACAAACTCCCCAGCTTGGTGAGGTTATCAGCCTATTACCCTTTATTGATCTTCCAGACAGGGGGGGAGGAAGCTGTGTCCTGTAGTCTGAGAGGATTGAAGAGGGACTTGAAAGCCCTGGGACGGTTGGTGCTTAGCCCAAGTTGTTTGAATAACAGCACTATCATACAATAGAGAAGTGTCTGACATAAAGTGTGAGGTAAGCCTGAACACCAAAATGCATCAGAGAAGCATGGAACCTCACAGCACCATCTGCTGGGTGTACAAAGGATGCTTGGTGTTTCCTGCACAGAAATTCATAGCATTGCTTCTTATCTGTTAGTTTACTGAAAGGCTTGGCCAGCTCCAGTTAATATATAACATGGAAGCTTGTGTAATTAATGATCCTCAACTGATGCTCATTAGAAGACTCAAGTGAATTGACTTAATGGCTGGACCAAACTCTGCTTATGTAGAAAAATGGCCAGAAGGAGGACAAGACTAAAGATGTTTCAGGATGTCTCTGGTTAGCCCAGGGGGTTGCCATGTATTTTTACTGTGGCAAGTAACCTTTATGCAATGGCAAGCACTGGAAAAATGTTTGGGTTGGTTTAGCAGTTTCTTCCTCATGGTCTTTGCCTACTGTCACCAGTCTGCCTGGGGTGCAGTTATGCCTGGGACAGCTTTACATATGTCAACAATCCAGTTTTTTCTGAGTAGAGATGTGCCAGCTCTATTTACAAGGAAGCATAAGCAAGGCTATCAAAAGGAATGTGATTATGAACTTCTCTAACCTGGTAAGTGTCTGAATCTTGGCTGGGCCTATTGGGGGTACTGATATGTGCCTGCTTAGTTTAGGCTTATTTACTGCTTAGGCTACTGCTTCAAGGTGTTCTGTTCTTTTACTTATCTACCACTTGCTTCTTAGGGGTAAAAGAGGTAGGAGCCCAGTTTACTGCCAGATGACCCAAATAGCATGTGGCTGTAAATTGGTGAGGTTTTTTTCTTGCAAGCTTCTGTTTACCCAAGTCACAGAAAAGTATACTAAACTCCATCAAATGCTAAGGAATTTAAAGGAATTGGATCATCTTTGTACCTTCTTTATGCCCCCCAACCCCGAGATGATTTTGCTTTTCTTGTCCAGGTCAAATTTGATTGAACTGCCCAACTCAGTTTTATTTGAAAGCTGGAGTTTTATTAAAGATAGTGAGAAGGTTTGTATATCCTAATATAGCTATTGTTTAAGTAACTCAAGGCAGCAGCAGCAAAAACTAATTCTGGGGACCTGGAAGGATTACTTGCAGAAGAAGTGACTTCATAAATAAGGAGCTGAAAAGAAAAAAGGAATATCCATATGCCACAAAAGTGAAACACATTCTTCTATCCCTTTTCCTAATGTGGAATTCTGCTGGTTTGGGCTGGGATGGAGTTGATTTCCTTCATAGTAGCTGGTATGGGGCTGTGTTTTGGATTTGTGCTGGAAGCAGTGTGGATAACACAGGGGTGTTTTGGTTACTGCTGAGCAGCACTTACACAGAGCCAAGGCCTTTCCTGCTCCTCACCCCACCAGTGAGCAGGCTGGGGATGCACAAGAAGTTGGGAGGAAACACAGCTGGGACAGCTGACCCCAGCTGACCAAAGGGACATTCCATACTATATAACCATGCTCAGCATATAAAGCTGGGGGAAGGAGGAAGGGGGGGATGTCTGGAGTGATGGCATTTGTCTTCCCAAGTAATCATTACATGTGATGGAGCCCCGCTCCCCTGGGGATGGCTGAACATCTCCTGCCCATGGGAAGCACTGAATGAATTGTTTTGTTTTGCTTGTGTGTGTGGCTTTTGCTTCACCTATTAAACTGTCTTTATCTCAAACCATGAATTTATCTACTTTTACTCTTCTAAATCTCTTCCCCCATCCCATCCAGGGGGAGTGAGTGAGCAGCTGCATGGGGCTTAGTTGCCAGCTGGAGGTAAACTGTGACAGGAATAATAGCTTGGCTCCTAATAGGAAACTGGGACATCTCTTGATCAGTGTCATGCTGCTGTTCGCAAGTCTAGGTGGCTTGTACTTCCAGTTCTCCCACTTCTGGCTTGTAATACCTCGTTGCTCACTAGATATATTGTGTTTTAGCAAAATTTACGACAGTGCATCTTGATATGGAATATCACTTAAGAGAGCAGCTGGAGTTATTACAAGCTATTATCCCTAAATGAATAAGCCCTAACTGCCTTTTAAAATGTCAATTTTCTTTATTTTTGCTGTGCTGGGAAACAATAGCATGCACGTTAAAAACACAACACTGGCTTTCAACTGTGTGGCAATCCATTTTAGGCTTACCAAGCACAATGTTTCCAATTTGAAACTGATTCTAACTTGCAAAACAGACTTTGGTTTAGCATGATGAGTTCAGATGTACTAACTAAATGAAAACTTTCTTTTCCATAAGATTACGTGATAGACTCGTAACTTCAAGAACTTCAGCTTTTTGATCTTGACCTTGAAGCAACATGAAGAGTGGAGACGACATAGAGCTAACCTAGATAAAGTATGCGAGTTTGCTCATTCTGTCAAAGTACCAGCTTAATGTTACAACTTTTTTCATGCCATCTGAACTCATTCAATTAAAATAGAATAGACTTGTGTTATATGCTTTTATATTATGAGGAGTGAATCTGAATAAATCACCTTCCTGGTAATTAATAAAGTTATGCAGGAGATTTAAATGACTCTTCAGAGAATCTGCTTAGGCTACACAGGAAAGCTTAGTAGTGGGTAATCTTGATTCTAGTCCCTTGCTAGCGTGATCATACTAATTCTCCATTATAATGTTACATTATGACAAACCTTGAATGCTAAGACGTGCTTTGCTAGTACTTTTAAATATTCATCTTTCTATTAATTTTGCATATCCTTAGTGATTCTGAGATTTCTTGAGGACTGCTTAAAATGTATGCCAATTAAATGTGCCAGCTGATGCTGACACATCCGTACGCAGTGCCCTCCTGTCTGGGCAGGCTTATGTTCTCAATTATGGAGACAGCCCATGGACCTCTTATTTCTGCCCCTTAGACTGAAATCTGAGAACTGCAATTGAACAGCTTTTGTCATTGTTGCTGTGCTCCTTAGTGTGTTCCTTTGGAAAAGTAGCCCTCCTGTAAGCAATGCATTTGAATCAGGAGTCCAGTTGTATCCTCAGAGGTTGTGTGGTCTCTTCACAAAAAGTAAAAGCTGACTCCACAATGATAGCTTTAAGAGTAACTGTGTAGTTGTAATCTATAGCAACAAATTTGACCCACAGCATAAAGTGCCAAGTATTATTTGAAAGTGAAATATGTTCAGTTATTAGGTACTCAAGCAAGTCTAATATAGAGACACTTCTTTGTTAGCTTTTGCTTGTGAATACATGTGCCCTGCAGCTGTCAATCAGCTGGTCTGTACTGCATAACCAGCCTAAAATTTTGAGCAGTATGTATGAATAGCATTTAAGGACAGATCCTTTGAAGGCTGCTGTTACTATCTATACATACATAAAAACATATATCAAGACATTTAGCATTTTTATATAAAGGTGAATCTTTGTAGGGCTGTTTTCTTAATCTCTTGGACGGAGTAAGTAACTGGAATTGCAAATCTTAGCTGTTAATATATGTAAAATTGTAGCCAACTCCTGAATTTCAAGACAGCTGTTAAGATATGATGAAATGAAATTTGATGTTTCTGAACTACTTAACGGATTTTATGTCCGTGTAGTGAACAGTAGAGTCAAGGTTAGAGACTTGAGAGTAAATGCTGTCTTCTCTTGGACTGTTTTAAATGCTAGTAGGGAGAATTCTGAGATGCTGCTTCTTAATTTCAAGAAAACCTATTAAACTCTTCCTTAGACTTGCATCAATGTGGAAAGAAACAACATAGCTGAAGTAACTGAAGTGTTAAAGCTGCACAAGCCTCTTGCAAGCTAGGATGCTGTATAGTATTTGTTTATTTATGAAAGTGCCTTTGATAAGGTGTTGTTTTAGACTCTCTTGCTGTATTAATAAGGAGCTGACAGCTTTCTCCCTTCTATTATCAAATCTGTACTGGTACATCATTAGAAATCTTTTAAATGCAAAAATTTTCTTTCTTTTGATGGACTTTTTAATAGTACATGCAGAGTACAGAGGAGACAGCCTTTGTTCCCTCCCACATTCTCTGCTGCTGCTACTCTTTCTGTTCCACTCTCCTGCTATTTTTTTCCTATCATCCACAAGGGGGGAGCTAACTCTGCAAGTGGGAGACCCAGGTAGTTTCTCAGGAGTTCATACCAGGCTTTCACTTGATAATGTGATAGTTGTATGTTGACTGGACTGTGTCTCTTGTACTTTTTGTATTAAGTTTGTAGTTCTTCTAATGCTAATGTGGAAAATGCTAGCAGGCAATGATCTTTAATTTCAGCTTTACTCTGTAGTTGCCACTGCAACCATCTTCTCAGTTTTTGGAAGTTGGCACAACAATATAATTAATAACTCTAAATGGAATTGAGAAGGTAGCTTTTTGCTTCCAAATTCCTCTCCGTTAACCTCTTTACTGTTTGACTGAATAGCCAACTGTAAAAAACTCTGACAGAAGAGCAGTTATTTCTGCAATTCCACTGGAGCATACTTTTTAATTTGCAGAAATGCCAGAAGTTAAAGGCATCAGACAAGAGATACTCGGAAATGGTTCCAGGCGAATCTCTAGGTTTTCCTATCGTATGCGTCGAACACGTTGCTGGAGGACTCAAGTTCAAAGCTGTAAGAATACAATAAGAATTCAAAGTACAGTATATCTGCATGTCATCATTTTCAGGAATCAGTTGTCAAGCAGAATTAATAAAAAGAAATAAAAAAATGTATTTCTGCACAGCTTTGAATCTTGTTTGTATTTCAGAAATATCCAGTAATGCGTTGTCAGCTGTGCCCTAAACTTTTGTACAAGGAGACACACTGCTGCTTGTGCTTATTTTTAAAGCAGTTTTAATTCTGACTGGATGGATTCAGAAGTACGAATCAAGAAGGGGGAAGGCTGCATTGTGAGCTCAGGCACACATTGGTTGCCAATTTTGTTGTCTGGCCACAGGATTTCAATATAGAGATGTGAATGAAGATAACTTGAATGTAGAGAGACCAGGGAGAAAGACAGGTAGAGAGCAGGTTTCAGAAATAAAGTAAAAGGCTTCATGAGAAAGGTGTAAGTGAGTGTATAAATACGTGTTGCTAGAGTATGGAGAACCAGAGTTTGTTAGCTTCCAGGTTTTAGTCTGCTCATGTTCCTTTGCACTGATCCAGAATCTATGTTTAATGGAATTTGGCTGGGTATGAACTTCTGTAAGGTTGTAGAGCTGCATACAATTTTTGAAGTTTTACTTGGAGTTGTCTGGCACTTGTAGTTGGAATTTAAATACCTTGAGAACAGTTCAGAAGTCCTTATTTAAAGTTAATAAGACTTTTGAAGAAGGGATTTGAGAAATGAGAGAATAAAATGTTGTCTTTTAACTGCAGATAAGTTCATGCATTGATTAGTTTAAAATAGAAATAGACTAAGAAGTAGCACACACATCTGAGGTGTTTTTTTCTCATGGAAAAGAGGAGTGCCAGACTTACTGAGTATTAAATTAATAGAAAACTAAACTGCACTGTATTATGCTGCCAGCCCTGTGAAAATGTTCCTATAGGATATGAAAGATAATTGTCATCAACACAGAATGCATCATGTTAAATATTAATATTTTATTTTCTTAATGTGTTATAGTTCCATTTCTATGTGCAAATATGACACAGATTTACCAGGACACAGCAGTCACCTTGAAGTTGTGTTCAGTAACAGCTTTTTAGTGTGATCTGTTCCAAATGTAAAACAAGTTCAGCTTCTCTGACCTCGTTAGAGGGAGCTGAGACATCCTCAGTAACTGTTCCTCTATCTCTTTCCAATAATTTAATTTATATGAAAGTAAGTTTTAATGACACAATCCCTGCCACTAACAGACCAGCATGCTTAAGGATGTAGAAGAGAGACTCTGAAAATACTTAGCACTAAATTATTCCACTTACATTCATAGACATCAATACAAATGTGAGGTTAATATATCTAGAAGTGCATAGTAATGTCTTCATAAGCTTAGATATATGCACCTGTTTGCTTTTGAATGACTAGTGTCTTCACCCACCAAAAATACTTGTTTATTAACTGTTTATTAGTCTTTCAATTACTGAATGCAAGAATTTGGTAAAATGACAAAGCAGTCTGTGAAGCTGAAAGCCTGTTTTAAGTTTGGATTTTAAATCCATAGTAGAGGATATGGTGATTTCAAACTGAAATGTTCAGAAACGTGTTTGCTTTATAACAGATCAAGACAGTAAATTTTAATTTCTCACACTTGCATAAGATTATAATGAAAAATATAGATTGTAATTCATCTATAAAACATAATTTTATCTGTGTTGATAGAAATTACTGTGTCACCCTGAGTCCTTTAAACAAAGTTGTTCTCCAACTAGCAAACAGCAAAATGGTATAAAAGCCTTTCTTGTAGTCTGTGATTAGGGGGAATTGGTTACTCCAGGTAAGAAGTACATTGGCAAAGGATGCATAAACTTACGAGCTTGGTCTGTCACTCATTTTTCACAGATTTATCAATATTCAGAGAGTTTTCAAGATTAGCAGGAGCAAAAAGTGACTTGTGTCTTACTATTAGCAAAGTAACATGGCAAATACCAAAAATCCCACTCTCTACACCCCTTATTTCAGTACTTAGTGGCACATGTCATCTGGGTAACATCAATTACCTTTCAGTTTAAAGATCAAAAATTATCTGTATGTTTTCAGTGCTCTGAATTCAAGAGCTTGATCCCACTAAATCTGTTAGCTGGTTTAAAGCTCAATTACTAGTCACAGGAACGAATGAAATCTCCAGATAAGATGACACCATGCTGAGAGAATTCAAAAGGAATCTGTCACAGTGCTTCAGGCTGACAATTTATTTTTTTTGCTTGAAATGTAGCTCTTTAAAAACTTTTTTTGGAGAAAAATGCCCTTTTTTCCCCATTGCTTCTGGATTCACTTAAAGCCTCAGCTGAGAGTTGTATTATATTTCTGATACCTCCACAGAGCATTTTCTCTCTTTCCAGCTAAGAAAGAGCAAGTCTAGGTAGATAAAAGGCATGTTTACACATGGTTGGGGAGGTTGCACGCTGATGAAGGACTTGACATCTCTGAGTCCTTTGTATTCAGCTGAAATCTCTCGCAAGATACAAAACTGATGGTTTGGACTTTAACTCTGCAACAAGATGGACTTAAGGACACAGCCTTTTTTATGATTTCTTCATGTAATTACTATTCTGGAAATGGAGGTATGTGCTGCCTCTAGCAGTACTTTTATTAATAAAAATTTCCTGATCAGGTAGATGAAAGCAGACTTAATAGAAACAGAGAAATGAAGACTGGCATAAATATATTTGTACTTCTCTAAATGTGACAGGAAAACTGGGTCCATTTCATTATGCCACTATCTTCGGTCTACATTTTCTTGTGCTAATTTACCTGCAAAGTTGTTGTGTGTGCTCCTTGGGTAGGTTTTTGTTGTGGAAATCTATTTGTCCTGCCAGTTTCCCTGTAGACATCAACTGTACTAATCTCTGTAATCTCAGTAAGGCACCATGAGAAAGTAAGGGGACATTGGATAATAGGTTTTTGGTTCTTATCTGCTTTTCTGTAATCTAAGATATTGACCTCTGGCATAAGAAACACAAAAACACCTGCTAGTTTGTATTCTGATAGAGGCATAACAAAAGACACAGGTATTGTGGGTTCTACTTAGAGAAGTGAAAAAAATGTTACCTCTAAATTTTCATTGTTTCATTATGGGTAGTTTCTATGTAATTGCATGTCATGGATTGAGATTTACAGTTGGACTCAATAATCCTAAAAGTTTTTTCCAACCTAAATGACTCCATGATTAAAGGATATCCAGCTGTACCATCGACTATGTCTGTCTCAGCATGCAGGAGACAACCAAAGAATGCAATGTGGTCATGTAAATAAATGTGAAATGAGTGTTGTCAGTGTGTCAGACTGGCGTGGTTTGTGGTTAAGAGGTTTTGAAAACCTGGAGTTGTTTGGTTAGGCTGCCCATAGCACTCTGCTACTAGAGAGGGGTTTGCATGATGGTCAGTTTGGGATGAGCCTTGGAGGGGAGCCTGGAGCCCTGCGGGGGGGAGCAGTGACTGTAGCAATGTATTGGACACAGGTGGCTCTACAAGCTAAGGAAGTGAGCTGATACCTGTCCTAGCATTCAGCTCAGTGTGGCTGGCAGGGAGAGCCCAGCACCTTCTCTCAAAGGCGGTTGAAAATAACCTCATCTGGGGGCCTAAGCAGGAAATCTTCATTAAAAACAGAGGAAAACCGAAGCTGGTGATACTGTTGCTCATCTGGAGCGCAAGAGGGTGCTGGCTCAAGCACGTGTCCAGGCAATGTGTATCTGAGATGTGGAACCATTCCTTGAACAGCTCCTTATGCATTTGATCTTTCATAGCTAATGGCTTGAGTGCATTTTTAAATATCACCACGGGATTTCACTTATTTCTCCTTTTTAGTTCACCCTAAAACTTAATTCCCTCTGAAGTTCAGTGAGCGAGGGGATACAAACTTTATGCATCTTCATGAATTATCTCAAATATTCCAACAAAAATTTCATAACTTGTATAAAGATTTAGGCACTCAGAATGTGGGATTAGTAGCTTATATCCGAACTAGTGATTTTTAGAACTCATTTGCTTACAAGAGCTATGAAAACATTCATGCTAAGTGTTCAGGTTCCTATAGTATAAAAATTGCAAAGCTGTCATTGCCTTTTAAGCCATGCCAAGGCACATGCTACACTTTTGTTGAAAGGCTTTTAAACATACGAGAAACTTCTCTGCTTGAAAAGACTAACAAAGAGAGCAAAAGTACTTGTCTGTAGGAAAAGTATTTAAGGCTAAACCCTTGAGGAATTACTAGGGAACTCTTTTCCACAGAAGTTGTAATTAAGTTTGTAGCATCTCAGCCAAAGAGCCCATTCTACTAGTCAGGGATCCACTTCAGTTGTTAGCAGGCTCAGTACCTATGTGCGAATGTCTAATAAGATGTCCAGATATTAATTAGTTTTCTAACCAAAGGTGCCAGTCTTGTAATTATCAGCCTCTCTGTTTTTGTTGAGATGCTATCACAGCTTTCACAAAACGGCCCATTGATGGCATGAATTGCATAGCATGTGAAAGGTGCAGAGCCTCAGTTCAATGGCCATCTGCTTCGGGCTCTCAAAACGTGTGCTTTACCCTTGATATACTCAGTCGTACTTTGACAGAACAGACGTGCTATGAAATATCTCACATGTCTCAGTAAGGAGGTCATAATCACAAAAGCCTTGCAATGGTAACTTCTGTTGTTATGAGATGCAACAGTATTGTGTGTGTATATATAGTTTATACTACATGTACAGTATAAACTACACATAGTTTATACTATAGTTTATGCCCCATCCCTGGAAACATTCAAGGTCAGGTTGGACAGGACTCTGAGCAATCTGATCTAGTTAAAGATATCCTTGCTTACTGAGTTGGACTAGATAACCTTTAAAGGTTCTGTCCAACCCAAACTAGTCTATGATTCTATACATAGGTATAAATTAATATGTGTATAAACAGTGGGTTCCTTTATTTTTAAGCTATTTAAGAGTGATATATTTGTCAAGAGAAAAACCACTCTGATTGCTTTGGCCTTCTCTCAAATACACTTCAATGACAGGAGGGCCGCAATGGAAAAATACTCAAGTCTTTCTTCAGAGGCTGCTGATCCTGAGACACCCAGCCAAGATCCAGAAGTCAGCGAAGTGTCAAACTGAGTTAACTTTGTAGTACTCCAGATGCGTGCCTTGAGGGACACCATGCACACCACCACCTCAGTGACTTGTGTCCTGCCTCTGCCAGTTCCTGGACCTCACAGAAAACTGGGAGGAGGCAGTGTGAAGAGCTGCATAAACAAAGTACTGCATGGTTAGTATCAACTTCACCCTGTGAAATCATAAAGCCAGTCTCTGTCTGGGAATGACTGAGTTATCAACTGGATAAAAGCCTCACCTGTGTGGAGAGCATTAATCAGGTGATTACAGGTGTAAGGGAATGCTGCAGTTAGGCTTCGGGCAATTTTGCTCGGCCAAATATCAGGATGGGAATAACCTCTTGCCATCACTTCAGTGTGATTAATATCTGAAAATACTTCTGCTTAATCATTAATCAAAATGAATTTACAGTCTTGCTCTTGGAAAAATAGGACAGTCTTCTATTTCAGCATTCAGTGCAGTGGACTGAAAAAGGCACTGGACAAGAAGAACTTGTTCCTTCCTCTCTAGGGTCTATCACTTAAAGCCTGCATGCTTGGAGATGTGTACAAAGAGCCGCCAGGCAGTGAGAAGGCTTTGTGTTACTGCTCTTCCTTTACAGAGTGTCTAGACCATTTGTGCCCCTGCTCCTGGAAGGTGCCGAGTATCGCTGCTCCATACAGAGGACAGTCTGCTGCCACCAACTCTTGTGGAGCACTGTGAGAGCTCTTGTCTGGGTAAGGGGGCCTTTTCTAAATTAATCTCCTTCCACTGAGATATCCAGGTGTGACTACTGACTTTCAGGTAACAACTACTAATTCAGGGTCTTGCAGCTCTTCACTTCTCTGCCAGTGCAATCTTGTTCTACTGCCTGTCAAGTTCGTCCAGTGGGCAATGTTGCTTAAATTGTGGTGCCAGGTTTTGGCATTGGTTATGATTATCTTGAAAGATGATGGCTGGGAAATACTCTTCAAACTGCAGCAAGAAGTGGGAAGGAGTGAGGAGGTGGAAGGACTTACTCCTGCATGGGGAGCAGAAGTAGAAATCCTTGCAGGGGAGAGATATTTTGGGAACTATGTGAAGGGACCTCTCCATTCCACACTTGTACTTCTAGGAGACAATAATCAGTTATATGAAAGCGGTATATTGAGAAATAACAGTAAGCTGCATTAATAACCAGGTACCACTGATTTTGACATTATGGTGCCTTTCCCATTTTCCTGCAATACGCCATCAGGAAATGAAAAATAGCCAGCTTGAGCTAGAGGTATTTGCTTATCAAGTGAGAGGTAGCATTGAAAACCATCATACAATTTCTCTGTAAATGAAATATTGTTCCTCACAGCGTATTTCTCACATATTTGCTCACTGAAACTTAATATTGTAATTACTTAAGATACCTTTTTAATTAAGGTAACAAGGCATGCTAATTCTGCTGAAGTGCCAACGAAATTAATTTGCTTTTATTTGTGCCATCACTTTGTAACCAATTGAGGCTGCTGCCTTGATGTAGTATCAGCAACAAAGTAGGAGACTATTTCTGCACTGGATAGAGCACATTTTCAAAGGACAAGAGAGAAAAAAATATAGATGCTATTTTTTTTATCCTATTGTTTTGCTTCTCGTATTTTCCTGTAATTAATCTATTTTCTCCTGCTTAAACTCTTATACTCCCAGTTGTTGCTCATGCCAGTAGTCTGTCAAACTATTCAAATTGGTTCTTTAATTTCTGTAGTTAATAAGCTACTGTCGAAGAGTGTTTTTATTAAGGAGATAAAGTTGCCTGCATTTAAAAACACTTCTAAACAAAGTTGGTAGTGTTTATGATACTCCATAGATGGAATAATGACCATAAAAAAACTCTTACACTGTAGACTCCAAAACTTGTTCCAAATTATAGGTTATAAAATAAGGAGCAATTAGCAATGAAATAAACTACAAAGTAATCATCATTTTTTTCCCCACTATAATGTAGTTTCTCAGTAGTACAAAGTGATAAATAAGAAAGTAGTTGAATGACTAAATTTAGTAGATTTATTTCTAATCTCACTCATACTATCGTAAATCGGGAGTAAATCCAGTGTGAAAAATTTAAATTTAGGATAAAGGAAGGCAGGATTAATGTACAAAGAGAAATATTTTAAATGCAAATAAACATTTCATTTTCCCCAAAATTTTGCATTTCATTTGCAAATGAGTTTTTATATATTAATCAAATGAAGAACAAGTACTTAGAAGAAAAGGTCTTTGTATCTGAGACAGGACCTTGGCCTCCATTGAAGGCTGATGCTTGTTACTGAATCTGATCATGTGAATAGCAGTTCTTTCAAACTGGACAGAGGACCATAAGGACAGAAACTTGTACACAAACACAAGTATCTAAAATTTGCTGGAAGTTCAGAAGCCCTCTGGTGTGGAAGAACTAGAAGCAAGAAAATAGTGAGGCTATCCACATCTAACTGAGTACAATGCACTTAGATGTGGATGTCAAATGATATCCCAGCAAGTCAGAATACAGTAAATATTCTTTACGTATACTCTAATTTTCCCTTCGGGTGCTCAATGTGTTTTAAGGGCATTATGAACCAGGTTAGTAGCTCAGCCTTACAAGTGCACAAAGTTAGGTGCTTAGCTGTACCTCCCACAGCTCTTTCCTAGTTACCTTTATGCTATGGAAAGAGCAAAAGACAGTGCAGCTGTCTTTCCAAGAAGGGTCTTTTTATACCAGTGTTTATCTGATTGCAAACCAATGAGCAGTCAAGCTCTGAAAATTTTCTTAGGTAAATAGTGAATTACCTTTCCTCAGTGGGCACAGAGTGAATGTTATGGTTTAATGCTGAGCTGGCAAATAAATGAATGACAGATGCTCTCTGTTACCCTCCCCTCCCTTCCCAGAAAGGGAAAAGAGAATAAGGGAAAGAGACTTACGGGTTGGAAACTCAACTACACAGCTTTAATGAAATGGTAAGGATGAAAAAGAAATTAATGAAATATATACAAGTACATACAAAACCAGTATTGCGCGCGCACACACACACACACCCAGTAACGCTCACATCTCCCCTGAGGCTGCAGGGCTGCCCTGGGAAAGTCCCGGGCTGGGCTCCAGGAGTCAGTGGCAGACAGCAGCTGGAGTCAGGAACGCATGGATTGAGATCAAAGGCAGAGTCCTCCCATGACACTGGCCATGGACAAAGAGAGCTTGACCCTTGTGATCCCTCAGATTTATACTGAGTATGACGTGCATGGGATGGAATACTTTGGTCAATTTTTGTCACTTGCCTGGTCCATTTCTCCCTACAGGGAGGTCATAGGTGTGATCCCCTTGCTCCACTTTGTTTCTGGAGCATAAGATGTTTAGCAGAACCAAGCAGTGGCCTTGGTCTTGCATACCATTCTTTAGCAGTAACTGTAGACATTGAGTGTTGTCAGTCCTAGAGGCAGACACTGACTGAACAACATGCTGTTAATTTCAGCAAGTGCAGTTACTTAGATGAGACTTAACTGAACAGTAAAATTACTAAAAGAAAATTGGTTTCATCCTGGCTCAAACCAGGACAGTGAAATACTATATCCTGGGAGAAATTCTCCTTAACAGAAATGTATTCTTTTCTTTTCCAGTTTTCAAATCAAAGCAACAATCAAAAGTCACCTCTTTTCTCCAAATCTTCCAAAATATTATTGTAAAGCAGCAACACTTATCAGCAATGCTGAAGTCCTTTCTGATGCTGGGATTCCTGCTGGGACCTGGGACTTCCAGGGAGAAAAGGAGCAGGAAAAGAAGGGAAAATTTCTCATGGCTTGATGTGGTAGTGGTTTGGATATCTTGGATTATTATATGACAGAGAAGCAGACTTAAGCATCTAAATCAAAAGTTAAAGATTAACTTAAAGTAACCCTTCATAACTGCAGAACATATCGGTGAACTTAGATAAATTGTCCCTGTTCTGCAGGAAGAGGAGATCTTTCTGGTTTGACCTCTCATCAAGAGCCATAAAGGCAACTATAAAACAAGAGCACAAAGAAGTAAGGAATTCCATTTTTAATATCTGTATTACAGCAAAGCAGAACTGATAAACAAGGTCTCATGTTTTTCTCTAAGGGGTTGGCTTGAGCAAGGGCAGGGCTAGTCAATGCCATTCTGCCCAATGCCCTTAAGACAGCTCATATTGCAACATTTAAGAGCTGACTGCTGGAAACAGCACTGAGTGTTGCAGTGTCACCTGCCAGCAAGTGCCAGATCTTACCTATGCCTTACAGCACACGTTTTCATTGCTGTTACACAGTTTATTTGACTTAATAATCTTCAAATGCAGTCAGGCTCTGTGAGAAGGCGATCATCCCCCTGCAGGTGCCTGGATCTCTGCAGCTCCTGGTCGTTGCACCAACAGTGACTGTACGTGGTCAGGGCTGTGTTCAAGAACTGCCACGTGAAGGGTCGTCATCCTCCTCCAAAAGTCTCACCTGGCCAGCTGGAGAGGCGACTGTGGTTTGATTGCCTGCTTCCACCAAAGGTAGGCCATTTACCAGTGAATGTTTAAGGAAGTTGAATAACAACCCTCTTACCTTGGTTATCTTCCTTGATGTGGGAATGTTCCTTTCAATGGAGCTCACTGATGATTTGGCAAATTGGTTTGCACTGCCATACACATCTTTATCTCCTTTCATGTCAAATGTTCTTTATATTATTTGCAAACAAGGCAACTTCTGACTTTGGTTTTCTCTGGGTTGGTTGCAAAATGTTCAGTTTTCATTGGCACACCCCTCAAATGCCACATCACAGGGAGGAAACGGTGAAGAGGGCAGCAAAGTGCACTCAGGAGCTGCTTCTCAAATGTTTGTAAGTTTAGTTGATATTTTATCAGAGCGCCATCCTAGTTAAAGAGTCAACTTGGATTTCTTGTTAAATCACCCCCTAAGAACGCTAAGTTTTCTTTTAACAGTTCTTAAGGAGATGGCAGGAAGTGAGACAAAAAATGTTCTTACTACAAAAGGAACGAAGGAAGAAAATCTGTGTGACTGTTGTGCATTATTTTTAAAAATAGTCATACTACATTTTTCTATAAAACAACAACTGCTCTTTAAAATAAGATAAGATAAAAAACACTTGAAATTGAACACTGGAGTCTTCATTTGATATTTCCCTCCAGGCTTTATCATCCTTTCAAGTAATTTCCCCCCTCCTTGTAACACTGAGCTATTTTAGCCTTGCCTGAAATCCTTCTACTGTTTATTAAACTGACTTCCTTTTTTACACAAGCTTTCCCAGCTGTGATTCAACGGCTTTCTTGCAGCGTTGTCTGTGTTTAATAGTGCATTAACATGAAATTCTGGCTTCTACTGCCCTCCTTCCCTAAGTTCATCATGACATAGTTGTTATCTAATTTCTTGTTTGACTTGTTAGTACTCAGTGCACTCTGCTACTCTGAAGGATTGCCTCACATTCATTTTCCCAACTTTGTCACTCTCTGTGCTTATTTTTCTTCAGGAAAACAACTATTTTTGTGATATTCTATAAGCTTTTATTGAGGTCTATGTTTTGAAAATATCACATAATTATTTCAAATATTCCTAGGATTTTTTGCTTGCTTGAATGTTTGGTTTTTCTCCACATCATTTTAGTTTTAAAAGCTAATGAAACATGACTTGCAGACATGTGTCTCTTGTCTGCATCTTTCCAGGTCATTTGCATGTATCGTGGCTAAAAAGAGGAAGATACTATCGCCACAGAACATGTCCCTTGTATAAGCACCCCTTTTGCAAATCTGACCTTCATGAAATATTAAAAGATATGGGTTTCTTCAAGTCACCGTGAGATGCCAGCTATATATATATACTTATATTTTTAGAGTGAAAACACATAGAATGCAGCAAATTGAATATTTGAACCAAAAGAGGGAAACTCATGCATGGTGGAGATTTCAGCAAGGGTTTTGATACTGTCTCTCATGGTATCCTTCTGGACAAAATGTCCAGCACACATCTAGGCAACTGGGTTACACGATGGGTGAGTAACTGGCTCACAGATTGGGCACAAAGAGTGATGGTGAATGGGGTAACATCAGGCTGGCGACGGGTCACTAGTGGGGTTCCACAGGGCTCCATCCTGGGCCCAGTCCTCTTCAACATCATCATCAACGACCTGGATGCAGGACTCGAAGGAATTCTAAGCAAGTTTGTGGATGATACTAAATTGGGAGGAGCTGTTGACTCCCTTGAGGGCAAACAGGCCCTATAGAGAGACCTTGACAAGCTAGAGAGATGGGCAATCACCAGTCACATGAAGTTCAACAAGGGCAAGTGCTGGATTCTGGACCTGGAACAGGGCAACCCTGGTGGTATGTACAGACTGGGGAACAAGTGGCTGGAAAGCAGCATGGCAGAGAGAGACCTGGGGGTCCTGGTTGATAGCAAGCTGAATATGAGTCAACAGTATGTCCTGGCAGCCAGGAGGGCCAAGTGTGTCCTGGGGTGCATCAAGCACAGCGTGTCCATCCGGTTGAGGAAGGTTGGTGGTTGTCCTGCTCTACTCTGCACTGGTGCAGCCTCACCTCAAGTACTGTGTGCAGTCTGGGGCTCCACAGTTCAAAAAGGGCATCAAACTACCAGAGCATGTCCAGAGGAGGGCCACAAGGATGGTGAAGGGCCTAGAGGGATGACTTATGAGGAGCGCCTGAGGTCACTTGGATTGTTCAGCTTGAAGAATAAGAGGCTGAGGGGTGATCTCATTGCAGTCTATGGCTTCCTTACGAGGGGAAGAGAAGGGGGCAGGTACCTCTCTCCTGTGATTGATGATAGGGCTCAGGGTAACAGCAGGAAGGTGAATCAGGGGAGGTTTAGGTTAGATATCAGGAAAGGTTTTTCACCCAGAGCAGTGGTCAAGCACTGGCACAGGCTCCCAAGGGCAGTGGTCACAGCACCAAGCCTGCCTGAGTTCAAGAAGCATTTGGACGATGCTCTCAGGCACATGGTGTGCTTTCTGGGATGTCCTGCACAGGGACAGAAGATGGACTCGATGAACCTGAAGGGTCCCTTCCAACTCAACATGTTCTGTGATTCTATGATTTAATGATTCTATGAGACACTGTTACTTATCCATTGCATGAGCTTGTTTGCTCTAGCAGCCATGTGCTGGCCTATGTTATGATCCTCCTTGTTCAAGTGTGGCATACCCAGAAGGTATTTTTTGTAAGTAAATGAAATCAGAGAAGCCTGTCTGTTTTTCTATGATAAAGTTAAGTGAGGGCACATTTAGTGGTCTCTGTTGCAAATATTTTCCAAATTGAGGTTTGAAAATGGCAAGGCAGAAAGAGTGAAATGTGTGACTGAGGCATATAGCAGGCTTTGAGGTAGATGAAGGTAACAGCCCTGAAGTCTCTCTAGACTAACATCTGATTAAAATCCTCAAATGCTGAGGGATCTCTCAACCTGTCTCTTGGCAATGCTCATGGTAAGACCAGGATTTATTCCACTTTTGGATGATTGACGACATTGTACAGTAATGCCTGTTCCTATCGCTCTCTTCTGGGGGCGCAGTGCCTTGCACTATTTTGGAGCCTCTCACAAATGCACCCATTGAGTGTCCTGTCCTCTTCTCAGCCCGTGAGGGAACCACCTCCCCTCTGCAAGATCCAGCTCAGAGGTGGAAGACACAATGTCTGTAATAAGGACCAGTGGGAAGGTAAATTTTGCTCTCCTGGGACCTGCTGCTGGGTAAAGCATTTAAATAATATTCCTACATTTAAATATGCCTACAATCAATCTCTCCATCCTAAAAGTCCCACACAAATTTGGATTTTCTTGTCTCTGTTAACAAATCATCTTCGTAGCAGTGCTTTGCAGCTTCACTATTCTGCAAAACTGGCATTTGGTCTCTTTCAATACCAGTGTTTCCAGTGTCAACAGATGTCAGGACCTGGACTCTAGGGGTTACATCTAGTGCCACAGGGCTTCTCACAGCTTTACTTCAGAGAGTGACCTGTGTCCCAGGCAATATGGGTGCAACCTTGCTTGCAAGGGAAGGTTGGAAAGTGGAGCTCATCCTTCATACAGCCAGCATCTCCAGCCAAAATGAGCAATGTTTCCCTCCTCTTGTTCACCTCACTTGGGTTTTCAATCTTTCTTCTCTATCAGAGAAACATAATTGAAATTATTAATATTAACATGGCCTATCACCTTAGCAATGCATCAAAGTTAAGGAATTATGGATGGACCTGCAACTGCACATTTTGTTACCAGTATAGCATATTTTTAGAATCAAAATGTTGGGTTTTGACCTTGGAGTCCATCCCATTACACAGCCCAGTACAGCAGCTATTCTGAATTTAACCCAGCCAAGTATTTAGCAATCCAAGCACTACTCCACTAACACTGATTCAAGAAACTAAAGCATGAACTTCAAGGAAACAGGAAGGGAAAACTGCAGGAAGGAAGAAAAACAATTTTTAAAATCTTATGGTTTCTAAATCTTCACTGATCTTGCCAAAAACAAGATGGCAGAGAGGTTTGCAAGTACTTGAAGACTTCTGCACTGATCAAGTGTTTCAGTATATTTCAGCTTATTCAACCACAAGCTATTTGTTGTCCAGTACTCCCTGGTATCAGGATTGTTCTCCCTTATTCATGAAAAATATACAATGTGTGTCAGTGAATCCATTCTCCCTCCTTCTGGAAATGAAGGAAAAGATAGATGAGTCCCCTTGGCCATTGGTGTGTGTTGGTGTTTGCAAGTGGCCATTGGTGCATGTTGGTGTTTGCAAGCCTTCCCCCGGGGTTGTCTTCCCAGAACATACAATTTGATGTTTGTGCATTTAAAAAAGATGCAATGAATGTTTCTTTAGAAAATGCTTACCTTCATTTACTTATAAAGCAGAAACTGTAAAGCTGTTCACTCTCTGGTCATTTTTTCCACTTTCTTCCAGAAGCTTGACTATGAGTTCACTGCAGGTTTTATGTGATAAAATAATTCAGGTGTACTTTCTACTGGTTTGAAGGACTTAAAATTTTCAGCATTTTTCAGTTGTCTATGCTTTCTAGCACTGAAAAGAAGTGTGTATTACAGGATGTGTCTAACATCTTGAACTTCATTCTTAACTTTCAGATAGCATCTATCTCAGCCTTGCACTACTCTTTAAGGCAGGAATGTCCTCATCCTTCTCTTCGGTGCTGGAGATGGAGATCTTCCAGTACATTGATGCACATCAAAGTGATTTCATCAAGGTAGGAACTACATTGCAGTGAAATAGCTGGAGTGCCGAACTGGTGTCTCAGGGTCCTGTGCTATCTGTGCCAGAATGAGTGTTTGCCAGTAAGATAATGAGCAGGGTTCCAGGTTTGGCATCAGGTGTGCCACATGTGCTTCACCAAGCAAGGCTGCAAGGGGAGAGTCTGTGCTGGGGACCCTCTGGGTGGAAGAGGAATTCACAGCGACTTCCACAGACCAGGTGGCTGCGGGCATCCTTTGAGTGTGCACAGAGAGAGGCTCCACTGAGCCAAAATGCACCCACATGGGAGAACCGGCAAATCTTTACCAATTAATAAAAAAAACATAGTACCCATGGCATTGCTGTGATGGAATGGGAATCATGTTTCAATGTGACACTTCTCGTGTTCAAATGCCAAACACCACAGCATCCTGGGTGATTTAACTGCACTTCTTTCCTTCCTGTGCAGGATCTTAAGGAATGGGTGGCTGTGGAAAGTGATTCTATTCAACCACATCTGAGGAAAGAAGTAATACGAATGATGGCGTTGGCAGCAGACAGACTTACAGCACTGGGAGCCACTGTTAATTTAGTAAACCTGGGGTCACATCAGGTGCTTGTCTGATTCTTGTGTTTAAAGCATCACACTTGCACATGTAATTTACCTATTACATTCAGAGCTATGTATATCCATATGTATGTTAAGACTTACTGTTATTTCTGGTAGCTAGATAACAGTTTATCAATAGTCCTGTAGACACATGTTACCTGCTGGTATCAGTCCCTCCCCAGACTGTGTGAGAACAGACTTGGGAGACCACACAGACAGACCAAAGACAAAGAGGTGTTCTCTGCATAGGAGACACATTTTGACACTTTTAACTGGAGGGAAGCAGTTTGCAAAAGTAAAAGCCCTGAGTTTTTTACCAGGGCTCGTTTTTACATTCTTCTAAGTAATGAAGCATGCTAGTTAATGCATCAGTTTGTCACCAGAGTCTCTATATAACTATATGAGGCAGTTTTTACAGGGAAGGGGTAGCTAGACAGAAAGGGCTAGCCATCTTGAACATTATCTTTGGTTTTGGGAGCTTCTGACAAATGGTCCAAGCCATTTTCTTAATCACTGTTGGAAAGCAACAGGTAAGAGTTGATCTCTAAGAAATCTGTCTCTAGTTTACTTACCTACTGGGGGATCTTTTGTGCTCTGGACTGTTGGATGACTAGAGGACTGGAGTACCTCTCCTATGAAGACAGGCTGAGAGAGTTGGGGTTGTTCAGCCTGGAGAAAAGAAGGCTCTGGGGAGACCTCACAGCAGCCTTCCAGTACCTGAAGGGGCTACAGGAAAGCTGGAGAGGGAGTTTTTTGCAAGGGCATGGAGTGACAGAACAAGGGGGAATGGTTTTAAGCTGAAAGAGGGTAGATTTTGATTGGATATTCGGAAGAAATTCTTTCCTGTGAGAGTGGTGAGACACTGGCACAGGTTGCCCAGAGGAGCTGTGGCTGCCCCCTCCCTGGCAGTGGATGGGGCTTTGAGCAACCAGGTCTAGTGGGAGGTGTCCCTGCCCATGGCAGGGGGGTTGGAACTGGATGATCTTTAGGGTCCTTCCCAACAAAAACCATTCTATGATTCTATGATTTCTATTCTAACAGGAATTCAAACATTCAATAATAGTGATTCCCTTTTCCTTCCTCTGAGGCTTCTGAGGAGGATTGTGAGAGTCTTAGCACAAGGACCTTGTAGCACAGCAATACTTTATTTCAGGTTATGTCTTTTAATAGTTACAACTAATGCATTTAAAAGTAAAACCTTAGCATGCATTTGGCATGCAGTTATAATTGCCAAAATATATAGCAACAGTCTGTGCTGATAACTGTGGGGAATGGACCTCGCTGGGGCAGAGACCAGAGATACTTTTCTCTGCATAGGGCCAAAACACTCTTTCACAAAATGAGTTTTTCCTTTGATTGCTGGGCAAGCAGCTATGCTTTTGTGTTGCAACAGACTGATACAGACTGCTATTATTGATGAACACAAGGGAGTACACACATTCCTTCACTACTTCTTTCTTTCTCCTGTGAGACACCCAGCCTCTCCAGGCCAATGCGTAGATCTGTTCTACACAGCTGTAAGTTACAGGATTAGCTTAGAGCCTTAACCTGTTTTGAAAACAGCCTGAAATAGCTGCTGCTGCCTTCTGCCAGCAAAACTTTATTTTGTTTCTGTATTTGAAGTTATATGTCTCCTGTGATCTGTCTGTGGCAAAACCAAACCCCAAATCAGTTTGTGTGGCTTTTGACTATTTTAGTGTCACAACACATGCTTATGTCACTCCAGCACACAGTCAGCTTTGTCTTCTACAGTACTGGCAAGTAAGAGTTTAGTAAAAAGGGCGTTTAAGACAGTAAAATGTTAGGACTCGATAAAGTGCCTGCAGAACCTAAACAGGTGGGGAGAAAAATCTTAATTTCTCTGGGTAGGTTAGATTCAAAGATTCTGGATTCAAAGTCAGAACCAACTGAGTATGTAGAAGTATTTTCAATACTGAAAATCCCAGGGTTTTTTATATAACGTTTGTAAATTTTCAAAGGTTTGTTTTTCCTTTGTCGTTTTTTTAAACATTTCTCCGCAGTTGCCTGATGGCCAGGACCTCCCACTGCCTCCTGTGATTCTTGGGGAACTGGGAAAGGATCCACAAAACCCCACTGTGTGTTTTTACGGCCACGTAGATGTGCAGCCTGCCAAAAAGGATGATGGCTGGAAAACTGACCCTTACATACTGACCGAAATCAATGGTGTGTATCTGGACATAAGGTTAATGCCTCTTTACAGAGTATTCAATAGAGAATCCATTTCTGCTTTACAATTCTTGTTGGATCAGTCATTATTCTCCCTCGCACTTCCCGTTCTTGCTTCGTAACCCTTTAGTACCTCTATCTGCTGCACTGGAGCTAAAGGAACATTAGTGTTGGAAGAATGAGAGGCTGCCTCTGATGTACTCATCCTTCCACCACTGCCAGCTGAGCATGAAAAGCTTCATTCACTTGAAGGACCAAAATTAAGGATGGAGGCTCAGCAGGGAGTGAGACCAAGAACCCAGAAATCCTGGTTCCCAGGCCTATCCTGTAGCCATTGAATTGCCTTTCCCATCCATTGGGACCAGATCCAAACACCCTTACTGGGGTAACTCTTCTGCCTCCACTGGGGACTGCCACAGATAAATCTGGTGGTGGCAATTCACAGATTTATCTGTATATGAAACAGATTTTTCTAAACATCAGATTTTTCTAAAATTTGTCCCTGTATATAACTGTCTATTTGAACGCTTGAAAAAAAAAAGGTACCTAGACTTGTAGCTTCATACTTCTACTGTGGTATTTATCTGTGGGGTTTTTGCTGTTTGTTATCTGGGCTGGCTGTTTTGCATAGAAGCTGCTTATTGTGCAAACTCTCCAGGCATGTCTGGTGTGAATAAAGAGCTCCTAAGAGCAAAACTGAAGCTCAGAAATTGGCATGTAGCAGAAACCACAATATGATGTGTATAAAAGGGGGAGAAAAAAGCGTACCAGTCCACTGGGAAACATCCATCACTTTGTTTAAAACAAGGCAATGAAATCCTGATTCTTTTGACACTTCACTTGACACACCACTACAGCTTCTGTGGCAACAGGAGTTTGCTGATTACATTGAAGTGGTGAGAGAAGTTTCAAAGATAGCTTAAAAACTTTCCTTTTATTTTTAAGGAAATCTCTATGGGCGTGGAGCAACAGATAATAAAGGACCTGTTTTAGCTTGGATAAATGCAGTGGAAACATTTAGAGCCTTGGAATTGGTAGGTATCAGTGAGGAATTATTATTCCTGTTGTTGTTTTATATTATCATGTCTCTGGAGGGATGCATTTACCTTCCTGTGAGTTAGATGATATGTCTCTGTCCCAGCAGACTATACACATTTTGAAATACTAGGTCATTACTAATGTTATCTCCAAGGCACTGGTCCCACTCCAGTAAAAACCTGTCCTTGAGCATTTCTGCTTTGAACAGTCTGTTTGCAATGTAGACATGGTATTGCTGTCATTGCCTTGCAGAGGAAAACACACTGGGGGAAGCATTTGATATACATTACATACATTAAACAGCTTTGATACCCTCTCCTCTTGAGACCTTTTAGAATGGTAAAATAACATACATCACAGATTGGTCATGAAGACTCATCTCTGCTGTGACATTCTGCCAATCTTTGGTTTTGTCCATCTACAAGTTACTTTCACAGAATGGTAGGGGTTGGAAGAAACCTCTGGAGATCATCCAGCCCAACCCCCTGCAAAAGCAGGTCCACCTAGAGCAGGTGGCACAGGATGTCATACAAGTGGGTTTTGAATGTCTACAGAGAAGGACACTCCACAACCTCTCTGGGCAGCCTGTTCCAGTGCTCTGTCACCCTCAAAGAAAAGAAGTATTTCCTCATGTTTAGATGGAACTTCCTGTGTTCCAGCTTGTGCCTGTTGCCCCTTGTCCTGTCACTGGGCAGAGTGAAGAGTCTGGCCCCATCCTCCTGACACCCACCCTGTAGATATTTATAAGCATTGATAAGATCCCCTCTCAATCTTTTCTCCATGCTAAATAGACCCAGGTCTTCCAGCCTTTCCTCATAAGAGAGATGCTCCAGTCCTCTAACCATTTTTGTAGTCTTTCACTGGACTCTCTCGAGTAGTTCCTTGTCTTTCTTGAACTGGGGAGCCCAGAACTGAACACACTACTCCAGGTGTGTTCTCACCAGGGCAGAGCAGAGGAGGAGGAGAACCTCCCTTGATCTCCTGGCCACACTCTTCTTAATGCACCCCAGGATACCATTGGCCTTCTTGGCCACAAGGGCACATTGCCGGCTCACGGTTAACCTGTTGTCCACCAGGCCTCCCAGGTCCTTCTCACCAGAGCTCCTTTCCAGCAGGTCAACCCCTAACCTGTACCTTCAATTTATGTATATGCATGAAGAGAACAAGTATCAAAAAATGCTCATAAATAATGGGCTTTTCTTTCAACGATGTATTAGATTTATCAGAGCAAATGCTTTGAGTGGGTGCATTAACCAAGTACAAATATACTCACTTATAGTGTGACATATCTCTAAGAATCAACCTTTTGCTTAAATTATTACATTGACCAAGAGAGTTTTCTTTAAAACAGGCTTTAATCATATTTAAGCTATTTTAATAATCTTAATATCTTAGTAATAAATATTTAAATATTTTTTAATAATTTTGGGCTAGTTGTACCCTCAATGCAAAGCTAAACCAACATATAGTTTAAGCTTATAACTTGGTTAGCGAGCTTTCTTTAAGGTGAATTTACACTACGTGTTTTCTTACATTGCTGAGGAACAGTTTTGTGTCTCTGCTTTAACATTATGGCACAAATTGAGCATAAGTCTTGACTTTTAAAATCCTTTTGCAGCCTTCTGGAAAACTGATATTTTTCTTGCATCAATAGTGCTGAATTGATCTCAGTGTCTCTTAAGTGCAAGCAAACCCACACATTATTTGCCTACAGATTAGCTGTTGTAATTGGATATGGTTATGGGGATGTCTTTCTGCATCTTTCCAGTTTTTCAAATCACTAATAGCCATTTTGGCATGTTAACAAGCAAGCAAAAAGAAATTTTTGTAATTTGAAGCCTTTCCCTAGAAAACAGTACAGACCATCAAACAGTATTCGTGAACAGTTTGTTCCTAAATTTTTTTCTGATCATTTGATGAACCATTGGCGAACCCATCCATAACACAAGTTCATTTAGTTCTACACATTTGTTCCCGTGTTTAATCTGAGCATTGAATCAAAAGATAAAATGCTTTAAAAGCTGTAATGAGAAAATGAATTGGAATGGGAAACGAAGCTCAAATATGTTTCTCCTATGGGACGTGTCAGCGTTTCTAACTTGCACTATTCCATAATAAAAGTTCTCTTAATTTCGCTTGGAAATACATCCTTATGAACTAGCTGGCAAATGGATTAGAGTTCTATAAGGACAATTATATTAGTAGAATCACCAGCAGCAATTTTACCACCGTGTGACTGGTGATAGATAACGTGTTGGGAAAGCCACAGTAGTGGACCTCTGCCAGTGGTTCTTGCGTGGGCACTAACAGCAGAAAAGTAAGAGGCAGGAAATTTTCTGTGAATATGTAACTGTTATCGCACAGGCTTTCCAAAGCAATTAGAATATTTAATAGTACTGAGGGAAATACCAGTTTGAGACAGTCCAGCAAGTTCTCTAGGAGCATAAGGAAAAAAAAAAGAAATCACTTATACTCTCCTTCAAAAATGAAAAGTACAGAAAAATATGAAGAATAAGTTTTTCTGGGAAATTACATGTGCGTATCTATCAATGCCCTTTCTATTGAAACAAGCAATGTATCCCACATACTTCTTTTCCTAACACAACACATACTGCAAGCCAGTCTGTTTTTGATTTTTTAAGATTTTTATTTTTGAAAATGCTTTTTCCTTACACAGATTTCTCTAATGTTCTTTCAGGCTATGCCAGTAAACTTCAAGTTTGTAATTGAAGGCATGGAAGAAGCAGGGTCCTTGGGGCTAGAAAAATTACTTGAAGAAGAAAAACAGCGCTTTTTCTGTGATGTTGATTATATTGTGATTTCAGACAACCTCTGGCTCAGCAACAAGAAGCCTGCCCTTACATATGGGAGTCGGGGAAATGCCTGTTTCTTTGTGGAGGTAAAGGACACAGTTTCCTTTGAACTGGGCCCCTGATCAGACAGCAGTGATGAACATGTAACCACATCTGCGTGCAGAGAAAAACTGAGTGCAAGATTAATATTTACAAATACAGACCTTTCTTCCACATACTTTTTTGCTTGTGCACATTTCCCACCTCATTTCAGTTCAATTAGCCTTACTTACTTTCATTAACTTTTCTTCAATCATAATTTCTCTGCTTAGGCTCTCTCTCCTTGATCCCTTTCCTATCCCATTACTCTCCTGCTGCTCTCCCAGTCTTTTCTCATCACCACCTCCACACATCAACTCTGTTCTTTTGCAGCATTGTCCTTACACCCCCTGACTCTCCCACTGACTCAAAAAACATTTCTTTTGCAGCTCTGCCCTTTTCATAGCAGATACTGCTTAGTGCAATATATCTGCCCAAAGAGACTCAATTTAGCTGGATCCCTGGGTTTAAAAGCCACACAAAATTTTTGTAACCATTGGCAAAAGAAAATAATAGTACACTGTAGTATATTTAGCAGCCAACATGAGCTACTGTGAAATGAAGAGCAGAAATTTCTCATCTGGAAACTTCCTGATGAAGCATAAAAGGAGTTCAGAGAGAAGATTAAAGAACTAGAGAACTAAAGAAAAATCTGCATTAACCTTTATGCCTGAAATAGCATGAAATTTGTTTTTAACCAAAAGAGCCTCTGCAGCCTTGATTCAATTTTTCTAAGTCTTGGTTAAGAAAAATGATGCTATTAAAACATCAAAAATTATCTCTGCCTGCTACCAGACTGTGGGCTGTAATGAGGTTGTGAAAAGAATAAACAAGTTTGTTGCAGGCAAATAGTTTATGACAAACCTGTGTATGAAAATGTGTCTGGAAGAAGAACCCATTTAATAAACCAAATGTCTCTCTATTATAAAGCCATCCGATTCAGGAAACCTCTAAATTCTTGTATGTTGCAATCTGGAATTAAGGTTGGACATACACTTTCTTAATGCAAAACAAGTAGGGTTCGTTCTTGCCTTTGTTATGAAGATTTTTCATTAAATAAAAAGGACAGAGAATTTGAAGAATTTATTTTGCGATGTTAGAAACAGTAACATACAATTGTTTCACTTACCATATATTTAATCTTACTGGAGCAAAGGAGAGAATGGAGAGGGACCCTTGCTTTCAAATGTCTATAAGTGTTATAGACAGCTGAATTTCTCTCTAGTGGCTAATAAGAGAGCCCTATCTTCTCTTTTCCAGAAGCAGATAGTTCCTGACATGATGTTTTCCATTTTATAAACAGAAACATATAATCGTTTTCTATTAATTTGTCACTTTGTTTAAAAAACTGAAGCAACCAGTTACTGTGGAAAGCAAAAGCAGAAGAATAAGATAAAGTGTTTATATGTAACCAGTGGTCTTGGTACAGGTTGAATGTGGCAGCAAGGACCTTCACTCCGGAACTTTTGGAGGCATCATTCATGAACCACTGATGGACCTGATAGCTCTGCTGGGTAATAACATGTGCCATTGCTCAAGAGTAACTGGGGAACAATGGCTAGCAATCACCCTAATGAAGATCAGTGCCATATTTAATTGACCTGAGTAAGGCAAGTCTAATTGAAGCAAGATTCCCAGGTTTCCAAATCTCAGCTGAGCTATGGTGGCAGCAGTTGAGGCAGAGAATGTTCCTGGTTATGCCAGGACCTCAGACATGTGCCTGTTAAGCTTGATGTCAGTCATGTATCAATCAAGAACATTTAAGGATTGCTGGCAATGTGAATACATCCACACTTAGCGACACCTGACTTTTTAATGCTGGTTTGTATCTTAGCAGGATGATGTTTTCCTGTCAGCAACTGGGCTGACCCACCACACATAACCAGCAGCTCAATGGTTTTCCTAATAAATATGAAAATACAACAGCACAGGTGCCACAACTTGATGGATGCAAATAGTTGCTAGTAGTTAGCTGTTAGGCTTATTCATTTGGTAAAGAGTTAGGAAGAATAGAAAAGATGTTGTGATTGCCAAGTGAAAGAAACTGGTCCCACTTGTACTGATACCTCTATCTTATTTTGTAGACAGCCTTGTGGATCCCACAGGTCGTATTCAGATCCCTGGAATCTACGACAGTGTTGCTGCCCTGACAGAGAAGGAAAGGAAATTGTATGAATCAATTGAATTTGATCTAGAGGAACATAAAAATAACAGTGGCGTGAAAAAATTCCTCTATGGCACCAAGGTAGCATAAAATCTGTGTAAATGGTCAGCAGAAAAAATTTAAATCACCCATTCATACTGTTTATGTATAAAGCCAAACTGAAAGATATCTTCAGTCAATGGCAAACTCAAAATAAAATAAAGGAGCACAGAGCATTAAAAGGTAAATAAAATTAATCTGCTGAAAATGCAAGCTACGGCATCTGGGGACAGTGATCTGAAATGTGAATGATCAATGAAAAGGAATACAGCAAAACTAGCAGTGTCGCTCCCCCGCTCTTGCACTGCAGATCTTCTCTCCCTCAACTAACCAGTCAAAGAAAATAAGCATTAAAATCCCTGTATATGGGTTACATAGTAAGAGAGAAGTTGTATTATGTATGAAAAAATGGGAGGAAGCTATAGGAAGATGTGTTTTGGGGTGTTTTTTATGCGTTTAATTCAGATTTTGATGTCTGCCAAACATGCAAAAAAGCACCCAAAGCTATAAGCCTCTCTTTGCCAGTATTTAAAAATTACATCCTAATTAAAAAACAGCAGATAAGGGTTGGCTCAGAAAGATCTCTCTGCACAAGAGTGGCAGCTGGGAGAAAGCAAAGAATCCATATATTTGTCACAAAATTATACTGTTATAAACAGTAATATGGATGCTTTTATTTCCATGAAAAAGCCTCTGAATTAGCCTAAGCTAGACTGTAATAACCAGTAATACAGAAGTATAAAGTAACTACACTAAATTTTGATGCTTTACCTATATGAGCATGAAGCGGTACAAATTTTATGTGTACATAAAGCTCTACTCTCATAAAACTGAAGTAGAAGGAGCCATTCCCTGAGGTCCTGCATGGAGACCAACTTATAATTTACATATTTCTCCTTTCTTCCTTAGAACAATATTTTATTTTTTTTTAACCCTTATCTTCTCCAGAAAAGCATTGGTTACTGAACATTACCATCTTACTAATGCTTGCATTAGTAACATTACTTGTTGCATCATTTAAGGCTCATTAGTAGAATTGCTTCCCTGGTATCGTCTGGGAGGGGTTTGCCTAAACTGGTCACAGGTTTCTCCTGCAAGAAGTTCTGAGGTCAACAGATGGTTAGATTAGAAGTTGTTCCAATTTTTGTCTGCACTAGAAAAATTTACTTTCAAGATGTTTTAAAATAATATTCCACTTTTTCTGCTGTGCATGAAAAGCTGTTCTCATCCAAATATTTCTAAAGGTAAACAAGAGTTGACTGAAAGAAGTAGTATTTTTTAAAACTGAAAGATATCAATGTGGGGTTAAATTACAAATAAAATATCTTTAAAATGTAGAAGTCTCCAAATACAAATTTTAGGATGGAAAAAGGTTGTTTCTTCTCATCAATTTATACCAAATGTGAATGGCTCCAGTGTCATCCCTTGTATTTTCAATATTTTGTCTTTGAAGGAAGAAATACTTCTACACTTGTGGCGTTACCCTTCTCTCTCTATTCATGGGATTGAAGGAGCTTTTCATGAACCAGGAATTAAAACTGTCATTCCAGCAAAAGTCATTGGTAAATTCTCAATCCGTCAGGTCCCTCACATGGACCTTTCAGTTGTGAAACAACAGGTAAGAAGAAAGCCTTTTCTTTAACCTCTGCTGTGTAAAATTCAAGAGGTGTCTGGATGTAGCGCTGGGTGATGTGGTTTAGTGGTGATGTAGGTAGGCGGTTGGACTGGATGATCTTGAAGGTCTCTTCTAACTTCAATGATTCTATGATTCTATTCTATGATTCTATGATTCACATTTCAAGTATTTTTTTTCTAAACTAAGTCACCCTTAGCACCTCACAAATTTACACCCAAAGTAGTAAACTGAATGTTTTGAGCATTTATTTGTTTCTGAGAGCAGAAGTGGGAATAATGAGTATAATCTTGAGTTGCAAGAACCCCAAACATTTCTGACCACTCTGTTTTCCCTGCAGGTGGTGGAGCACTTGGAGGGTGTTTTTTCCAAGAGGAACAGTCCAAACAAACTGAAAGTGTCCATGCCTTTGGGTGCGAAACCCTGGCTCGCTGATGTTAATGATCCATTATACAAAGCAGCAAGAAGGGCAATAAAAACAGGTATGTTCCTTCTTTTTTTCAGACAGCAAGTGTGCAGGAGAATTATGCTCATCCATAGAGCAACAGGGATTTCCTGATTCAGTGCTACATCTCACTGATTTTGATAGAAGAATGCAGCCACTGAGCCCTTCACCTCTTGCTGAATTGGGGTGCATTTCATAGGCATAGCTGGAATACCTCATTTAGTTCTTTCATGTACTGATACAAAGCCAGAGGTTTCTAGAGTGCAGGTTATTCATTAAATCAATTGGCTATGCACTCAAAACAATTCCTACTCAGAAGATCTTTATGTTTGAGCAGATAGCTGATATTTGGTAGCTGAAGACAGCATCTTAATTTCACTTAATGAATTAATTCTTTCCATGTATTTCAGTTTTTGAAGTAGATCCAGATTTTATTCGGGATGGTTCAACAATTCCTGTTGCCAGAATGTTTCAGACTATAGTGCAGAAGAGTGTGATGATGTTTCCGATCGGAGCAGCCGATGATGGGGAGCACTCCCAGAATGAGAAAATAAGCAGGTTTCTTTTTTTTTTGTCCATTTGTGCTCAAATAGAAGGGGGAGAGAACCAAAGTCCTTGGGTACTCATGCATTTCTCAGTATGTAGATATAAAGCAGTATGTAGATATAAAGTATATAGATACTTTCATGAAGTGTCTATTCAGTCTTTAAATACATTGCACTGCTATTTTTAATTCCACTGCTAATCAAACTTGTCTCTGTTCTGAAAGATGATGATGTAGACAGGCACCTTTCTGCCACAGCATCAATTTCAAAGTATTCCAGTTGGACATACTCAGGCTGATGGTTAAGTAAGGGTTTTAATGGCTTTCAGTATATATAGATATAGAAGCATAGTTATATTACAGGGACCAAAACTAGTGTAATTATATCAAAATTAGCTTAAACTTTTCACTTGTGTTCATTCTTTGAGGAGCCATGGCAAGACACGGTTCAGAGTCTTGCCTGAATATTTGTGCAGCTTCTGAGTCAAGTCATGCCGAGCTCAAGGAACTGCAGAATCCTACATTAATTCTCAAACTATTTTTTGTCATCTCTCAGTATAGCCTCAACCCTTGTGGCTACAGACAATAGTAATTAGGGAACATAACAATGGAGAAAGCTTCCTCAGTGAATCCTTCAGAGGAATGCCAATTGCAGGATGCCCAGAATTTCTGTGCACTTGGTCCTTTTTTCAGGAGACCAATCTTGTAAATTCCTCTGAAGACTCTGAAAACTCCGCTGAACTATGCCACTGTTTTGAAGAGCAGAACAGCCTGACAGGGCTTCATTCTCTTTCTTTCCTTCTTCATAGACACAACTACATTGAAGGAACCAAAGTGTTTGCAGCCTTTTTCTTGGAGATATCAAAGCTACACCAGCACTTACATGAAACTTACAACATGGAGACTAACAACTGATAGATCATCACAAGAAAATCAGCAAGGCACTTTCTTAGTTTTGAGCTTTCTAACTTCCTGATCTGGAAAAACATATAAACCATGTGTTCAGTGGCTCTGAATCGGTGGGAGGAAATAAATGCCATACTATTACCTGGCATACTACTAAATGGCATGCATTTGTGATCTGGTCAACCAAGTGACTTCATCCCTAATGCTATAAAATAGGCTTAGGGATAATTAATTCTTGCTGAGTGGAACACGTTACATTTTAGCTTTAAAATGTAGAGCAATGGGAATTTTGGCATATGTTTTATGAAAATTACCATTTCTGTTTTGTAGTATTATGCCCATGTTCATGCTGCCTAGCTCATACTTCAGTGTCTAAACATGAGCAATTCGCTACACTGTCGTTTCCTCCCCACTACATACCAAATTTCACTATTTAATTATTTGAAAAAGGTTCACTACCATGTTATTCTCTTCCCTGTCCTTCACAGAAGGCTGTAAATAGGAAATGCAATACAATTAGCTTGCTAAATTTGCTGCAAAGGCTTGCCTATGAACATTTATTTCTGGGAATAATCACTGAGGTCAATAGAACTGCAACAGTAAATAATTTCAGATCTGTATTCTGTCTTCCCCCCCTGTTTAATCCAAATCTCCTCTTACTGTGCTGTGAGCACAGTTTTAAGAATCACTATGTAATATGTTTCCTTAATGTGACATTCTTCTTGTACAACAGAAAAGAAGTTTTTGTAAACACCTGTTCTGGCCAAAGTCTGTCATCAGAAGGGTGTTTTTCCACCCAGTTAGCAACTGGTTGTTGCTAATTGCTTTTAAAGTATCAGTTTACACTGATAATTAAATCAAAGGCAAATTATGTGTTTTGAAATTCAAGCAACAGTTGAGAGTTCTGCTTGCTATTTAGGCAAAGCACCTAGCACAGATTATATAATTCACATCTATATATATTTCTTTATTTCAAAATGTAATTTTTACTATTACATGTAGTTATTTCACACACAGCCAAAGTGACTGAACCAGATTTAAACAAAAGCTTAATTGTCTTATCCCTACTGTTAAAACAAATTGTATCCTTTAAATTACGGAAAGTAGTGTGTATCTTTCCTTTCTCCCCTGCTCCCTCTCCTGCAAAAACCTGGAAAAATTAGGGTGATTACGGGCATAAAGTGTGGATGTGGAGTCTATGGAAGGGAATATTGTACCACAGGTAACATGTATGAACAGCTGATGTGGAAAGTTATCAGGATAAGAGACTTGGCTGAATTTAAAAATGTAAATAAACAAGCTTGTGATTTTTAGTAGCTCCCCTGAAATTCCTGGGAGTTGGACATAAAGGTAGCTGGTCTTTTAAGAGGTCTGGGAACAGTAATAACCCAGGATACTTATGTTTCAAATTTGATTCTCAATAAACACCCATTTTCAGACTTCCCCAGGGTTGTGAGGTTCACAGTCCAGCTGGTAAGAACTGAGTAAAGATGCTGGCTGCTGACAGCGTTCAAGGGGAGAAGGAGAACCCAGCTCAGTCTCTCTAACTTGTGCTGGCTTTGCAGACTGCGTAACTGAAGTGTAACTTTTGGTGCCCACGTCAAGAGAGAGGGCTTCAAGACAAGGATTGAGCCTCCAATATCAGAAGACTCCAGTTTGCACATCATCAGCTGCAGAATAGGTCCTCTACAGTCTCTAAGCTTCCTTTGCCTGTTTAGACCATTTATGAACAAGTATTGTAAGGAACACTGCAGAGGAGAGCACTTCGGTGCCTGCACAGGACTTGGGGTGGATCAGTCCATGCTTTAAAGCTATTGCTCCATAAGGGTAAGTTTTGCTGAAGTATTTAAGGACATATAATTGACATAAAACATTGTTTGCAATCTCCTTTTTTGCAGTGTTTCAACTCGTTGAAAGAACAACTACTGATAAATATGGCCCTTTTGTCAGCTTGGTGGGATGTTGGAGGTGGGATATTTCTTCATGCAAGAGGTGTGGAGGCTGTGTTTCTAGACAGTAACTGCTTTGTAAAACAGTGCAACCCATGCTGTCTATGAGCTCTACACACGAAGAAGAGCAACTGAAGGTGGGCTTATGCTAGATGTAGTTTTTTCTGTTGCTCTTTGGATCACCAAATAAAATACAGTTAACAGACACATCATCATTTTATAAGCACAGGCATTGTCAGAGCAGTGCACTGAAATAAAGTTCTGCCCTGAAATAGCCACTTACTGTCAAGTTAAAACCATGTGTGTGAAACCAATGAATTATACTGACCATCTTCATGTCTCCTTCAGTCCCAGAACAGAGAAATAGCAGAAAATTTCAATTTCAGCTTCTCCTGGCCATGAAAGAAAGCACTGGGAAAGCCATTTCTACCCACACTTCTACCCAGAGCTACTCTTTCCCTCTTTGATGAAGACAGGGCATCCATCAGTCACCTTGTCTTTTTCTTTTTTTTTTTTCTAGTGTGCAGCATCTCATCAGTCTTTTGAAAAAATAAATATTTTGTGTGCATTTTTTTAAGGTCTGTACTGTTATACACCATTGCTAACAACCGTATTTCTTGGTTTCATTAGCAGCTATTTGTTGACACAATAAATTAAAGATAGCTCTAAATTAATATTGTTAGAAACAGGATTCAAGTTTGCTTCTATTTGTTAGCCTTATTCTAGATGTGCCATATCCCATGTCAGAGCATAGCAGATATTCTCAAATCCTGACCAGCTAACTACAGAAATCATGTACACCTTGTGTGTGTACATATGCATATATGTAGCTGTGTGTATATATATGTCTATATATGCATACACTTAGAAGATCTAATCCTGACACTGTGTTCAGTTTTGGGCCCCTCAGTACACGAAGGACACTGAGGTGCTGGAGCGTGTCCAAAGAAGGGCAATGAAGCTGGTGAAGGGTCTGGAGCACAAGCCTCATGAGGAGCAGGTGAGGGAACTGGGGTTGTTTAGTCTGGAGAAAAGGAAGCTGAGGGGAGACCTTATCTCTCTACAACTATCTGAAAGGAGGTTGTAGTGAGGTGTGGATTGGTCTCTTCTCCCAAGTAACAAATGATAGAACTAGAGTAAATGGCCTCAAGTTGTGCCAGGGGAGGTTTAGACTGGATATTAGGAAAAATTTATCCACCAAAAGGGTTGTCAGGCACTGAAACAGGCTGCCCAGGGCACTAGTGGAGTCCCCATCCCTGGAGGTATTTAACAGATGTGTAGATGTGGTGCTCAGGGACTTGGTTTAGTGGTGGACTTGGCAGTGCTGGGTTAATGGTTGGACTTGATGATCTTCAAGGTCTTTTCCAACCAAAATGATGTTATGATTCTATGATTGTTATATAAAAAAGATTTCTTATTCATACTGATTCAGGTTTTTCTTATTAAGGGTTGAATAATGGCTTTTGGTTTTGGCTGATTTATGTGCAAAACTACAAATGCTGCAGTAAGTTTATTAGCACAGTTTACACAAAGTCACAGAAAAGGGACTCCAAAAGGAGGTGACTTTTCAGTGTAAATTGGACTGATTAAATTTTATTCTAGACTAATTTTTACACTGCAATAAAGGTCTAGTGTTAATTTGTGTTTACTTCAGGCTACCTCTTCACAGTAAAACCTAAGTACCGTTTGTATCATATATCATATTCATATAATCATGTAAAAGGATGCTTTGCTGATTCAGCCTACCCCGGTAGTAAGGAAACAACTTCGGGGGGATTTCCAACAGCAGCATCTATACCTGTGAGACCTTGACTGAGGTATCAAGACTTGGATGCCTAGTGCCACTGGGGATGTTGCCGCGTAAAAGAGGAAAGGTAAAAAGGTAAAGGCCTCTGCAAGGTGGCTGGGGGAAAGCCCCCCTGTTGAGTCATGAGGTTCAGACCAGATTCCCTTGGGTTCTAAACTCCTTCTCAGAGAGGAGTCTTGGTGCGGCTGGGTCCACTCTTAGCCCCTGACTGTGAAGAAGAATTCGGTCCCCGGGTCCTCTCACTTGCTCCGTCACACCTCAGGCCGGTCGCAGCACCTGCAAAGATGAAAGGAAAGGGCACATCCCGAGACCTTGCCAGAAACAGCACCCTGCCCACAGTGCTTCCCATCGCCGGTTCCTTCACCTTTACTCACACACCCACTTCGCCCGTCATCTTCAGCTGCCACCTTGAGGCTTACGCACCACCTGGAAAACTCACACAAGGGATGCTTCTGGCTTCACCAACAATGTGACAGCTGAAAAGTAACTACTCCTCCAGCCCACTGGTCATTGCTCACCTTGC
>VZRW01012475.1:202672-247271 GCA_013398125.1 Aegotheles bennettii | reverse complement strand
ACAAGATCCAGCAGTGCTCCTTTTTGAAATGCAAAGTTTCAACACGGCTTATGCATTTTGTGCTCTGCTACACACATGCCTCTCGAATCCCTTCTCTCAGGAACAGCTTCTCCACCCCTCTCCCACGGTCATGCATGTGTCACCGTGACCTGCCCGGCTCAGGGAGGGCGGCAGCATCTCCGTCCTTCACCAGACATTCCACTGACTTGCCGGCAAATAGAAATCAGAGGATCTACTTGACTTGTCTCCTTAGCTGCTCTCTCCAAAGTGGCAAAGGGCTGACATATAAAACACCCGTGTCCTGGATTTCTGGGAGGTTTGCACTGAGAGCACATTGTTTTTCCCCAGCAAATAATTTACAGTCGGGCAGTGCAGCAAGACTGCTCTGCTTTCTCTTCCCTGGGACAGAAACCCAGTTTGAAACAGATTGCTAGCAGCTAAATGCAAGTTCCTTAGCAGCTTCCGGGGTGAAAATATTCCCTCTCCAGATCTCCTTTTATGTCCACAACACATTATTCCGGTGGAGGGCTCTCTTGCTAAGAAAAGCTGTGATAACTCCCAGCCCTGTCTCCAAAGTGGTTCAGGTATGGGAGCCAGCTCCTCGCCACGCATCCCTTGGTCCTACTGCCCAGCTGAGATGTCCTTAATTCCTCCATCTGTCCCCTCCAGGCTCTGGCTGGCTCAGCTCTCAGACAGTGAATACATACAGCAGGCTGCAAGGCTGCTTCTCCTAAACCTACACTTCTCCTGCAGCTTCAGAAGAAACGATGTTTGCTAAGTCCCCGAGCCTGCTCCTGGGTGCTTCTGGGGCTTTCCATGCTAAGCTGCCTTTGTCCCACATGCCACATGCAGACAGACAGGAGGTTCACACCAAAATCCACCTCTCCTCTCTGCCTCTAACTGAACCAAAACAGAAAACAGATGGAAAAATCAAATGCTGGCAGTGTGAAGCATGTGGGCTGCACTTGCATCAGCCCTCCTGGAGCTGCAGAGTGCATTCCCTCCTGCTCCGGGGTCCCAGGGCAAAGCCAGCCTTCCCCAGATGGGTTATTGCTGGGGGGGGGTCCAGCTACCCCCTGCTGCCAACCACAGAGCAGCACAGAGGTGGAAGGGACAGAGGGAAGGAAGGAAAAGCAAGAGGCGAGGGCAGACTCAGCATTTTAGGGTAGTCCAGGAGAAACAATTTCATCCTCCAAGCAGGGTTTGCATGATGCACAGTGAATGGGGCGCTGGGGTTGCAGACTGAATAGTGGGGGCACAGCCACGAACGGGACACTGAGCTGCTTTTAACCAAACTCCATCCATCCCACACGCTCCCTGAGGCAGAGCCCCTGCAGAAGAAATAGCTTGTGACCATAATTAAGACTGCCCTAATGAATGCACGCCACTCTGCCGGACGTAAGCCGCTCCGGTGTCTTTAATACTGGGATTTCTTACTCACTCAGCGCCCGACTTTGTAACCTTAATCACGTATTTTTAGTGTTGCTTTTGTGCATGCACGAGCTTATCTTCTTTTCCACAGCCTCTGCTTTCCACCGCCTTTCCAGGGTAAACAATACCCAGACTCTTCCGTGTCCCTCCTTGGGAATGCAGCCATGTCCCTAAAATTCCCTGAACGCTCCTCAATTTTGCAACTGCCCCTCTGGACCAGGGTGAGCTGTGCAGGGCAGCCATGGGGCTGCTGCAGACTTGACTCCAGTTCCCACTGGAGCCTTCCTCACCCACTGGTGCTTGGAGGTGGCTCCTGAGTGCAGACATGTGCCCGATAAGCCCCGTGCCACGCCAGTGCTCACCAAACGGCACGGTGGCAGGAAAAGGGTGAGCAGAGAGAGCCTGCAGTGGGGGTAGGGACCCATGGTGTTTGTGGAGTAACGCTCAAACTGCCGTAACGGATTGCCTTGTTTACAGGGTAAAATCACTCTGAGGATGGAGATGGAGAAGCCTCCAGAAGCCTCTGAGAGCAGGAGCAGCTCCACATCCTCCTGCCTCTTGCTTTTGCTTTCAAAACCATCTCCCTCACATCACTGTCATGATGTGGAAGCTTTAAAATCACCGTAGCAAGCACAGGAGGGATGGGAAAAGGGAAGGGAAAGAGTCGTCTGATGGGAATGTGGCTCTGCTGTGGGAGCACGGGCTCTCCCTCGCCAAGAGGAGCCCTCAGTACCCAAGGATGCACAAAGAAGGGTTACTGGGCCAGGGGCTGCTGCAAGGAGTTGCTACGACATACTGGGAGAGAGGGAGAAGAAGAAATAGGAACTACCTTAAGGGAGGGGAGCCGCCAGCAGAACAGTTAAAAATGACTAAATACTTTCCCAATATCACTCCTCCACGTAAGCACTGCTGTAATTGCCCTTGGGATGTTGCTCAACGGCGAGAGGGAGGGGCAGGTGCTGGCAGGGCCGGCCACCGCACCAAAAGGAGTGAGAACCTCTGTCCCAGGCACTGCTGTCATCGAGGAGAGATCCTCGGCACTGCCACATGGACATCTCCAACACCTCGGGGCCCCACTGCTGGATTTAGCCCCCGAGGGGCCATTCCTCACAGGAGCTGGAGGACTCCAGGGAGGACTCACTCCTCACGCCTCTGAGACACAGTGGGCTGCCCCGGGGAGCGAGAGCAAAAGGCGCGGGGGAACAGAGCCCACGTTGCACTGTGTGGCACAAAAAAAAAGGCAGAAGAAAAAGAGAGAGATATAAGGGCTTCATTCAAGCACTCTCACCCTCTGGAAGACTCACGCAGAGCAGCTGGTCTTTAAGGCAGTTGCAAGCATGACATGCGAGCACAGAACCGTCACATTTCTGGGTGCTTTTATTAGCGACACTCAGAGAGGGGGCATCCACTCGACCCCCGCGCGAAGGAAAACGGCTGACTCATTCTTCCAGTGCTGCTTGAGAGCAGGACACGGTGCTCTGTAGAAGCAGCGTGGGTCCTCTCCCACTTTATGAGCCAGATCACCGGATCCGGGCTCGGACGCCACGCACGTACGCACGCACACGCCAGCTAATCCACGGATGCGCTCGGTCCCTGGATAAAGCATCCGCAGCGTTTGCTGCCGAAAGCAGCCTGTTCATGGCTGAGTCGAAAGGGAAACCTCTGAGAGATGCAGTCTCGAGGTTTAAAACATCTGTGGGCCACCAGCCATTAAATAGGATGCTATGCTGGTTTGCTGCTACCGGGTCTTACGCCAGGTTCATCACTGTGCCGGCTGGGTACCGTCCAGCAATGCATTAAGTGATGTGACTATTTCTGTTCTCATCACATGTTTGCTCTCAGCCTCTCCAGGGTGTGCGTGAAGGGAAAAAAACACGCATTCATTATGGAGTGTCTTATTTTGGTATGGTTTTTCCTTTCTCGGCGCAACGTGAGCTGTTGGCAGAGGAGAAGGGGGATTTTATTTTCCTGATAGCCACGTACTCAGGTATTTCTGTTAGAGGAGGCAAAGTCAAAGAAATGCTAATCAAATATCCAGGAGTGCACAGTGCTGACATCTGCACCTTGCTACTATATGGCCTTTCATTAGCATTACCTAAATGTACGACCATACAAAGAGCAGATTTCCTTAGCAACAGGGCTGCCTTCATATTTCCTCCCCACTACCCCCTGCCCTTAGAAGAAAAATGACTTCAGCTCTTCTGCAGAGCGGTGCTCGCAGCCGCTCCACGATGCAGCAGTGCTATACGGCGCTGCCAGGCTGGCTATATGCTGCATCTGGGACGCTTTCCTCTCTACGCCGGGATCCACCAGCCATAAAGCAACCTCTTGACTTAGCTCTTCTGTACAGTCACAATAAAACTCCTCTCTTTTCCTAACGGAGCGTATGCAAAACAGCCCTGTAACGGCAGCAGGGGGGATCCTCTCCTCTAGATGACTTACAGCTCCCCTCGTCGAGGATGTCCAGCACGCATGGCTGTGCCGGCATTGCCGGCTGCCACCTCCTCTGCTCCCCTGCCACCCGGTCGCAGGGTGCCAACTGTCCCCCTCCCCAGACCTAAAGCCACCTTCGCCTCGGGCAGGGAGTTGCCAACCTCTCCTCTCCCCAGATCTGGGCCAGAAAGACTGAACACTTCATCCTCTGCGCTCTCCCCCGGTGCCACAGCCTGGTGCGCTGGGCTATTTTAAGAGCTCGTCTGAGAGACTGGCACACGCACCGCGCTGCCGGGAACTCCCTGCTTCTGTTTCAAAAAAATCTGGAGGCTGGGAGCCTGCTGGGACTCACCCCAGTGATTCCCAAGGTCTGACCCTCTTCTCGCTGGGACTGGCGCAAGGCTGCTGAGTCATACAGAATTAGTCCCAATTAGCACCAGTGAAACGGGAGGAGAATCGTGCCCTCCCGGGCATCTCAACCTCTCCAGCCGGAGGCTGTGACCACCCAGTCTTCCCACCCAGCTATGTCCCTGCTCTTCAGCTCCCTGCTCTCAAACCAGCTCATTCCGTGTCGCCATTCCACATGGATACTCTCTCCCTTTCCCATTATGATAGGGTCTTTGATTGCACGATCGCATAACTATAATGAGACAAATATTTATTTTGCAGATATGGGTTAATCAGACTGAAGGTATAGAAATATTTCATGTGCTAATCAGAGTACCTTCAGCAATCAGTATAGTAAATAACTCAGGTAAATTAACATAGGAGAGTTCCCTTATCAGGTTTTAGTCTAAGATATATGTGCATTAAGGACTAATTTGCCCTCCCCTCTCAGATTTGGGCTGGAGCCCAAGATGAGGTTCTGACCAAGGTTCCCTCCCATCAGCTTCCATGGGAGCTGTGCGGGCTTTGCTCCCGGCAGGATCAGACACCAGGATGAATATTCAGCAGCGCGACCGCCTCGCCTTTTGTTTTCTGTGCTCTGCACCTTTAAATTTCCAAGGGCTCTGCTGTTTGCAGCTCAGACAGCCTTTTTGCATTCAGTTCGTTGCAAGCTGACACAGAAGACACGATGGAGCAGGTTGTGTCTCCGGCTCTGAGCCCTTCACGCCACTCTGGCAGCGTTCAGGGGCCATATTAAGAGTCGTGAGTAATTAGTGAATTCCTCGTGCCCCAGCGCGGTGCAGAGCACCCCGGGGCAGGCTGGCAATGGCTGCCTGGCCATACCTGGTGCCAAAGCAGAGGTGGAGCAGTGGCAGCAGGGACACTGGGTTCCTGTGCGGGTCCGGAGGGACCAAGAGTGGGATGAGCCAAGAGAGAGCCCAAAAAGGGTTCTTCACTGCAAAGGGTGTTCGCCCAAATTAGCAGTCCCAGGAGACACCTTATGTGTGAGGACAAGAGCTGCCCAGATCCCCCAGCCTCAGTGTCCCTTGCTCCAGTGTCCCCAAACCAGAAGTGGCTGTGCTTTTGCCCCAGAGCAGCTCCTATGGCTGCATTTTTCCTGCTTTGGCTCAGAAAAAGCTCCCGCAGAGGAAACACGGAGGACCTGGAGATTCTGCCCTTGCCTCTGTCGTGTTTTGGGATCCTTGAGAACAAAAAGCACCGGAGGAATGGCAGGCATTATAGTAACGATGGTGACAAATTTAATTAGAGCAGGAAGCTCTGGAGTGGATTTCAAATGGCAACACGGCATTTTGTGTGAAAGCATTGCCTCGCTCCTCTGCTTCCCTCCCCGTCTCCACCACTCAGCTCCATCCAAACCCACCCCACCCCGCGGGATGCATCCCTCTAATTTTCCCACATGCCACCCCCCAAAAAAAGGACCGACACATTCCCGTGGTCTGGAAAATGCAACCGTAGAGCAATTCAGTAATACAGCGGCCAGATGTGCAACAGTATATCCAACGTGTCATTCAAAGGAGCCCTTCAGTGGAGCCGAGACATGCTATCCCACAATCTCAACTAATACATCCTGGGGCCCTGGAAGAGTTGATGGATGTATACAATTCCCTTTCCTACAGCTGTGGTCCCTTTTAGAGGGGGCATCCAGACTCAACAATAGCCCCGCTGTTGCTTTCAAGACAGAACCTCTTCAGACAAACCGGGGGCTTAATCCTGACCCCAGCTTACGCCCGCCCGGACTCGGTGGGGTTTGGGAGCCAAGGGCTGGGGGCAGGATCCGGCCTCGTGGAGACGGTGTCAGCTGTTTCACCTTGTGCTACAGCCTCCGAGAAACCTTGGTAACTGGTTGGAATATAACCACCTTGGGGAAAAGGCAAGCGGAGAGGAGCAGGTAATAAGATTTCTAACTGGTGCTGGTAGAAAGAAGGAAGTAATATAACAGTTTAATTAATCTATGCCTATTAGCGTTATTAAAGAAAACAGGGAGCTATTGGAGATTTACCTCGGAGAATATCATCAAACGGGGACCTTCTGCGGGGAATTTTATGTCTCTGTGCCCAATTTATAACCAGCACGGAGGTGTGGTGTTAGTGACAGCCAGTGCTGAAATGTCACAGTGCTTAGAAGTCATTAGCTGGGGACACAGGGAGAGAGAAAGAGAGGATGGAGGAGGGGACAAGGGAGAAATGGGGAAGGAAGGAAAAGGAATTAATTTAATTAAAAATATCTTTAGAGCCTGTCTCTTGATTTGTGTGGTTTTGGGGCTTGGCAGAGCTGCTGAGAACGGTGTGGAAGGAAAATCAAGGTTGCTGGGGCTTTTTGAAGCTGATAAAAAAAAAATAAGCACACTTTTCATGTTCAGGAAGATAAATCCCCATTTTCTCAGTCTCAAGACAATCCAGTTATTTACTGACAGTTTTACTGTGAAATAAAAAGGGCTTTAAGCTTCTTTCTACTTGATGTCTCCATAGCCTGAATATTATTAGATCCCAGCCTGGTGCAGCTGGAGTTTTGGTTAATAAATTTAACGTCATTAGACAGAAAAGCCTTCTACTGAATGTTGCAATTCTTTTTTTTTTTTTCTGTTTTTTTTCTTTTTTTTTTTTTTTTTGTGCCGTTGCAGTCAGACTGTATGTAGGTGGTAAGAATCAAAAGAAAGGAAGTACGCTTGGCAAATAGGGGAGTGCTAAAAAAAGGTTTCGCTCGGGCGCGGGTTCAGCGCGAGGGTGTTTTGCCCGCAGATGAGGTCGGGTTGAGTCGTGTCCCCCCCCGGGCAGATGCACCCCAACACCATGGTGGTGCTGGTTTCACAGCATCTCCTGCTTTCACAGGGATGGGGTGTCCCGGGGGGATGGCACCGCCAGGATGGCGAGGTCTCAGCTGGTGGCATTACGAGTGGCAACGCCATGACGCTCAGGGGCAGCCTTGGCACTGCCACCACGGGGCTGAGTTTCAGGTGGCTTTTCTTGAGAGGAAAAGTCTTCTTTTACACCCAAAGCCTGCCTTGTGGGACGTGACAAGGCCGAGGGTTGGCGCAGCAAAATGTGCCTCGGTGGGACAAGGAGGGGAACAGCCGTGATGGGGTGGGTGAGGAGAAGGCAGATGGTGGCAGGGCCTCCACCTTCCCCCACAGGGAGCCAGGCAGCTGTGGCCCCTTGGAGAGGGGCTCACTCCTCTGGAGGGGGAGCTGCCACCCCAAAGCAGGCAGGGCCCCATTCTCCCCTCAGGGCAGCCACCATCTTGTGTCTCCCCCTGCCACCCCCTCTCCTCAGCAGCTGCCTTTTCACTGCCACCTCCGCCATGATCACGCGTCTTCTCCTGCCAGGGAATACGACGGCTGGGAGGAAGACACTGAGGAAGACACCTCAGAAGATGCTGTAGCACTCTTATCCCCCCCCGCCACACACCCAGCCTGCTTCTTCCCCAGCTCCTGCCCTGCTGCCTCCCCACCACGAGCAGGTGGCTGCCATGGCTGGGCCCTCGCTCCCCGCCAACAAGGCTGAAGCACGGCAGGGTTGGGGAGATGCTTAATTTTGGGGAGAGGCTTCATTCTGGGGAGCTGGTCCCGGTGGGTTGGATAAAAGATGTCCCACATGGTGGGCTTCTAACCTCCAAGCCCCATGGGTGTTGTGGACACCAGGAGAGGGCTTTGATGGCAGGAACGGAGCCGTGAGTCACCTCCCACCCCTTCACCCCACGCAGAAAGAACCTCTGTGTCCAAGATAAGCCCTTTGAAAGAACAAACAGCGGTGGTTGGAAGTGGAGAAGCAGCAGAGGGGTCTCAGGGAGATAGTAAGGGGCCAGGGTTGGCTGAGGCCGGGCAGGAACGGCTGCGGAGCCGGGGGCTGCCGGGACGGGAAGGAAGTGGTTGTTGTGGGAGTAACGTCAGGAAGAGCCTCCGCTGGGGCCCGGGCGGGCAGGGAGAGGAGAAGATCAGAGGGTTCACAGGACTGGGATGGGGAGGAAGGAGAGGAGGCCAAGGGGAAGGGTCCGGTGTGGGGATGAGGAGGGGGGTGAGCTCCTGGGCAGCGGTGGGCTGGGAGACGCCTGTCCCGGGAGCCCGACCGACCCCGCAGTGCTGCCACATTGGGTTTACTCCCCTGCCCAAACCCATTTCTGGTGAAATAAATAAATAAAAGCAAAACAAATAACGGCGAGAAGCGAGGCTGGGTAATTACCAGCAGATGGCTGGTGGTGACAGGTACCTTCATACCTGCCTATCCCGAGCCTTTGTGCTCAGAGGGGCTCCAACAGGGGCCAGAGGCACCGACACCGGAGCACAGAGAGCAACACAGGGAGCTGCTTTGGGGAAATCCAGTTTAGAGCCAAGGCAATGCATGCAGAGTCATTAATCTAGGTCTAGTGCCAATAGGGATGGCTTTGCATTAGCGCCGGGCCCCTTTGTAGTTCAGACAATCAGTCGTATTCAAACAGCACGAGATAACACTGCAGAAAGCTGAGACCATCGCAGCTCATTCCTCCTGTAAAGGGCGGGGGGAGAGGATTTACAGGCAAAATAGCATTGCATTAATGGGACTGCTCAGTATTCTGCACAGACGCTCACGGATAATGTCTTTGCAAACTAACTGCAATAAATTAATTAAATTAATCTACTATGCCGTGCTTGTCCCCACCCAACATCAAATTCAAGGATGATCAGGGCTTGCCTTATCCTCCATAGCCTACGAAAGAATCTGATCTCACTTGCTCTAGAGTTTCTGAGGCACTGAATTGCAAAGTACCACCTGCCTCACTAAACTAATCACCAGCCTGGTGGTTTAGATCACATCAGTTTTACATGTAATTAAGACTGTCCAGGAGGGCATGCAGCTGCTTACATGGTCGTTCCCTCTTATACAGCAACGTGCCTCCTGCTCAGATAGGTGCAATTAAACAAGCCTGTTCACAGTCATTAAGCATTAATGCACCTCATTAGCATAAGAACTGGAAGAAGCTTTGATGCAGGGAACCCCGCAGGAGAAGGAGATAGAGAGAGATGTACATACAGACAGGAAGGCGAAGGGCTGGGCCACCACCTCCTCCTGGCCCCGACCAACCATTCCAGCTCCATTTCTCCAAAGCAATGAGCCATGCCGTGCCCTCCTCCCAAGAAATGGGACTGGGTTATCTTTCTTTCCCCCTTCCCCCCCTTTCTAAATTATGCTGGTGGAAAAAAAAAAACAAAACAACAAAAAAACCCAAACTGTTGGGATATTAACCTAGCGAATCCATTAATAAGCTGAACTCTCTGTTGGCTTTGACACAGCACACTAAAGCTTTAAAGAGACAGGGCCCCAGACACTGGAGATAGGGGCAGAGACAACAGCGCTAACAAAGAGCCACTGTTGCCACGGCCGTGGCCATCTCGGGTAGGTCCAGCTGTCTTTGGTGTTCTGTTTTCCAGACACAAAGAGCAGACTGAACCGTTTTGGTCTGAATGGCTTTCATTTGATGGTAGAGAAAATGAGAGAGAAGAAAGAACCTAAGTAAAGTGTCCAGGAGAGGAAAAAAAAAAAACCCACAACAAAAAAAAAGCTCATGGTGTGCTGCAGGTCTTCAGCGAGAAGGGCTGGAGCTCCCCAGAGCACAAAATGGGGCTGTCTCAGGGCGCAAAGGGAAGGCAACATTGCAATTTTGGAGCACTCATGCCCTGGTGAGAGAGAGACTGTGGGTGAGCAGGGATGCTGGACGCTGCTCGTCCCTTAGTGCTTGCCCAATGCTTCGCACAGCGATGCACACAGGTCTCTCAGTGCTGTCAGACCACAGACAATAAACAGCTTGTCTAACTTGGTTTGAATCTCAAGGGAACAACCTGTGTTTGTCCAACTCCTGGCACCACCGGGCTCAGAGCCTGTTAGGAGACTCAAACCTGGACCCCTGCGCATTCGCATGCAGAGCCTCAGCCACCTCTACCGTCACCACAGCAAGAGATGGGCTTGCACTGGGAACATCAGCTGGAAAAAGTGAATGTGAAATGGCTTCAAGGAACCCCCACGCTCACGTGGTACCACGGGGCTGTTCCAGATTCACACCCCAGCCCAAACTGTATCCCAAGGGCTCCATCCCGGGATGGCACAGGGATACACCCACCCCAAACAACCCTTCTGCTGCAGCTTCAAGATGGCCAAGCCATGCCCTTGCACCTTTACCGGAGGCCAAACCTGCATCCCGTAAGATTGAAAAACAGGTCTGAAATACCCAGTGCAGATTCCTCTCCTATAAAGCACCTCTCTGAAAGACAGAAATGGAAGCTGAGACCTGTTAAATCTGTCGACCCACTCACCGGAGAGCCACGCAGGCTCATCCCTACAGGACGCTCCCTGGCCCTCTGCCTAGTCCAGTTCGTAAGTGATAAAAGTGTCCACGTCTGCAGCTCTCATCTGGGAAGAAGAACAAACAACCCAAGCAGATCTTACCACTGGGAAATGGTTTCTAAGGGTCTCCAGAGATATCCTCTTTCCTACGCTCATTCCATTAGTGCTGTGCATGCTCCATTGTCCCAGTCTCTCCCTCCTTAGCGGTTACATCCTACAAACACAAAGAGATTTCGAATCCCCTGTAGCTATTTGGCCCACGTTGATAACAATTTTCCCTCCTTGAGCACCTTTTATCTAGAGATCTGGAAGCATCTCCTTGGCATTAGCAGTTCTCAGCTTCTCCACCATCACGCACCGTCACATTGTACAGCAGAGAGGGACTTGGGCACAGTGCAGAGATTCAGTCCTGCCCTCTCGTGCCCTGGGGAATGGCACAGGGATGGCAGCATTCAGCCCCTCGCTGAATCAGGCCCTGAATGATTTGCCAACAGCGTAGGAGAGAGGAAAAGATCCCAGGTTTGTGCCTGAGTCACCAAACCCTCTGTTTTCCCTTCTGCACCTAGAGAAGTCAATGGCAAGTCTCCCGCGGACAGCAATGGGAAGTTCATGCTTTTTGAGTCAGTTTTAGCAGCATTTTTTTTCTTTTTTTTTTTTTCTGAACGAAGAGGCTTTTACTGCGCAGTCATTTCGATAACCACAGAGCTGGGCTTTTACCCAGCAACAGGCTGGGAGAATGACTGATGGAGACCATGACCCCAGTGAACCACAGCCCTGCTCCCCCAGTCCCTTCCCATTTGCCTTTTGTGATTACAATTAGTAAGTGGGGGCCAGCAGGTGGGGGGGAAAAATAAAATAAAATAAAGTAAAATAAAATAAAAGCCCCCCTACCCCCCTCCCACCCCCTCATTGTCTGCGTGAGGCTGGCTGAGCCTCTGCACACTGCAGTCCTCTGCCCATTGTACTGCTGAGAACATGCGAACAGACGCTCTTGGGCGATGGGTTTTATTGAACGCAACTTCAATGGCGAATGGAGAGAGGAGGCNCCTTGAAAATCCATGCCAAAAAAAAGAGGTGGGGAGGGTGTTTTTTAATGCAATCAATGGCTCCTTCCTATAACTCTGCCTGTTGTGAGGAAATTTCTTTCCAGTAGCAGCCAGCAGCAGTCCCAAGGCTGTGACATTGCTGTAACGCTTGGAGCTCAGCTCTCTATCTCTGGCAGCAGCCCCGTCTTTTTTGTCATTATTGGCTGTGATTTCAGGGGGTGTACGCCAGCTCGCCGAGTGCTGAGATATTGCTGTCTTCCCCTCCCTCTGGACAACCTGCCCTCGGAGAGGAGTTTGGGAAGGTGGTGGGGGTGAAAAAGGGAGCTGGATTCTCTCTGCCTCCCCCGAGTAAGCTCCTACCCAAACCCACATGGATAGGTAGAGGTCCCCAAGGCCCTTTCGGAAAGCTCATTAGGAAAGTAGTGACAGATGCATTAGCTATTAAAAAAAAGGGGGGGGAGAAGCTATCATAGAACTTTAAAAAAAAGCAGCAGCAGCCGCCCGACAGTTTTATTGCTGTCAGATCTTTTTTTTTTTCAGTGGGCACGTTGCAAAGCAGGAGAGGTTTGGGGAAATAGCTGATGCGCACATGCTCTTCCCATGCTCTGGGCTGTCAATGATCCAGCCAGGGTATTTCTCACACCCCTCAAGGAGGGAGCTGCCAGCTCTGCCCATTAGCACTGCAGCCTGATCCACCTCAGCACCTCCTGGAGAGGAGTTTTTGGGACAGGCATGTCTGGCTGCCCACAGGCTGTGGGAAGAATCCGCCGGGATGCCACGGGAGGGGCAAGAAACCTGGATGTCAGCTGCTGCCATCGCTGACTGCGAGCTGCAGCCTGGGGAGGACAGGTCTTGGCATGAGATGTTCCCTCCTGATCTAAGCAGAGGCCGCTGAGATGGTGATAGAGTCCTGCGTGCCAGGACCTGCTGTCCCTTCAAGCCCCAGTAAGGTGCCTGATGGAAGGATGAGTACAGGTCACATTGTGCAACTGCATCGGACACGCAGGCAGGCTCCCAGCCCTGGCTCAGCCTGGACAACCCATCGCTCCAGCACAAGGTTGCAACCTGCAGCCCTCAGGGCTGGGGGAACAGGCACATGTGCCAGCCAAGTGCACATCGGCAGGAGGAATCGCCTTCCTGCACAGAGGGTGAGCAACACATCTGGCAGCAGCTGGCAGCCATGGAACCCTGCATAGAGACTGGGAAATGGTGGGCACTGGGTGAAGACTAGATGCCCTGGACGGTGGGCTGGGCTGGTGAGCTGCAGCAGGCAGGGGGACAGACAATGGGGAGGCAGGATCAAGGCGATGGTGTGGGTTTGGTCCTCCCCCATCCTATGAAAAGGCCACCACTGCTCTTACACCTGTGTGAAGAGCAGAGCCCAGGTAATAACTGGAGAATAACAGATGTTGCACCTGCATGACAGCTCCCAAATGGCATCAGCCGAGCTGGAATTCACATCTGAGCCACAATGGCAAAGCTCTTCCCACAGACAACAGCGGTTCCACAACCACATTCCCAGCACCAGGTCCTGCCTCCACACTTCCACGGACCATCCTCATCACTACAGGATGCTCACGCCAGGCACAAGCAGACCTCTGCATCCCTCAAAAAGGGGCACAACTATTTCAAAAGCAACCAGGGGGGTACTGGAGGCAGCCATCAGCCCCGACCTCCCCTCCTGCCACCTCCCACCCGCAGTCAGGAGGCAGAAACCTCAGTGGAGAAAAACAGCAGCAGCAGCAGCAACCGTCCCCCTCGGTCGAGTTTTAAATGGCTCTCGAATCCCTTCAAACAAATCTAAATGCACCGATCCTATTGTGTGCATAAATCTTTGCACCGGGCCTGCACGCCTCCACACTATTGATAAAGAGAAACGAGTCTTAAATATTTAATGAGCGAATAAACCCGTTAAGAGGATATGATTAACTGCATGCCACAGCTCTGCATTTAAGGTGTCCCTGCTGTACCTTTAGAGGGGTTTTATTTTTAAGGGGAATCGGCAGCAGCAGCTGGTGGGAGCGAGCAGCTGGGGTGTGCGGGTGCTGCACGAACGGGAACGCCGGCGCAACGCTCCATTTCGGAGGCATAAATATGCCACTGGAGCCCGTGCAATTAAGGGGGGGACAGGTGGGGCCCCATTGACTCAGCCTGATGGCAGGGAGCAGAAAATAGAGCCAAGGAGGTTTTACGAGAGGTGGCAGGAGCAAGGCTGCCGGTTAGAGAAAACATCTGAACTCTGCACCTTTCCGTCTCGCCTCGCGGCGGGAGGGGGCTGCTGGGGGGATCAGGAGACCTCGGAGCTATTTCCAGCTGAACCAGGGAGCTGGAGTGTGACCTTGGGCGAGTCACTTACAGTCACCCTCTGCCTGGAGTTGAGCTCCGCACAAGACAACCGGAGTCTTGTCTGCAAGTGGAGCCGGGCTGGTGGCACGTTCCTTCCCTCTGCCTCCACGGAGCCAGCAGCAGCCTCACCACCGAGCAGGGCCAGGGTACCACCTCACCGCCGCGTGCCAGCCAGCCCACAGGATGTTCCTCAGGCACGATGGAAGGTTTTATGAAACCGAGTGCTATAAATGTTCCCTTGCTATGTGACTTTTTAAGTTTCTAAATTATTTTCATCATTATTTTTGCCAGAGCGAGGCGAATAATAAACAACAAACCACCGTGAATCATCACTCTGGTTTTTAGATCTGTTAAATTTAGCTGTTTTGGTGCCACCTTTTTGTTTATATTCTCTTAAGTGTTTCTTGCCAACAAGTTACCGGCAGGGATTTTTGGCCAGGAAGGTGAAAAAAAAAAAGACAAGACAGCCTGTTAATTTTAAGCGGCAACTGAAGATACTGGAAGAAAGCAAATTTCAAATTCTTGACTGCAACAGTTCCCTCCCCAAACCTCAAGTCTAAAAATTAAGCCTGCCCAATAGGAAAGCCGAAATCCACCATGTGATATAAGATCCCAATTAAAACGACTCTCATTCTTGAGACTGAGTATTCACAAAAGAGCAAAGACCGCGAATTATTTGCAGAAATTATCTGGAGAACAATTTTGAATAATGAATACGGTGGGGGGAATGGCAGCCACTCAGAATACTTAATGCAACTATGAAAAATCACGAACGATTTGCAAACGGGAAAGAGGTGAAACGCATGGAATGGATGGTTTAGCACAGTCCTATCTCCACCAGCGATCATCACATACGAGTGATGCCCCTGGAAATGCTGCAGGAATCAGCTATAGCGACCGATGGAAGTCATGCTTGGAAATACACCTAATCGAAGAGGCTGTGCTACCACGGCCAAGTAAGGGATCGTGCGCCCATGACCTGGTGTAAATCAGGGTGCAATAACTTGGGAAACGGGATGTAGAAAGCAACCCCAGGCGGGAGGAAGGGATGCTCGGGATGACGCGGCTAAGTGGAGAGCAGCTGGAGAGGAAGAGACACCCAGCCCTGACACACGCTGGCCAAACCCCATGAGGCGCTAGTGCAGAGTAACATCAAGGATGAGCTTCTGGACTGTGGGGTTGTGTTTGGTAGAAGGGGTAGGAGATGCCTGTTCCCCTCCTGGGCACGCCACTGCCAGGGCGACGGCGAGCAGGGAAAGGAGAGGCTCCAGGTAGGTCTGGATAAAACATGGGTGGATGCTGCTGCACCAAACACTGGCTCTGCAATCCCACCAGCCAGAGACTGCAAGCATCCAGACAACTGCAGGGTCTGAGGCTGAGAGCCAGGGCTTCACCAGAACCACACTCTGTCTCAGCCACCTCTGAGCCAAACTCTGGCTTCACCCCGAGAGCTGCTTCCATGGCCACCTTTGATGCTCAGAGCATGCAGAACCAAAGAAGCAGGCATCTGCTAAAACCTGAACGGGAGCCAAACTCCATGTTTCTGTTAGATTTACTTTATCACAGCATTAGCTTTGCACTGCATCTACTGGCACGGAGCATGGAGGCCAAAACCTCACCAGGTCTGCACTTCTGCTGACCAGGTTCAGCTGGGAGGGAGGAGTTGAAGGGAGAAGGCAGGGAGATTTTGGGAGGGAGGAGTAAGTAAAGTAGAGAGGGTGCTGGAGGACCTTGGGGGGCCACAGCAGGGCATGGAGGAGCTGGGAGAAGGTACCAGGGGGCTACAGCAGGGCATGGAGGAGCTGGGAGAAGGCACCAGGACAGGTGGTTGCAGAGGATGCAGGAGGATCATGGCACTGCTGACATGGAAGGGAAGAAGTGCCCCTGAGCAGCACTGGTGGTTGGGTCTTCAATACCTTCAATACTTCAACACCACTGGTTTTTTTAATCTCTCTGGTGGACAGACTCTCTGCAATCCACCCATCCCAGCAAAGACCCCCTTCGGCTGAGGCTGGATCACTGCACGCTGGGAGATGTGGTCCCTGAAGGGTGCTGCCACCCACTTCAACACTCCCTGCAGAGCACACAACTGCCCCCACGCTGGGCAAAGTCTGCACACACCGCTCAGGCAAGGAGACGCGGGGCCTCTTCCTGCCCCAACGCCGTGTGCAAGGCAGCACAGCAACGGTCTGGTAGAGATGGAGCTTTTTCACATCCCAGCCTGGTCAGCTGACGTTTATCAGGGTAACAAAAGGTTACAGCCCGATCACAAGACAGGCTGACAATGCATCTTCCCCTTCTGGGGAGGAAAGCCAAGCGCCAGAGTTGTAAAAGGAGTCCAGTCATCTTTCGTATCTCCTGCCTGCAGTTGTACACGTGGGGAGATGGTTCCCCTCATCCTTCTTTGAAATGAAAGAGGAAAGGAAAATGCAGAAAATGCTGCGTTTAGGTGCAGGAATTTAAATAAATAAATAAATAAAATTCTTCTAATGTTTCAGGTCAAATATTCCCCAAAGCTTCTGCCATGGTACTCTAAGAAAGCAGAGGCTGGATCTCTTGAATTCACTTGAATTCAGGATGTTTCTATCAATTCATACCAGCATTTCAACAAGCCTGGCTGCGTATGCACAGAAGAGCCTGGCTGTTCTATGCCTGGACTGAGGCACCCAGAGAACCACTCAGGAGCTGAGAGTCATTATTTGTTATTAACTCACCTGGAACCTGTGATTTCTTACATGTTATTTTGCTACTTGGCTGTGGAGTGAAACAGCTCCTTAAAAAAAAAAAACCCAATAGGAGAAAGCAAACTGTCCACCAGCATAGGGATTGTCCTTCCAGTGGACTCCAGCAGGTCACCAGCAACCTGGATGAAAAGCCATTTAGATTGTCCTGGTGGCTTCAGGGTTTTCTTCTTGCGCCCCTTTATTTGCCGTAGATTCCCTTCTGTGGCAGCACTAACCAGCTCCTGCAGAGATCACACTGCTCCAGGCTCCTGCTTTTCCAGGTTGGGGCAGGCGCTGGGTTTGGATTTGGATGTTTTCAGAGTGTGGGTGTTTGTCACATGTGTCCCCATAGAGCAGAGTCCCCTCGGAAGGCTGTTCCAGGCAGGAAACTGCTGCTGCTCCTGGTCATGGAATCGCATGGAGAAAATCAGCTGCTCCTTCTTTTAAAAAACTGCTCTGAGTGAGGTGTTTGTTTGGGAGAGATGGAGAACTGCTGAGATCCCACGGGCTCTGCTCCTACCTGTCCAACTGATTCCCCCAGCACCAATCTGGCTAGTATGGGTTTTTTTGGGGAATAATGATTAGTTGGGATAACAACTTGCTGGGATAATGACTTAAGGTGCACAGGGCACTTCTATGCCCCAGCTCTCTTACAGCACTTGCATGTTATCTTGCTGACTTTGCAGACAGGGAAACCAAGGCACAGAGCTGACTCTGGAGACAGCTGAGGCTCCAGCACCATCTCCAGTTGCAGCACTCGGATGCTCCAACGGTGCTACCCATGTGCTGTGCTATCAGTGTATTGCCCACAACCCCGCTGAACTTCCCCAAGGTGCCCAGACAAGGGTTCTCCTGCGTCCCCTGTCCCCGACTCAGCCTTGGTCCCTCTCTCTCAAGCTCCAGTTTCTGTCTCTGACACCCAATGGTGTCTCCCGGCCCCACTGATGCTCAGGGTACCACCTTTCTCCCCACCAACCCCAGGAGGGCATCATGGCAGGGCTTGTGCATCTCTGCCGCGGCTGGTGACAGCAGGGAGGACAATGACATTTGCTGCAGGAGCCTGACATTGAACCCAGCCAGTCAGCATGGCGGGTGTTTGCTGGCAAGGGTAGCAGCTCCGCTCCGACACCATCAGCGAGGGGACAGGAGAGGGAGGGGAAAGGAAAAAAAGCCGAAGCAGCAGCCAGACAGCTGCCTCTTCCTCCTCCTCCTTTTGTGCAGAAATGTGTTTTTGTTTGTCAGTCAAACAGATTGTTTTCTCCTTCTTTGCGGGCCAATTGTTTCTGCTCCTGCAAGATAAGGGATTGAAAAGGGCTATATTTTTATGGCGCTGAATCTGGGACCTCTGAATTGGAGGGGAGACATCAAGTGGGAGGAGATTCCTGTTCAAACCAACACTCCTCTCCCCAGTTCCACTCTCCAATCCTATTTCCACCCCCATTTTCCTTTTTTCTCCTTCCTTCTCCTGCCTGGAGCTGCTTCTCAGCCCTCTCGCTATTTAATCTCCATCTCTCTGGTGGACTCAGGAGGTTTACACAGCTTCGTCCTCCTTGCACCATCTGCTGAAAAGAATCCAACTGTCCCCTCGCCGCTCTGTCCAGTGGCTCCTCCTGCCATCCTCCCCTCAAAAAAGGGAGAGCAGAGCTGATGCCATCACACGTGTACCTTCAGATGAACAAAAGCCAGGAGAGGTTTTTCCTTTTCTGTGAAGGTTTTGCCCAAAAAGCACCTTGGAGAGCCAGACCCTAGCTTGGGACAGAAACAGGAAGCAGAGATAAGGGAGGGAAATGGTTAATATAAGCCAGGATAAGATGGCAGGTTCCTCTCCCAGCTTCCAGAGCAAGTTCAAGGAGCCTGTGTCCAGCCTTCTTCCTTTCTCTTGTTGGACTCATTCCACAGGTCAGGTGGGATGCCACAACCGATGGGGATGGTGGAGAGCAGCAACGCCGGAGCGATGCCCAGTGAACGATGGTCAGCGTCGTATTCACCCCATAAGAGCAGGTCCCCAAGCCAAGGGACCTGAAGAAGGTCCTTGCTCCGGGGGCCATCAGGGCTGGAGACAACCCCAGCCTGGCCAGTGGTGGGGTGGGTGCCTGTATCCCAAGCACGAGTCCTCTTGCTCCCATGCGCTGATCACATTGTGCTTCATTTTTCGGCACTGGGGACGGGAGGGACGTTTTGCCTCCCCTCCTCGGGGGCAGAGAGCCTGGAAGGGGACAGTGCTGTTCACATCCAACTCATAAGCCTCTCAGAGCTCAGGCTTGAGGACTGAGATTCACTCAATTAATTTTGCTTTGGCAAAAAGTCCATTTTTATTGCTATTTCATGCCTTCAGTATAGATTTTCCCTGCTCGTCTCAAAGGGATAATAAAACCCGACTCGTTCTTTTTATAAAAGTCTCACACTCCCTCTCTCACCAGGCTCTGTGTTCCCCAGCTAGAGATGTAAATTTAAAGGGGAAATGCTGTCATTTAAAACAAAACAAAACCAAAAAAAGCAACTCAGAAAGCCCATCTCTGAGCACATTCCAGCTCTCGAAACTAGGCCGTGCAACCAAAGCAAAAACCAAGCGGCTGCCTCCCCGCGGCGATGCCCACCTTCCCACCAGGGAGGGAGGGATGATCACCAGCCCTAGGAAGCCACTTGACATCTTGCATGGCTGGTGGTGGTCCTTGGCTTGCTGGGACGTGTAGTTTTGGCCAGCTGGGTGCTGGCGAGCACAGGTGGCAACTGCTTGGCCGTGATGGTGGCTCTCCAGTACCTGCACCTGCCTCCCTCCTCTTCCTCCTCCTCCTCCTCACTGAGCCCATGGTGGAAGCCTTGCTGCTGCTGGCCCCGAGCAGCTGTACGCACCCTCCTGGGGGAAATCCCACATCCACACAATGCTGAACAGGTGGATTTTGAGCATGTTTCTAAGCAGGCAGTGGGACAGGACGCCAGCAGGATGACATGTGGGTCTGTACCCTCCAACCCAGCTGGGATGCGGCCATCCCCATCTTCAGACGGAGCATCCCTCCGAGAGGTGAAGAAGGGAAAGGGAAAGCATCCTTCCTCTGCCTTGTGCCCTGCTGGAGGGGATGGGATGCGAGAGGAATCTGAGGCTCATTGCTGGAAGTCTGTAATTAGTGAGCAGCAGCAATCGCCTGGGGACAGGGTGGGGTGCCCAGCACCCACAGTTTTTAAGAGCGAGTTAGACCCAGGTATCCACCAGGCACAGCCTGAGGACGGACTCAAGACGGTTCCCTCCTGCCCAGGCCGTGTGTGTGATTCGGTGATACACATAAATCTGCTGTCACTGGGGCTCTCCCTGCCTTGACGGAAACCAGGAGCAAATCCAGAGCGAAGCCGCGCGAGGGAAGAGCAGACGTGTGCGTGCCTGCGCGGTGCCCCGGCGCGCTGCCACTGACCGTCCCGGCGCTCACCCCATGCTGCACCACGGGACCGGACCCACCGGGAACAGGCCAAGGGGTGACAGCCCAGCCCGTCACCCCTGAGTGTTTCTCCTTCTCCCCATCCTTCTACCACGAAGCTGCCTGCACACCCCGGCTGCCGGGAACTCAGAGCCCTGCCCGCATCTGGCAGGGCAGGCAGCGCCGGCAGCGAGAGGAAACCCACAGCTCACCCCGTTCCTGCAGGTGTGTCTCCAACCGACACAAGTTTTAGGGCAACTCGTTCTGGGATGGGCAGGAGAGGAAAGATGAGGGTGAGGAACCCCCGGTGACACCACGCTCCCTGGTAACCGCTGGCCCGTCACTGCCGTGGCCCCGGCGAGGCTCCATCGGTTAAACCAAAGTTGTGCCGTTTCCTCTGGTGGCAGAACAAACCGTCCCTCCCCACCACGAGCTGCCAAGCCTGAGGGATGCTACAGAAAAGAATCCTGCAGCTCCCCCATTTCGGAGGAAACCGGTCGGGGTCCCTCGATTTTCCCCGCAGAGCCCTCACAAGACCCAACCCTCCAGGCTGGAAAATCCTTAGCGAGCTGTGACAACCTCTGCAGCTCAGGCAGAGGCGAGAGATGATTAAGACTGGCTGAAATCTCACAGGACTCTGACGTCTGAGAGGCCCCATGCAAGACAGAGAAACACCCCGGGGCTGCTCCTTGCAACCCACAACTCCCCTCACCTTAGCGTGGGGCCGAAGGGAGAGCAGGGACTGAGCGAGGCCAGGAACCAGGTCACTGCCACTGGTTTCCAGGCAGCAAAGGTTTGGAAGAGCAGAGGATCATTTAGCAGAGCGACAGTGAAGGTTCAGAGCAGAGCCTTCAAATTACACGCTACAGAGCACTTTTCCTGCCTAAAAGGTCTCTGAAATGACTGTGGCGGCTCTGAAACGAAGCACTCTGTATGCAATTGTTCCCTGGGGCTTGCAGAGGAGACAGAGCCTGGAGAAGAGAGGTGGGTCTGCGGTCCCCGGCACGGGCAGCTCCTCATCAGAGGCTGCACAGGGCTCCACAGCACAGCCACTTCCCTAAATCTCCCCGGCAGTTTCTACCAGTCGCAGTATTTATTTATTTTTTTTTTTATATTTTATTTCTCACTTCCTGCCTTCAACTTCGCACAGCTCCCGGGCTGCAGAGCTGCTGCTGCCCAGCCCCAGCTCCCAGCCCCATGCTGAAGCCCTCAACATCACTGCTCTCGCCATGCCTCGAGGCACCTCGATCCCACAGGGAACGGGGAGGGAAGAGCGCTAGGGGGGAACGTGTCCTTTTCTCCATCTCACTTGGCTCCTTCCCATCCTTCTCCACTCCATCCCCCAGCAGCTCAAGGTTCATTTTCATCAGCCAGTGACAGACACCAGGAGATGCGGCGCAGCAGCGGGGCACTGTGCATGGCCCACCTCCACCTCGCCACCCGCGTGTCCCCTCTGTCACCGACGCACAGGTGACAGCACCCACATGCACAGAGCCACCACGGCGTTGCTCGCCCACCTGGGGGACACAAGCTGCCACCCCAGGGAAGGCAGCTGCACCATCCCAGGTAGGAGTGCTCTGCAAAATCCCAGCACTCAGCAGAAAACCATTTCTGGAACATCAAGGAGGCTCCTGTGATGCCCAAGAGCTGGGGCAGCCCTCTGAAGGTGCTGGCATCACCACAGATGCCTTCCTTGCACCTCGCAGAGGGCCCTGGGAGCCATGCAAACACCCCGTTGTTGCTTTTGTTCCTCCAAAACATCACTTTGGGAGGTCACCTGAGGGCAGCCAACCCGGGCACCGCGCGCAGGGTCACCAGAGCTTTTGCAAAGGCAAACTGGCACACATCGAAGGGACGGCATCGCGCTCCGTCCATGGCGGCGGGGACCGAACGCGCCCCCCAGCAGCTCCCCGCTCTGACGTCAATGAAAACCTCCGGCAGGGCTGCGACGTCACCCGTGACGCTTCGCCACCGGCCGGAGAGTCCGGGGGATGCCAAGCCCCAGGCCGGGCACAGGGGCTGGTGGCATCTCCACTGGGAACCCTGGCGGTGTTCGCAGCGCTGTGCCCAGGCTGCTGCTCCAGCTGCAGGGGCGGTGGGAATGGGGACACACACACACACACGGGGATTTAGCTGGAATTTAGCAGCTTAAAAGCAGCTGCAGCAGAAGGGCTCGGCGGGGGGGGGGACAGGGGCTCCAAACCCACCACCCTCCAGGGGGACTTCAGATGCACCGAGTCCCTGCTTTGCATCCCCGTGGGCTGGGGGGGACGGGGAGCCCCTGGCTGCCCCCCGGGCATCACCGAGCTACGGCCGGGCTCGCACTTGGGGGGGTCACGGCGGGGNGGGAGACACACGGGGCACCGGGGAACCCGCACCGGCACCGCCGGGAGCACCGGGGAGACACACGGGGCACCGGGGAACCCGCACCGGCACCGCCGGGAGCACCGGGGAGACACACGGGGCACCGGGGAACCCGCACCGGCACCGCCGGGAGCACCGGGGAGACACACGGGGCACCGGGGAACCCGCACCGGCACCGCCGGGAGCACCGGGGAGACACACGGGGCACCGGGGAACCCGCACCGGCACCGCCGGGAGCACCGGGGAGACACACGGGGCACCGGGGAACCCGCACCGGCACCGCCGGGAGCACCGGGGAGACACACGGGGCACCGGGGAACCCGCACCGGCACCGCCGGGAGCACCGGGGAGACACACGGGGCACCGGGGAACCCGCACCGGCACCGCCGGGAGCACCGGGGAGACACACGGGGCACCGGGGAACCCGCACCGGCACCGCCGGGAGCACCGGGGAGACACACGGGGCACCGGGGAACCCGCACCGGCACCGCCGGGAGCACCGGGGAGACACACGGGGCACCGGGGAACCCGCACCGGCACCGCCGGGAGCACCGGGGAGACACACGGGGCACCGGGGAACCCGCACCGGCACCGCCGGGAGCACCGGGGAGACACACGGGGCACCGGGGAACCCGCACCGGCACCGCCGGGAGCACCGGGGAGACACACGGGGCACCGGGGAACCCGCACCGGCACCGCCGGGAGCACCGGGGAGACACACGGGGCACCGGGGAACCCGCACCGGCACCGCCGGGAGCACCGGGGAGACACACGGGGCACCGGGGAACCCGCACCGGCACCGCCGGGAGCACCGGGGAGACACACGGGGCACCGGGGAACCCGCACCGGCACCGCCGGGAGCACCGGGGAGACACACGGGGCACCGGGGAACCCGCACCGGCACCGCCGGGAGCACCGGGGAGACACACGGGGCACCGGGGAACCCGCACCGGCACCGCCGGGAGCACCGGGGAGACACACGGGGCACCGGGGAACCCGCACCGGGCACCGCCGGAAGCACTGGGCACCGCGGCGGGGCCGAGGAGCGACGGGCACGGGGTACCGGGGTGGCACATGGGGCACCGGGCATCGGGGCGGCACACGGGGCACGGGGGAACCCGCACCAGGCATCAGGAACGGCACACGGGGCACCAGGGAACCAGCACCGGGCACCAGCGTTAGCACCGGGCACCGCCGGGAACACCGGGGCGGCACACGGGGCACTGGGAACCAGCACCGGGCACTGGAGGCAGCACACCGGGCACCGGGTAACCGTTGTCAGGCACTGAGCACCAGCAGCAGGCATTGTATGGCAGCTACTGGGCAGCGGGTACCGGGCACGGGGCGATGGGTACCGGTACTGGGTGCAGGGCTCCCCACCAGGCAGCACCCACCGGGCGCTGGTGCAGGGCACCAGGTCCTGCACGGCAGGGTGAGGGTCCAGGCACCCCGTGCTGGGCATCGCACACCGGGGCCACACACTGGGTCCCGGGTCAGGGCTTGGGCCTGGGTTTGGATCCGGGTCTGTGTCTGGATCTGAGTCTGCTCTGGGTTTGGATCCTGGTTTTGGGGCTGTACTTGGATCTGGGGCTGGATTTGGATCAGGATGAGTTGGATCCACATCTGGATTTGCCTTTGGAGCTGGATTCAGATCCTCCTCTGGAGCTGGATCCACATCTGGACCTGGAACACGCATCCTTTGTGCAGGACAGAGGTGACGTGTCCCAGCATCCCATGGCAGCCCCAACGGAGCACAGGGTGCTCACCCACCACCCTGGGGTGCTGCCCACTCACCCTGCCCCGGGCAGCCCAGGGGGAGACCGGGGGTCTGCAGCCACCGTGGCCTCGGAGCCGAGGGGAGGGACAAAATGGCAGTGGTCCCACTGGCCTTGGCTGCTGCTCAGCCGCGCGTCTGGGGCTGAACGTGCTCCAAGGAGGAGCTGAGGTCAGGGAGGGGGACGAGAGCAGGAAACGAATTAAGCGAGGAGAATTGGCTGCAGCCAGCGCTGCTGCCTGATGCCTGCTCGGGGTTGTCCTCGCCGTCGCTATCTGCTCTAAGCCTTTGCCATCTACAGCCGTGCCACCAGCCACCAGCACCCTGCTCTGCACCGAGGGGGGCACCCAGGACCCCTCCTTGATCGTGTCCCCGGTGCTGGCACCCAGCTTTGGCCACGGCAACGCGTGTGGGTGTTTTTAATGGGAAGGTTCTGGGCTCTCACAGCCCAGCTGTTAATTTATAATCCTGTTTTCCTATTAAAATAAAAGCCTCTCTCTTATTCCCAAAGCGAAACTCCGAGGAAGTGCCCTGTGTGCAGAACACGCTGTGAAACGCACAGAGGAAACGGGGCGAAAGCAGCGTTTTGCACGTTTTTAGCCTCATTTCAGCTGGGACTTGGATCTGCAGAAGGGAAATCTTTTCCAGCAGGATGTGCACAGAGGCACGGGGGCGGTGCATCGAGCTGCTGGTGTCCCTTTGGAGCAGGGCCACCTGCCTGCTGAGGGACAGACAACCTCTGAGGGTCCCTGCTTTGTCCCCCGAGGGGTGTCAGGTCCCTTGGGGGTGCAGTGTGTCCTTCACAGGGGTGGCCAGGCGGGGATGGCAGGCGGTGGCAGGAAATACCTGCTGCTCTGCCACTTCCCCAGCCACAGAGAACAAGAAGGAGAGTGTTCAGCGGGCGGCTGCGGCCGCGTGTGGCAGGAGGAGCCTCTGAGGGACACACGGGCCATTGTTCCTGGAGCACGCGGGGTGGAAATTCAGCTGGACTCCTTGTGTGCCACCATCCCGGCACTGCCGGATCAGCCTGGGAATACATCAAACCCAAGGTCTGGTGGCTGAGCCACTGGTGGTGGCAGTGGGACAGCCCTGGTAGGACAGCCCGCTCGAGGGGCTCTCCTGCTCCTCACGGCTGGAGCAGGGCATGTGCCACGGGACTTTTAGCCTTTCCAGAGCTCTTCCTGATGTTTGTCACGGCCCTGCTGTCTGTCCATCCCCCTCCCACCAGCGCCCTGCAGCAGCCTCCCGGTCACCTGGACAGACATTTAATCTGGTCTGGTTTTGATCCGTGCTTTGCCATTTCTTTAAGCATTCCCTGGTGTTTTCCTTTCGCCTTTCGCCACCAACACTCCCTCATTTCATTAAAAAGGAAGAAGAAGGCTCACAGCATCTGCCTAGCCTTGCAGATCCCTAATTACCCCCTGCACGTCCAAGCAAACGGGTGTCCCTTTCTTTGAGCAGCGGGGAAGGGCTGCGGGCTCTCCCCGACAGCGCTGGTCCCCCCCACTGCCCTCACCCCAGGAACACAGAGGGGTTTGTCTCACCACTCCCACCCGAGCTCCCAACCAGCTCCACTCCCCTTCCTCCAGAGCCCATCCCAACATCGCCTTCCAGATCCGAAGAGGTTTTTTTGGGAGGGAGGCTGTGAAAGGGAGGAGAGAAGAGAACGTGCTGCTCTCCTTCCTGGCCTCCGCACTTTGCCCTTTCTCAGGAGCCGGCCAGATTGTTCCCATCAGGAGATGCTGAGGATCCAAGTACTTGTCAATGGCCAGGAGAAGATTTGCTGATCGTGGCGGCCGTTCCCTAGAATAATGTTGAGCGAGGTGCTTGGCGTGTAACCATCCTTTTATGGTAAAATTAGGGCTAAACGCTTGGTGGATTTGCATTTGAAGTTGATTGATACGTGGCATTAATGCAGGCGGAGGTAATTTTGTGTTTTGAGCTTGCTGAGCAAGGAATAATTTTTATTTTGGGTCAAAGATAAGGGCGTTGTGTTGAGATGAAATATGCAGGGGTTTGATCTGTGTCACAGGCTCTGTGCTGCTCTGCTGGGTAAGGTGATCTCAAGCCTGCGTTTGCTGCTCCTGCCCTTGCCTTTAAGTGCTTTGGGTCTGTGCCTGATGCGAGGTGTAATCCCCTGCCATCACTTAACACCAGGACACAGCTCCAACTTTCTGAGCTTTGGAGTTTCCCTTATTAAAAAAACAAAACAAAACACAGAAGAAACCTCTGTTTTAGTTTATTATTTATTTTCATGCAGGAAGAAGGCTGTGCCACAGAGAAACATCAACTAAATAGAGCGGTGCAGCTCGGTCGTTGCAGGAAAGGTGCGGGCAGAATATTGCCAAGCCAGTGATGCCATTCAAACCCCCCTCTGGCAACCTGGACTGAAGCTCTCAGCAGCGCCTCAACCCTCCCAGCTACCCTTGTGCCAGCTCTCGTGGCACATCCTGGGTCGGGTGGCATGGCTGGTGTTGCACCAGGAGGTGCACAGGGCTGTCTGGCTCTTCATGTTGCTCAAGCTCTCTGGGTTACTGTGTGCTGAATGCAATCAGGCTTTTGGGAAGGTAGAGCCAGGGGTATGTCCACCTCAGCCGAACATCTCTTCCCTTTGCAGTATGGATCATCCATCCACCCCTCCATCCATTCACCCCTCCATCCATGCATCTCCCAGAGGAGGCTCCAGGAGGGTGGCTTCCAGCTGGAGCATGTGGGCTGTTTCAGCAGGAGCAGGCAGGAGCAGGGAGCAGGAGGCAATGCCAAGAAGGAACCATGCCAACTTTAATTAGGCAGGCAGCGAGATCCTCAGGTGCAGATAACTCAGCAGAAGCACCAAGCCATTTGCATGCAGGAGATGGCAGGAGTTCGTGTCCCACCGATACGAAGTGAACCCCCCGTTATCCCTCCTGGTCCCTTCTGTCGGATCCCAGGGTCCCCGCAGCCAGTAGGGCAGGGGCTGGTGGGGGGGTGGCTGCATGGCAAACCCCTTCCTCCTCCTCCAAAGCAGGTGCTGGGAGGAAAAAAAAGGAAGGGGAAGGAGGAGGGAGCAGAGCTGAGGAGCAAAACAAGCTGTGCTACAAAGCGCCCGGAGCAGTCACTTGTGCTTGAGGCCATCCCTGCTGTGTGACCGAGCGGCTTTTCCAGGCCTGGCAGGAGAAGCCTGGAGGGGTGGGAAGGGGGATGGAGGTGAGGGATGGAGGGAGACGGCCCCGGCTGAGCCAAGGTGCGTTTGAGCCTCAGGAGGTTTCAGAGGCTGTGGCATGTTTGGGGGATGAAAGCTGCCCCGGGGCCCCTCCCAGCGAGCAGCAGTGCTGCGAGTCAGCTGCGGGCACCGCGTTTGTCTGGCTGACGAGTGCCTTGTTACACTGCAAATGGTATTAAAAAAACAAAAATAGAGAAAAAAAAAAGGCAAAACATACAACAGCAAAAAATACAGCACCAGCCCCCCCTCCACCCCCCATCTCCACCACCCAACAACAACCAAGAAAGGCAAGATCTTCCATAAGCCCGGAAGATGTCACCATAGAAACAGAAATCAGACCCACTCCAAGGATCCTGCCGCCTGGGAAGGCGATAAAATGTTTTCTATCGATTGCTGTCGGGAAAGTCACTGCTGATAAGCCATCCGAGGAGAAATGGAGCAGGGGAGCAGGGACGCGGGAGCTCTTCAAATGAGCTTCCAGATGGTCCCTCGGCTGCCCCCGCACCGTGGTCGGGGGCTGAGGGACCCCGGGGCTGGTTGCTCTGCCCCGGGCTGGTGCCAGGCTGTGTGTGCAGGAGAGGTGTGAGTGCTTGGTGCCTCCGGGGTGGCGATGTGTGCGTGCCCTGGCTGTTATAAGCATGAAGTGGAAAACCCGCTGTCTGCTTTCCCGTTTGCTTTTGCAGCCGAGCAGCTGCTCCCGGTGAAAATGCGCCGTGCCGGGGCGGGTGGTGAGGGCAGCTGAGCTTCTCCCTGGCTCCCGGCACGGCATCGCCAAGGGTTGGCATCCTCTTGTCTCCCCTCGGCACCGGTGATGCTAAGCCCTGTGGTGCAGGCACAACCAGGCAGCGCCGTGCCCACCAGCCGTGTGCCCGCGCAGGGTCCCTGGTTTGCAAATGGGAATGCTGGGAGCTGGGAGCATCCCTGTGGCCAGGAGATGCGGGATCTTCCCAGCAGCTCTTCCCAGGGCGCCGCACAGCACCGGGGCTTGGCTCGCGCGCTCTTTGAAGAGGTGGAAAATCCCATTATCTGCTCATTCTTCTCGCAGTGTGAAGCCTCGGAGCATTCAGCAGCAGCCGAGTGTGGTCTGGTGCCCGCAGCCTCCCGCCCTGCGGGAAGGTCTCTGGGTCACCACTGATGGCCATCACCTTCGCATCCCTGTCCCCTGGTCCGTGCCAGAGCTCGGGGGTGCAGCTCTCCCCGCGATGCCATTGGCAGCATCCAGCGGTGGGGTGGGAAGGAGGGATGTGCTGGGAAGCAGAGTGGGGGGCTGCAGGCTGATCCCCCCACTCCGTGGCGAGCTGAAGCTGCCACTGCAGCCTGCAAAGCCTCACGGCATTAGGGCTGGGAAGGCTGGGAAGGCTGGGAAGGTGGTAACCCATCCTGCATGCTCCATCCCCGCGGCATCCTTGCTGCCAGTAATTGGCAGCAATAAAAGGGGTGGTTAATCCCGGCCAGCGTGGTATGCAGGCACATTGATGTCTGCAGTGAAAGGCACCCTGGCAAGGAGGAGCTGGGGAAAAATATGCTCCTGGGCACAATTTGCAGCCCTGGAGAGCTGGTTGGATGCCACAGGGAGCATTTGCTGAGGATTTTGTTAATGATGCAGGCGCAGCCTTCCCAGCTTGGCCTGTGCTAAAGCCCTGGCTCACGCAAGCTGAGGCTCTTTGGCTTGAACTTAGCCCAGCTGCTTTCCACTGGCTGGTGGATTTTTGCCTTGTTACTGGGTGGGAGACGAACAAAGGAGCAGTTTGTGGGTGATTTCACCTTGGGGGGGTCTTTTAGAGGGTGAAGGAAGGGTTAAACCGGGTCTTGTGACTCAGTTATTTTGGGATGGTAGTGCTGAAGAGGATTTCTCTGCACATGGGAAGATGGAATTTAATCAATATTGACAAGAGCCATTCACCAAACCAGGCTCATTCGCTAATGAAAGCCAGACCTGGTGTCTCCCCGGGGAAGGACAGCCTTGGGAAAGTGGGGAAGGAGGCTCTGGGAAAGCCAGGACTCCCTCTCCCATGCTGCTGGTTCTTATGAAACCAGGCTGCACTTGGGGATGATTTTCCCAGCACGGAAAGGCTTTGGCTTGTTTGCCTCGTAGGTGCAGGTTGCCCAGGACCAACCCTCGTGGCAGCAAAGCAACAGCCCCATTCCCACCCAGGGACCTGAGTCTGTGTCACCCGTGGGCACTGACATCCCAGTGTCAGGCAGAGGTGGGGACATGGGCAATGACAGCACAGGCAGCCCCGCAGCAGTGCCGTGGTGTGGGGCACAGCTTTGCCCTCCAGCTCAGACCACAGCCAGGCATCCCCATGCAGCCAAGTCTCTGCTGTGAGCAGAGATGTTTCCATCCAAGCTGTGTCATCTGGAGGGCTTCCTAGCACCCATTTAACTCAAACACCCACTGAGGCGGTGGGAGAAGAATGCTTTTATGAGAATTTTGTGTTTTCCCCTTGCAATTAAAGGCAGAAAATATCCAAGACACCTCTGAGCCCAGCCCCTTCTGACAACGCAGCGCATGGAGAAGAAAACCTAATTTCTGTGGTTGGCAGCTGGTATTTCCCTGTCACAGCTGGCTCTGTGCCCTGGAGCCAAACTGAGCTCACTGTCAGCTGGGGGCTGCCCAAAACCCCGCAGGCACAGCCCGGGGCTCAGGCATCACCCGGGGGCAGCTGGGGCTGCCAGACCAGGACCTGCCTGGGCATTTCCCTGGGCACACAGGGGGCTGCCACCAGGCTGAGCCGTGGCCAGCTGGCAAGCGTGACCTTGCAGGCACTCTGGTACCTGCAGCTGCCTCCAGAATCACTAGTTGGGGTTTATCAGGCTGTAAGCTCAACTCTGAGATTTAGGATTTGACAAGAAGCCCAGCTGTTTATCCCCTGAGTGCCCCCGGCTTGCGGGAAAGCCACGGAACATGGAGAGTCCGGGCATCCTCCTGCTCCATGGCAGCATGGGTGCAGCACAGGACCCATTCCTGGGGTGGGGAGAGGTTGCCTTAATTCGTTGGGGTCTATTTTTTTTCCTTCTACAAGGCAGCATCGTGTGCCCCAGTGTCCTGGTGTGGCCGCAGGGATGTTCCCGGAGCGGGGCGGGGGCGCTGAGCGGGATGCAATTGGAAAGGAGGAAGATTTTGATCTCCCGCCAAGCCCGCACAATCCCATCCAAATTCACACTGGCAGATAATGAGCTTTAATGAGCAGGCCACACTAATTGGTAAGTGATCCCAGAACCGTCTGTGGTGGAGGCGAGGGAAGAGCAGTGGCAGCTCCGGGCGAGGAGGGGGCTGAGGCTGCAGTGGGGGCAGGGGCTGCCCGAGCCAGGGCTGCCTGCAGCAAGGGCTCTGCCTGCACAGGGAGCTGCCTGCTGGGCTGCCGGGGTTGCCAGCAGGACCATGAGCCAGGTTTGAACGCAGGACCATGAGCCAGGTTTACAAGATCTCCTCCTTGGTGCCCAGCTGGCTTCAAAAGCATCACCTGGGTGAGATGCGTGGGCAAAAGGAGCCATGGGAACAGCCGAGCCTCCTGCTCCTGAGCTCTTCAGCAGGTGAAAAATGGGGTGCAGGGAGCTGGAGGCTTTTTGCCACGGCGTGATGAGCAGCCGGAGGCTTTTGCACCCCCAGCCATTGTAGCTGGAGCTGGGCAGGGTGGGCCTGGGTGGCCAGACCGAGCGGGCAGGCGTGTGCTGCTGCCAAGGCAGCCCTAATCGGAGATCATTGTAAATTCCCCTCTCAAATGGAGTGGAAAAATGCTATTAAGCCAATATAACATCACGGGGGAAGGACGTTCTGCCGCCACGATCTCCAGGGAATCGGGCTGTAATGAGGGGAAGGAGCAGGAGATGACAGCAGCCGGCATGCTCAGGGTGGTAGGAGCACAGACCAGCTCAGGACCACTCAGTCCTGCTTCGCTGTGCTCTGCCTCAGTTTCCCTACATCTCCAAGGGACAATGAGCTCTGCTTCACCAGTCAGGAGACCCTGGGAACTGGGTGAAGGGTTTATTTGCCATTACAGTCTGGGGAAACTGAGGCACAGGACAGCTTGCCAGAGTCACCCAGGAGCTCAAGGCCAGCAGGATGCTGCGTCCCCTGGGTGCCACGGTGCCACATCCCTAGGATAAAGGTATAGGAGTCACCTTGTTTAAATAGAAACATGTCCAAGCCTGGGGACCCCCCAGGGAGCAGAGGGGTGGCCTGTCCTTGACCACGGATGCCCTGCCAGGTTCCTCCAGCAGCTGTGCTCCTTTCCCAACACTAAGTGGCAGCCTCTGCCTGGCTTTGGGGCATCCCCTGGCACATCTGCAGCCCCCCCAACACCCAGGATACTGCTGCCCAGGCCCTGATGCCCATAGGGCATCCTCGGGGTGAGGGGACTGCAGGTCCCAGGACACCCAACCTGGTTGCAAACCACACTGAAGGTCCTGCCAGGGGATGTCCTTACCCACACAGCCATGGGCATCAGGCTGAGCCCTGTTTGGGGTTAGATCGGGTCAAGGCTGCCTGCTAGGAAGGAGATAAGAAGCAGGGTTGGCAGCTGTTGGCACCATCTGCTGAATTGGAATCACAATGCACTGAACAAATAGTGTCTTGGGATAAAATCGTGCTGCTTAAGGCAAGGAGGTGTTTCTGCTGCAGGTATTGCTGGGATCAGGTTGGGGGTTGCAGTGCTGTGAGGAAGGGCAGGGATCTGAAGGAGTCCTGGGAGCTGTGTCCTGTCTGTGTGTCCGTGCCTGTGGAAGGACATTGGGTCTTGTGCTGTACAAAGTGCTGATGCTTTGGGCAAATGCTGCTCTAGATTTTCTGCAGCACAGAATGGGGGAAAAAACCACAGAATCCCAGACTGGTTTGGGCTGAAAGGGAACTTAAAGCTCATCCAGTGCCACCCCCTGCCATGGGCAGGGACACCTCCCACCAGACCAGGTGGCTCCAAGCTCCATCCAACCTGGCAAATGTCGACATTCAAAATAAATCTAATGACCAGCACGAGGGTTTTGGTGTGAGCCACCAGTTCAGCCCAGCATGAGAGATCAAAGAGATGGGCAGCGTGACACGGGGGCAGCCCCAGCTCCCTCCCAGGTGTTGCCCTTGGCATGATATCAACTCTGATCCCTGGGAATGGCACCCGGCTTGCCCAGATGTCCTTGTGCAGAGCAGAAACCCTCTCTCCCACACCAAGCTGCTGCTGGTCCTGCAGCTTCTCCTGCACCATCGGGGCACAAAACGCTGCGTGGGAGGTCGAGATCTCCCTGGCCCCAGTCTACCCCAGCAGGTGCAGGTGTTAAAGACATGCACAGACATAAAATAGACCTGTTCTATAGATGCACCTTAACTCTGCAGTCACCTAGAGGGGTAAACGCAACCTGTGGGGATGCAGAGGGTTTTTCCCCTGGGCTGGGGAAAGCTGGAGAAGGACTTGTGGCAGGGGCATGGAGTGATGGACGAGGGGAACGGGTTCCAACTGCCAGAGGGGAGATTGAGATGGGATGTGAGGAAGAAATTCTTTGGTGTGAGGGTGGTGAGAGCCTGGCCCAGGGTGCCCAGAGAAGCTGTGGCTGCCCCTGCCTGGCAGTGCTCAAGGCCAGGTTGGCTGGGGCTTGGAGCACCCTGGTGTGGTGGGAGGTGTCCCTGCCCATGGCAGGGAGTGGCACTGGGTGTTTTAAGGTCCCTTCACACCCAAACCAGTCTGGGAGTCTATGGTCACCTGAGGACACGGTGGCTTGCAGCAGCACGTGGCTCCCTCTCAGCTCTGCAGCTGCGGATGCCGATAAAGCTCGGCCCCACTCGCCGGCCGCCAGCTCAGGCTTGTGCCAGCCCCTCGGTGCCGCTGCTTTGTCACAGCTAAGTGCTCACGCCGGGTTTGACACAGCCCAGTCGGCTGGCGTATGTCCCACTCCACATTTATTCCATCCAATTTTGGACTACTCTTTAGTCTATTCCATTCCATTCCATTCCATTCCATTCCATTCCATTCCATTCCATTCCATTCTGTTCCACCCTACTCTACTCTACTCTACTCTACTCTACCCTATTCTTTACTCCCTTCTGTTCTACCCTATCCTATCCTATCCTATCCTATCCTATCCTATCCTAATTTTGACACTAATTCCCACAGCCGCCTCAAAACCCCTTTGGCTTTACACATCTCCTCATCCCCAAGCCCAAGCTCGGGCTGCTGAGTTATTTCCATCCCCGCCGGATGATTTGTGGCCACCTGCCACCGCTCAGAGGACAGGGATGCTCAGACGAACCACCCAGCACCTCCCTCCCCTCCCCGGCGTAAATCAGCACCACGCTGCTGATTTCAGCAGGGCTGATTTACGCCGTCAGGAGGACGTGATTTAACAATCCCATTAGGACCTTGCCACTTCTGCAGAAGAGGCGCAGCAGGTCGGTTTGTCTTCTCCTCCTGGAGAGAAAGAGGCAGTGACGAGCGGTGATGGCTCTGGCAGCCGGCTGTGCCACTGCTTCCAGCCAGCTCCAGCAGGATCGGTGCTCCGAGAGCACGGCTTCATCCCGGGAAGGTAAAGCCTCTTCTGATTTATAGCAGGCAGGAGAAGCCAGTCCCATCTGCTACCCCAGGCACCCTTTTTTTTAAAAAAACCCCATGAAAACTAATGATGAGAAACAACAGAGCTGCAGGAAAAGTGTCTTTCATGGGCATGGTTCTAGGGGAGGGAAAAGCTGCAAGGTGGCTGAGCCTGAATTTACCTCCATGGGAGCCCTGGAGAAGATGAGCATCATTTTGCAAACGGGAGAGCGAGCCAAAAAAGTCACCCAGAATAATGAAAATCTCCCCTCGGCGCTTTCTCATCCTCATTTCCTGATCCCTCCCCTGGTCCCCGCGCACACTGAGGGCGTTTTACCCTACACGATGCTCCACAGCTGGGGCTCGTGCACACAAGCAGAGCACAACCACGCAAATCACCCCTTGGCCAGGCTGACAAATGACTAAACAACCGCAAAGGCACTTTGCAGCATCATTTTTTCAAGAGATTTAGCAGCGGAGTGGCTTTTATGGTGCAGCTCTCTCTTCAGTCGCTTTATCCAGCCTCCATAATGTGCCACCCCCTCAAGATAAAAAAGAGGAAAGCTGTTAAAAACCAGGCCATTCCGGAGAAACAGCACCCACATGGAAAATGACTCCTGGAGGGCTGCTGCAGCCCTCCCTGTGCTGATTTAAAGGCCAAGGAATCAGCACAGGAAGCTGGGAATGCCCTTAGGTAGGAGCTTTGCTGCTGTTTTGGGGTGCTGAGGCTGGGAGCAGCTGGCGCTCAGGGAGGTTGGGGTGATCAGAGGGAGGTTTGCAGGTCCCACCGGTGTGAAGGGGTCCCCCTCACCCTCCCTGTCCTCCTCTCCTGGCTGTCTTGGCACGGCTGGCTCCGATCAGTGACACCGGGGTGGCCATGGGTGCCTGTGCCCTCCCAAAGCTCTCTTCTTGGGGCAATTTAGTAACATTTTGGTTCAAAAGTCCTTTTTAGTGCTTTTTTTAGTGCTTAAACACATATATATGTGCTGGGGCAATGCTGTGCCAGCAGATGCACCCTTGGAGAGCTGAGGATGTGATGTTCCTCCAGGGGAACCCCCTGAGAAGTCACAGCCAGGCTGGCACCGCACCCAACGCGCTCGGTGGAGGCTGGAGTTGCTCCTGACTGCAATAATCCTGTAACACCACAGCCTCACCATGTGCCCTTGGTCACAGCCCTTGTCCCCAGTGATGCTGATGCTGTTGGAGATTGTGGGTGAAAATACCAGCATGGTGGAGGGATGGAGGGTGAGCAGCCCCACGCTGTGCTCCTGGCGAGGCTGGGAGCTGCAGCCGCCCAACGCCGCTTCTCCCTCATGGTCTGCAGGATTGGCTTAATAGCACGGGGAAATAACGGCAGGAAAAATTCCCTCCCCTCCAAGCACTCAAAGCCAGGTTTCAAGGTTAATTGTCTGCCTTGTAGGAATAGCTTTTGCACATGATGAGGGGCTTAATTAGTGTAATTTTAGCCAGGCAGAGGGACCGTGCCCTGAACCCACGCCGTGTGCCCCCAAGCCTATTTTCCTCCCCACACACGGTGCTGAGAGGTTGTAGATTGCAGCACTCCCACCAGCACCTGGCAGGACCTGATCTGGGGCTGATCATGAAACCCTGAGGCTCTCCTTGGCATCTGCAGCACTGCTGTGGCCTCGTGCCCCAGCCCTGGGTCCAGCACCCGGCGCTTTGGGAGCCCGCGCGGGTTGTCCCCTCATGCTGCGAGCTGATGGAGCAGGGGGAAAGCATCCAGATGCGACCACATGGAGAACATTCAACACAGGGGGATGAAAGGCAGTGTTCAAAGAGAACTGGAGCTGCTTTGCAGCAGGTGCAGCACAGCTCAGCCCTGCCCAGCGCCGCGGAGGCGATGCCTGATGTGCTGCAAAGAGGCTGGATCCTGCCTCCTTCCACACATGCTGAGGGGCACCCATCCCCACCGAGCACCCACCTGGGAGAAAGAACACACGCTGCCAGGCTTGGCTTTAATGAGAGGCACAAGGAGATGGAGGTCATTTCTCTACCCAATTAGCCTTGCCCTGCGTGCCCCTGCCAGCCACGGGACACCACTGCTCTCCATGCAGCTGGGACTTCTCTGCAGCTGGTGTGGGACCAGACACCGTCCGGCAGTGAGGGAGGAGGAGAAGCAACTGCTTTGAGCCCTGCCCTTGGAAAGCAGGGCCAGTGCCAGCAGCAGGGTCTCCGATGGCCCAGGGCCAGCCCATCCATAGGGGCGACCCAGGGCTTTCCCAGCCCAGGGCAGCTGCTTCCCATGGCAGCATCCTCAGCAGCTGGGGGTGTGCGGGGCTCTGGGTGCCTGCACCGAGGGTCCCTGTGCCCTGGCACAGTTTCCCATCACTCGGCATCCATCCTCGCTGGGCTCCAGCTCATGGAGCCAGCCGGGACAGCCGGGACCTCCTGCACAATCCCCTGGCTGCCTGCCCGGCTGGGCTGGAGCAGCCCTTGGAGAGGAGCCATCTGGTGGAACCTGAAGTTTTCCCTGTACTGAAGAACCCATGGCAGCCCCCACTAAACCCATCTGCTGGCAAAACCTCCCTGTTCCTGCTCCACCCCTGCTTCCAGCCAGGCTGTCCTGTCACAGCCTGCCATGGGGCTGCAGCTGGTGGGTGCTGGGTCCCCGCAGTGCTCCCAGCCCCGCTCCAGCCTTTCCTCCTTCCCTCTCTGCCCTTTGGATTCAATCTCTCCCCCAGCAGCCGATGTCCCCAGGGGCTCCTCACCAGCAACAACAAACCAAGGCAGAAAACATCCGTCCCGCCAGCCGGGGCTGGCACAGGAGCCTGCCCGGGCAGTGACCCACAGCCCAGCCACTTGCCCTTTTTATGGGGATCTGCAAAAAACCCCTATTGTTGGCAAGTGGGTCGTGCTGTAGGCACTCTGGCAAAGGGGATGTCTGGGTTTCAGTGCTTCCAGGCGGTTTCTGGCTTCTCTGGGTGTGGGAAGAGGGAGGGATGTACGGAGGAAGGAGCGGAGACAGCATCTTGTCTTTATTAATGAGGGGATTAAACACCTTAAACCTTACTGGAGGTAAACAGCCTGCTTTGGTTTAGGTGGGGAAACTCCAGACCTTCTATTTCAGGCTCTGTTTTCTAGGGATCAGTCTGTGCTTGGTGTTCTTTGTGTGGCTGAAAAGGTGAAGGCAAAAAGTAAAATGAAAAAGTTGGCTCCAGCAGCTGAAACATCCTGAATCAGCACCCAGCAGTGCCCCTCAGCAATGGCACCCAGCTCCCAGACTGCCTGCAGGGACCATCGTGGCAGTAAAATCTGGTTGCTTCCTCTAGGGGGTTCCAAGGAACCAACGAACCCCAAAATAGGACCCCCCACCCCATGGCAGGGCAGGAGGGGGTCGGCTGGCACTCACCCTCCCCTCCTGCCACTGCCATTCAGGGCTCTGGGCTCATGGTGGTGAGGAGCAGTGGATTTTTAATTTGTTTAAGGGAATAAAGCTCTGTGCCTGTGTCTGACTACTCACATCACCTCCACTCTCATTAATTTCTGAGCTGCTTGCCTGGTTTCCTTTGGCTCTGGCACAGCTTTGGCATCACAGGGAGACCAATTTCCTGCAAATTCAGCAAAGCCCAGTGGCTGGGGAGCAGCAGGAGACCCCGTCAGCCCCATCCCCGTGGTGGGGGGTACTTTTGGTCACCCACTACATTAATCCCATGGGGACCAGGCACTGATCAAGGGACAGCACGGGGTATTGGCAGCACTCAGGACCGGGCTGCAGCCGAGCGGGACCAGTTCATCCCAGCAGAGGAAAGCATCTGGCCAAAGGTTGGGTGGAAGTGGAGCAGAAAGCCCCTGGGATGCACCAGGGAGAAAGTGAGACAGGCTCTGCTGGGCTTCTACACCCTTTCTGCTTTTAATACCAGTCTGGAGCGAGCGCGATGCCCGGAGCAAGGAGCTCCCTGCTCGTGGGGCTGCCGTGCCCCTTGCCAGTGGGATGAGAGGGCAGAGCTCTTGCCCATCGTGTGTTACTGGGAGGGCACCATGTTGGGAGTTGGGGAGCTCGCTGACCACCAGGACTGTACCCTGCCAGGGTCCCCAACCTTCTTTCCAGGGTCCCCAACCTTCTTTCCACATCCCTTTTTGTGATGCTTCCACGATGCAGCTCATAAACATCCACAAAAGCAGAGGGGGAAAGAAAGAGAAGATAAAAATAACAGCAGCAGGAGTGGGTTTGAAGTAAATAACAGCAAAACATCAAAGAGAAGGGGGAGTGATGCTCTGAGGAGGTATTTATAGCCGGCTCTGTGGTTCCTCGGGATAAACCTGCGTGCCCCCATGGAATCCTCTTCCCTGGCTCTCCCCCACTGTATGTTTGTGTCCCAGATGTGAAAGTCAGCCCTTCCCCAGGGGCTCCCCGGGTGGTCTGAGCCTGGAGGCAGAGCACAGCCCTTCAGCTCTGAGACTGCTAATGCACCAAATTAGCTCTGAGCGCGGCTCTCTGCAGTGCTGAGCACCAGGGCTGGGCACCTGCCATGGGGGCCATCACAAAGCTGCACAAAGCAGCCCCCACCGAGTCCTGGATGAGGGTTTTTATCTTCCTGCAGCCCTCCTGGGTGTCACGCCTGGGAGCAAGGCTGATTGCCTGGGCAAAGCCAGCCACCAGCAGGACGAGGGGTGAGAGATGGCCATGGAGGTGATGCTGAGTGTCGTGATGGTTGGACTTGATCATCTTAAAGGTCTTTTCCAACCAAAACAATTCTGTGATTCTGTAACTCAGCTCCTTCCATCATCCCTGCTGTGGCAAGCATTAGGTGAGCATCTGGATGGCTCGGCATCCAAAACCTGGCTGCCTAGCTAATGGGGACACCCTCATTATATGTGTCTGAAGCAATGGCCCATACCCCTGGGCTGATGATGTGCAGAGAAGTGTTTTTGGAGGTTGGTTCAACCCTCTGCAGCTTGCACTATATGGGCAAAGGTGCTGGGAGTGCACAGGGTGATTTGTAGGTGCAGAAAAAACTGGGAGGCCCAGGCAGTGTTAGGAAAAGCTGCCCCAATTCCTTGGATGGATTTGGGGGGGGTCCTCCCTCCAGCGTGGGACACGCTTGTGGCCAGGGGATGTGGTAGCAGTGACCTTTCCAGCTGCCTCCTGCTTTGGGAAGCCTCAGCTTCTCTTAAAGCATCTGTCTCCATGAAAGGGATTTGAAGGGTTTTGGGGGATTTAGGGCTTTGGAGGAGAGCAGCCGGGCAATAAACCCTCCAGCCAGCTGTGCAGAGTCAGGACCTTTTGGAGAAGAGAAAGCTGGGGGGATTTCCACCCTCCTGGAGCCCCAAAATGTTCTCCCTCCTTGCAGCCACCTCCCAGGCTGGGCGAGCAGCCGGCTGCAGTAGCAAGGGTTTCTGCACGCCCTGGCTGCTGCTGCCTAATCAGACACGGGGTTTGCAATTAAGCGTCCCAGAGTGCCCTGGGGACAGAGCCTGCTGTTCGAGCTGAGCTCAGACGAGTTCAGGGAGGGAGAGACCTGATTTCCCACTTAGCAGACAGGTCACGAGCGGTGGATTCATTGATCCCAGAAAGCAAAGCCTCCGCTTCATTAGACACATACTGGTGATGAACGTGGCCTCAGGGACCGGGGAAGCTGCTGTGAATCCTTCCCCAAATGTTGTCTCCACTGGGCTCAGAGCACAGATGCTGGGAAGGTCCTTCAACAGCATGGCTTCCTCGGGAGGGAGCCTGCTCCTTCCCACAGCGCCCATCACACTCATGGCCCACGCGGCACTGGAGCTCCCTGGAAATCAGCTGAGGCTGGCAAGATGCACCTTTGTGCTGCTGTGCCCATCCCTTCTCTCTGCACCACTGCGTGACGAGGGCACAATGCCCCGGGTTAGAGCAGATCAAGCCATGGCCCTTGCCCAAGCAGAGCGCCCAGGCGAGACCCGCGGGGCTGCTCCCCGGCTCCCAGCTGCCGAAGGAAGGTGGACCTGGAGTCACCCCAGGGCCTGGTGTGCTCACGAGGGCTGTTAGCCCAGAAGCACGGACGTGGCAAGGCCTTGGAGAGCCAGTTTGGGTGCAGGCAGTGCAGGCAGGGCAGAGAAGAGGCAGCCCCAGGTGATCAGAGCACACTGATGCAGGGTGAGACCCTTGTGCAAGGTCCTGCTCGCTCTGCTCCCCAGCCAGGACCTTGTGGACACCAAATGTTTTGACCATAAAGGCAAAGGCGACATTGTTCCCCCCTTTCCCCTGCAGGAAGGACTGATCCTGCTCTGTCCTCTGCTGCGTTTCTGGTTTGCCCTCCCCACATCAGCCCTCCTGGAGGAAGGTTTCCTCGCTGGCTCCTGCCAAGAGCTACTGGCAATAACTTCCCGGTGCCCTTCAATGCAGCTGCTCAAGACAGCAGATGGGGAGTGGGTTGTAGCTGTGCCAGACCAGTTGCTCTACAAGCCTGGTTCAGGATAAGCCATGCTTATGCAAGTAGCTCCATCTCCACCCAAAGTTCCCATTCCCTCCTGTAAATCCCTGTTGATACTGGTGCAGTTACTGGGAGCTCAGCGGGAAGAGCTTCACCAGGGGTGAGCATTGCCCACGAGCTGGAGCAGGCCCTGTGCCAGCCCCTTCCCTGCACCACGACTGTGCGCAGAAGCTAAGCCTGATAACAACACCCACAGGAGAAGAAGCAAGGGAAGGACTGTCAGCCTTCCACGTGGAAATCTGGGAGGTTTTCCTGGCTCTCTGCATGAGGAGAGCCACGCAGGGGACATGGCTCCAGGGAATCACTGCTGGTTTGAGGCAGGGATGTGTCATCCGGCTCCTGCGGGCCTTAGGACTTCTTGTTGCTAATTCTTTCCTTCAAGAAAGCATCTCCTGTGGGCAAACCTGCCTGGCAGGACACCCCGACGCCAACACAGGCATCCTCAGCTTTCAACAAGCCTCCCACGCCGTGACACGTCCCCTCCGCAGGAGCCGTTGTTCAACGACTGCTCTAGGGGCAGATTTTGAGCTCCCAAGCGTTTGGCTCCGGTTTCTGGCTCATGGCGATACATGGAGGAGCTGGAAACAAAGCGTCCTCTTCCCAGCCTGGCTTTCAGTTCGGGAGCACCTCAGGCTTTTGGGGAATTGAGGTACAGCATGTTGATCTCGGTCACTCTCTGCATCCTCAGGCATTTAAGGGAATGTGAGGAGCAGTCGGGGCATGGAAAGCAGGAGAGGAGCAGCTGCCTCCCTGGATTTACAGGGATCAGCAGCCGAGCGAGTCCCCAGCACTAACCAGGGTGTAACTGGGAGCAGAGTCTGACTCACATACCATATGTTCCCAATCCACCACATTCAATCAAGCCTAATAAAATTGATAGGGGAGCATTGAAAATCTTGTGATTAATTCTTTATGATCTGTAATAGGGGAGCTGTGTGCCAATTACTCGAGTAAATCATTCATCAGAATATAAATAGAGCTAACCCCCAGCACAAACACTAGAGGATTTCCACTAGGACTGCAGGTCTGGATTGCAGCATTGCACGGCTGGTGACAACGTGTTATCTGACAGAGGACAGAAGAGTACCTGCAATTTTGCTTCTTCTGCCCAAGGTTTTAGCTCTGTGCTCCTGCACTATTCACTTCTCTCCAGGGTCTCAACACCATCCTCTCCCATGTGTTTTGATGCTCCGTCCTTGATCTCCATGATCCATCAGTCCAAGCCCTTGCAGGTTTGCAAGGGTTAAACCCACAAGGGTCAGATTTTTTTCAGGCCAGGTTTGAAGGTGTGGACCATGACACAGCCCTTGGGGAAGGGGACACAAAGGATTGGGGAAAAGGGGACACAAAGGATTGGGAAAAAGGGGACACAAAGGATTGGGAAGAAGGGGACACAAAGAATTGAGGAAAAGAGAACACAAAGGATTGGGGAAAAGGCCCCAGCCCCACGTTGAACCCATGGGACCTCTATCAGCAAGAGAGGTAGCTGGGGTGGGGCCAGGCAGATTGCAAGCTCCAAGGTTGCTGGTGGAAAGCAGCCCTTCCTGGTGACCACCAAGGCTCACTGGGGACAACCACGAAGTCTGGTTCTCCTGGCTGGAGTTACGGGCGAGAGGAGGGTTGCAGGAGCTGGAGGAAAGCAGGGGAGTTCATGAGCTTGTCCTGCTTGGCCGAAGGTGGCAGCAAGAGACACCTGTGGAACATGTAAGGAACATGTGGGTGCTTTACATCCCCCTTTTTCCTTTTTCTCAGCTAGGAAAGCAATCCTTTGGCCTGGAAACTTTCTCCTGGGCTTGCAAGGAGAGATGTCCCTCCGTTCTGAAGTTAACCTGGCTGCAGTTTCCCAACCAGTGACCCATTTCTAAGGGAAACCCACCCAACAGCACTCCCTGCCCTGGATTTCCATGTGTTGGGAGTCCCCTGGGTCGCTGAGCAGCAGCAAGCATCCCTCACTGGCCCAACACACACACGCATCACTGAGCTGCATGCAATGAGTGTGACAAACGCGTGGAAACCCATCAGATGCCACCAGATGCCAGCGGAAGCGACAGCGTCCACACGATCCCCATGTGTCATGAGCAGCTGCCGGCTCCCGGTCCTCCCTCCGACAGCGCAGCTCCTCGCCTCCATTCCCAATGACTTTGTTTCAGTGCCTTCTGCCCACGCAGGCGTTTGCACCTCTGTATTCATCAGTGACCTCTCGGGGCCATGGTGGGATTTCAAAGGGCGCTGAGCGGGGTTCAAGCTGAGAAGGGACTTGGGAAACCCGAGGGCAATGCCCTCTTCCTTAGCTCGGTGCTCGGAAACGGAGAGCTGGATAAAAGGCATGCCGTGGGGAGAAGGGGAGGGATGAGGACACAAAGAAAAATCCAGCCCTGCAGAAAGCCCTCTTTGTCTCCTTCACAGCTGCCGGGATGTTTCTGAGGTGGGATGGAGGCCAGCATGGAGGGGCCCCTCTATCACAACCCCCGACCACCCGCCATCCCTCTTACGTGGAAAATGTTCCCTGGACAGGGGATTTGGCAATGGGAATGGCGTGGGAGCTCCGGTGAGATTCCCTGCCCCAAACACAGACGAGCTGGTGGCAAGACACTGGGTCCTGCAGCGCATGCCTTCACTTGGAGCTCCCCTATGCGGGCAACAGAACAGACGTGTCCATGACAGCTCAGCTCTGCCGGCCTGGAGCAAGGAGACAGCGAAACAGCTCACCCTGCACCTCCTCCTCATCCATCCCTTTGTCCCTCAGCCAGACCCATTCCTCCTCCCAGCCTGTGACGGCTTCCCTGTCCTTCCCCAGCTGGCAGTGCTGGCAACACCGGGATGTCCTCCCGTTGCTGCAGGGGGGACTGTTTGGAGGTTTCTTCTCCCTAATTCCCTCCCTCCTCTCTGCACACAGCCATCACTGCTTTCCACACTGCATCCCCTTCGCCCTCCCCACTGCCCCAAGCACCCGGCTGGTGGGACTTGCAAAATAAACATCCTCCCATCTTCTCCAGCGCCCCAGCCTGGGAGATGACAGAGGCGATAATTACACACTCGGCACAGCAAAATTATCCAGCGTGAGGGAGAAGAGGCCAGAAGCAGCTGGAGAGCATCCGTGGGGAATGCTGTTCCCACCCACGGCACCTTCCTGCATGCCTCACCCCAATCCAGCCTGGCACTGCATTTGTACTGTGAATCACAGAATCCCAGGCTGGTTTGGGCTGGAAGGGACCTTAAAGCTCACCCAGTGCCACCCCCTGCCATGGGCAGGGACACCTCCCACCACACGAGGTTGCTCCAAGCCCCATCCAACCTGGCCTTCAACACTGCCAGGGAGGGGCAGCCACAGCTTCTCTGGGCACCCTGGGCCAGGCTCTCACCACCCTCACACCAAACAATTTGTTCCTAAGATTCCATCTCAGTATCTCAGTCTCCCCTCTGTATTTGGGGATGGGATGGGATCCAGATCAGATGAGATGAGATCCAGCCCCATGTGAGCACCCCGAGTGCAGGAGCTGACCCTGCAGGTGGAGAAGGGCGAGGGGTTTGGGGCAGCAGAAGGAACGCCGGTCTCCTGTGGGGCTGAGAGACGCAGCTGGGATCCCCTGAGTGAAGTGCAACCTCCAGGGATGCCGTTTTGCCAGGGAGGGTTTCACATGAGCCATCACTCATAGCACATCTTCATCCTTGGACATCCAGTCCCTCCCTGGCTCCTGCCAGACCTCCAGGAAGGACATGAGGCTTCCCTCATACCCAGCTCCTTTCTAGAGAACATTTATTTCCCTCAAAGGAGCATCTGCAGAGGGTCTTCAGGTGGCATCACCCTATTTCCCCCGCACAGACAGGTCTGGGACTGCAGTCCACAAGGCGGTTGACCAGAAACATCCTAGAATGGAGAAGAAAAATGATGTTAATAACAATAACAGCAATAAAAACACACGCTGCACCTGCTGAATCATAGAATCCTTATGGTTGGAAGGGACCTCCAGGGTCATCAAGTCCAACCTTTATCCCATCACATTCCTAACCATTAGAAGGGAGCAGGCTGCCCTTAAAACACACCCAAGCTTGCCAGCTTCACGTTTTACCCTGGAAATGAGCGATATTGGGCATGTAACAATTAATTTTCACAGCTTTTTCCACTCGAGGAGCCCATTCCAGCCCCTGCTGTGAGGGCTGAGCATGGAGGAGGAGGGAGGAGGGGGATAGGAGGGATGGAGGGGGGG
>VZRW01012475.1:145334-201985 GCA_013398125.1 Aegotheles bennettii | reverse complement strand
AGCTCCCACCCCATGCCTGTGCAGCTCTCACCTGGGTGCAGGTGCAACTCTTGCCCCTGTGCCCATGCAGCTCTTGCCCAGATGCTGGTGCCACTCTTTCCCCCATGCAGCTCTCACCCCCATCCGTCTCTCACGCCCCTGCAGCTCTCACCCTGATGCCCCTGCAGCTCTCACCCCGTGTCCCCTCAGCTCTTGCCCCCATGCAGCTCTCACCCTGGTGCCCGTGCAGCTCTCGTCCCCATGGAGCTCTTGCCCAGCTGCCTCTGCAGCTCTCACCCCATGCCCATGCAGTTCTCACCCTGTGGCAGCTCTCGCCCCTGTACCCATTCAGCTCTCACCCCATGCCCATGCAGTTCTCACCCTGTGGCCATGCAGCTCTCACCCTGTACCCATGCAGCTCTCACCCTGTACCCATGCAGTTCTCACCCCATGCCCATGCAGCTCTCACCCCATGCAGTTCTCACCCCTGTACCCCTGTGGCTCTCACCCCGGTGCCGGTGCCACCCTCACCCACCCTGACATCAGGGCTGTGGGCAATCAGGCAGCATTTGCCACTGTTACCTATCGCCCATCAGGGAGGAGGGAGCAAAATTTGATGTCCTTTGCCTGTTACATGGCTGTGCCAGCAGCCCGCAGAGACAGCTCATCCTAATGGGCTCCTCTTTTATCCCTAAAAGCACGCACTAGGCACAGGCCAATCTGCCTCCCGCTGGCAGCGGCGACTCTGGTTGTCGAGGAGCAGAAAAGAAGGTGAGTGCAATGTTCACGATGTTGCCAGCCAGGAGTTTGTAGGTCAAGAAGCTTTTGTTCAGCCTGTGCTGGCCGTGTGCTCGGCGCTGTACGGAATGAGAGGAAAGAAGCTGTCCTGGTCCCACGGGTTTGCAATTGAAGCAGGACCAGACAGTTCGGCCCCGGCGGCTGCCTGGGTGCCCACGTTGCGGCTTGCCCAGCACGCGGTCTGAAGGGATGAGGCTTGATGGCAAAGGGCTGCTCGGGGATGAAGAGAGGGTGGGAATAGGGGGAGATGAGTCAGGATCAGGCCCTGTGGGCTATCCCAAGAGCTCGGATTGAGGAGCCCGGGGGAGCTGGGGTGGTTTGAAGGCAGCCTCAGACCTCCATGAGGATCCCCTTTGTTTCCCTGGGGCAATAGCTTCTCACCACGAGTGGTGGCAGCTGTGCAGGAGGCACCTGGAGTGGCTGGACATGCCCCAAGCATAGCACAGGAGCCATCCCCAGGGCCTTTGCTCTTGGCTACAAGAGACAGCAGGTTTAGCAGCCCCTCTCCATGAATCCCACTGCGACTCTGGTTCCTTCAAAGAACCCACGAGCAACCAGTGGGAATTTCTCTCCCGGATGGGCGAGGTGGAGCCGATGCCTTTTCAAGCCTTCCCTGTCCCCTGGCATCCGAAGGACTTGCAAACACAGCTGTGTTTGGGAAGCAGAAACCTTCCACATCTCCTTGTTGTCTTGATTTTGATTCGAGTGAGGGAAAGGCTTGGGCTGGGCTATTTGGTCTTTTGTTTTCAAAGTTTTTGGCAAAAAAAAAGAAAACAGCGCTGGCTGTTTTTCATCCAAATAGCACTGCAGGGAGAGGGGGTGGGGAGGGAGAAGCAGCACTGTGTACTGCACGTAAAAATGCTGACAGTGTCAGGGAGCTGTCCTGGGGAAAATATCTCATAAAAGAAGAAAGTGGGAAAAACAGGGAGATTTAAGGGGGTTTTGTTGCCATTAAGTAAAACAGGAAGGGTCTTCTGCAGCTTCTTCCAATGCAGAAGCATCTCCCCTCATTGTGTGGGGGAGGTTTGCATCGCTCTGACTTTATGGAGGGCAAGTTTGAGGCTGACACAGTTCATTGCTTGGAGTTTGCGTGCAGAGCAGCATCCCTGGGTCAGTCCTCTGTCCCCGAGGTGCTGTGGAATGGTGCTCCCTTTCCCGTGGCTTGGAAAGACGCTGGGCTTGACAGCTGCCCCGAAGGGCTGATGCTCGTGTCCTCGTCCTGGGCACTGCTGCAAGCACAGAGTTCCCTGAGAGCCTGGTGCCCCTGAAGTGTAGGAGGACCCAGCTTGGAGGACCCCCCCACCCCTCTTCTTGGCTTTGCACCCCGACACAGCGCTTGCAAGCCGTGACAATGCATTGCTTGGGGCCATTAAAAGATTCATCCACTCTTGCAGGTCAGCTGATGCGTTTGGTTTGAGCTGAAGTGCCCCGGTTTTGGGCGCAATGCCCAGTTCCCCCCCAGGGATCTGCACCCCCAGTAACTGGCTCTTTCCCCGCAGGTGGATGTGACAGCCATGGTGCAGCTCTTCGGCTACGTGGACATGACTGACTGTGGCTTCATTGTGGCTGTCCTCTCCATCGCCTTCAACCCGCTCTTCTGGAATGTGGTAAGAGCCACCCGCACGCCTGCCGCTCTGTTATTTTTAGACTTCCTTTGCCAGCCATCTCCTCTGGGAAGATCTGGGATCTCCTCACCTCTCAAAAGTAAAACCTCAAAAGGAAGACCTCTTTTGAGGAGGTCTTCTGGGCTGGGGGCATGAGCAGTGCTCAGTTATTAAGCGCTAGAAGTGGGTGAGCAGGATGCAGAGAGAGCTGCTGGGGGTGGCTGTGATGGTTGTCACAGGGGAGGTGAAGGTGGGACCCATCATAGGATGTAGAAGGAATTAGGAACTGAGCTGGGGTGAGTGGACAGAGCCTGGGTACCTGGTCACCACTGGTCACCACTGGGACTGAGCACTCTGTGGGTGCCATAGTGCCTCAGGAGACGAGACTGGAAGGGTCTTCACTGCCCTTTACCGTGGTGGTTTGCTACTTCCCTGCAAGAGCAGTGAGAATCATCGCCGGCCCCGTTTTGCAGTGTTTCAGAGCCAATGCACCAAGCAGGGAGCCCAGGGGGGCTGCAAGGTGACTTCCACCTGCAAGGTGAATCCCACCCTTGGCAGCACAGCAGAGGTGTGGGGTGAAACCTCCCGGCGAGCGCTCAGGGGAATGGGATGTCATCTCAGCCAAAATTCCCAAAACCGCCCACCAAACCTCCCTGCAGGGATTCCCACCCTGGGGAAGTCTTCTCAAAAAGGCATCATTTTTCCAGAGGTTGAGGACTCGGCTCTCTCTGGGCGCGGGGGCTTTTAAGATTGTCTCACGTTGGGCTTTGGAAAAGCGAGGCTCTCCTGGCTGTGAGTCACTTTGGAAACCGCTGTTGGAGCTCTTTGTTGCAGCCTCCCCCTAATTTTTCATGCAACTTGTTATTAAGAAGTCTCACGGTGTCTGAAATGCGAACCAGAATGCGCCGCGTTATTTTGGCTGCAGAGTCATCATTTAGCATAAAGAATCAATGAACAGGAAGATTCAAGATGTAGTCTCCGGAGGGAGAGACAGCTTCAGCAAGAAACTGCATAAAAGGGGAAGAAAAAGGTATTTTATTAGCGTCTGCTGCTACGCCTGTGACTCGTGGGACGCCCGCAGCTCGGGAAATAGCGTTGCTTTTTTGGATCAAGAGTTTGGCTGCTGTTAAAGGACAGGGAGAGCTGATGTAATGGCAGGAAGTTCATTGCTGTTGTCCCCTTCCAGTGTCTGAAGAACGTTGCCGTTGGCAGCAGGTGGCACTGCAAGCAAGACCTGCGCCTGGAGCAGGAGGCATCTCTGCCTGGGTCTGCAGGGAGCGAGCTGAGCTGAGTGAGGTGTTGGTGGGAAGCTCTGGGGAGGTCAGCATGGTACTGCATGTTTCCCAGGCTGTAGCAGGCTGGGTGGCTCTCGCAGTCCGTGTGCCTCCATCCATACTTCTGCTCTGCCCAGACCCCTGAGTGTAGTCCTGGTGTTTTCAGACTCTGCCAGTCCTAATGCGTGGCTCACACCAGGCTCTTGCAGGGGGCTGGGGGACCTGCAGCCCTGAGCAAGCCCCTGCTATCAGGTGCATTTTAGCAGGAGTGGGCCCAGCCATCCCTGGATTTTCCCTGTCCTGCTTCCTTTACTTCCTCCCCATCCTTTTTCCCATGTGATCACAACCTGCACTTAGCCAGCAGCTCTTCTTCCGTTCTCTGCATCCCTGCACAGGCTCCCTTTGTCTTTTGCTGTTTGAGTTCCTTCCTTGCAGCTGAAGTTGCTTCTGCATCTGAATTACTTTGGCCTCGCAGCAGCTTTAGTGCAAAGGCTGGATTTCCGTGCAGTGCCAAGCACTCTCTGCTCTCCGTGCTTAATAAGTAACGTGGCACCCTGGTCAAAACCCCTCCTTGTGCATGAAATTCCTGATCTGGGTAGAAATTGGGTGGGGAGGCATCGGTTTCATTCAGTGTCTCAGTTTCCCATCTCTGCTGAACTCCGGCCAGCTCTGCCTCTCGCAGAGTTTGGCTCCGGACTGTCCTCTCTGTGCAGTGCCTCTGAATAAATATGTGGTGGGGAAACCCCGGCTCTGTGCCGTGCTGGGCTGATGGAGAAGGGCATCTCGAGGCCTTGAGCACAGCGAGGTGTAAGCACCAGGTGTGTTTCTCTAGGGCGAAGCCTGCAGGGTTTGGGGACAAAGCCTGAGCTCCGAAGGCTGTGGCTCCGGAGAAAACCCTGATGCTCATCGAGTCGATTCATGTGCTTTGGTTAAAAGAGCAATTTAGAGGACCAGAGCCTAAGTGGGATAATTTGCAGGACTCCAGCTGTGCTGATGCTCCCTCCTGTTCTCTACAGGGGAGAAAAGCTCTCCAAAAGCTCTCCAGACTCCCAATTCCCACCCTCCTCCCTGCAGGCACACCGGGGGGTACCATGAATGTCACCCCAGGGTCGCTCGCTGCATTCCCCCACCAGGCTCGCGCCCTCTCTCCTGTTTCCCCCCTCTCTGTGCCAATTAAAATTCCACACATCCCCAGGTGGCCTCCAGGTTGTGTTGTCCATGGCACAGCTTGGATACGTTCCTGCACTATTCTCTGGGGTTTTTTTTCCTTTTCTTTTTTCCCTCCTCGTGCTGTCTCTTCTTCCGCACCCGCCGTGGCTGTTACGAAAGGAGCTGCTGGTAGCCATGGTCCCATGTGAGGCTGGGTGCAAGTGAGGTCCCAAAAGGCAGCAGCGAAGCTATTTTGGGGATAAAACCACTTAAAACTCCCCAAGGATGTTCAGCGCAGCCAGGAGACCTGAGCTGCTGTGGGGCTGTTGAGGGGCACCCGGCGAGGAGTGGGTGCATCGCTGGAGCCGTGCCGTAAAACCTTGATGAACTCAGAGCAGGAGAAACTTCAATAAATCCCATCTGTGTTTGGAAAGCCACAGAGCGATGGGAGAAACTTCCCATCCCTTGGTAACTAAGGAAGGTATTAAATAACAACCCCTTGAGGACAAATATTTTCGAGCCAGGAGAGGCAGATAACATGCAGGCGGGAGGCTTTAAAGGGCTCGCGGAGCCTTGGCACACGAAGTGTTTCTAGAAAGCTGGATGGTTCCAGACACTCTCAATAGCAAACAGGCAAGTGGTGTAGCTGTGAGCCAGGTAGTCTGACGTCTGTCAGCACGCAAGCGAGTTTCAAGTGGGGAGAGCATCCATCAGCAGTCCTTTTCTTGATTTGAGCCTCTTAAAAATTTACAGTTGGCGTCACGGCCCGATTTAGAAATGGCACATCCTCAGCTGCCAGCCCAGAGCTTGCTCCTCCTGCCACCTCCCCTGACCCCCTGGAGACACTCGTGCCTCTCGCAGGGATCTGCAGGGTGAAGCCTCAGATGTCACAGTTAGGAGCAGGCTTGGCGTAATTTAGCGTGATTTTCAAGAAAATGGACCCCATCAGGCAAACGTGATTTTATTCTTCAAGGTCGCAGCTTTTCCTGTTCAGGGTAACAAGATCTCTGTTCTAGACTTCTGTCAAGTGTTTAAACTGCGTGAGGTTTTGATTAAAGAAGTAGTTGCACAGGGACCTGGGCTGACAACGCCTGGCTCCTGATGGATGTGTATCTCTTGGTTCATTTATTTTTAATTTCCCATCCTTTTCTCCTTTGGAGACTGGAATAATCTGCCAAGTGGATAAGAAGTGCTCATGCTGGCAGGGAGGGGGGAGTTTGCAGGCACAGGCAGCCCCATTTCACCTCCCTCTGACCAATTCTTGTTAAACTGGGAGAAAGGTGCTTGGCCCAAAACCTTCCCACACTGCTGGGAAACGGCCGGGAGCTCAGGAGCTGTTGGGATTCAGACCTCAGTGAGCCAAACTTTGAGAAACCTTCTGGGAGTAGGAGAAGAACGCCTGAAGCTGGGGGATTTCAGCAGCTTCCACTCTGTCTTATGGAAGGGAAGGATTGAGCTTGAGGGTAGTGTGTTAGCACCTTGCCGGGGAAGGGGAATTGCAGGGTGTGAAATGGCTGGAGCAGCCAGCAGAGCCTCGCAGGGACCACACCTCAGTTAGCCAGAGTTTAGGAGGGTGAGAGATGAACAAGTCAGAGTGATTTAATGGTCTTATCTGGCCTTCAGATTTACCAAACCTGCACGAGTTCCATGGGTTCCCCCGTGAACTTCTGCCCGCCTGCAGCTGTGGGCATGAGCAGGAGAACATCCCTCAACCATCTTCTGGGAAGCGCTTTTCGATCCCATTGTGGAAGCCACGGCGCAGGGCTGATGATTATCTGCTTATAACAGTTGCTAGATCAATAGCGGGGCTTCAAGCTACGCTGCAAGGCAATTGACTGTAGAAAGTGTTTCTGTATTGGGGTAAAGCTGGGCTTGCAGCGAGGCTTGGATTCACTCTTACATCTCCGGTCTTAAAATGTCACCACCGGCTCTGATGCCTTTCATCCTTTGTGCAGGGAGAGCACGCACATTATTCGTAATTGGGCTCTGCCAGGCAGCAATAACTGTTTTCAATTCCTACAACGCCTGAGAAAGAGCGAGGATTTGCACTTTTTTTTATGATTTTTTCTCCCCCGAACAGCGTTCAGTGGCAGTTTGATTCCGAGTGACTTGGTGAGGCTTCCCACTCGGGCGGCGATGCTGTAACGCGCAGCGAGCGGATGGCATCGATTCCCTGGCCGTCTCGTAACGGAGCGAGTCCCGGCTGGATGTGTAACACTGTGCTTGTTTGGCTCCTAAATTTAGCTCTTTCAGTGTGTCGGCACTGCCGTGAGCCACACAACAGGCATCAGAACTGGGTCGCATCCTCCGACCTGCTGGCTGGAGTGACACAGTTAGGAGCGCTGTCACCTTGGGGGAAAGCCACATCCTTCACCCCTTCATCCTTCATCCATGAAAAAGCCTTCATCCTTCCCTGCAGCCTCCCAGCTAGGGGTGGTGTGTTTTCATCTCCATCCTCTTTAAGAAGCTGTGCCATAGCTTTTTATGATGTCCTTGCAGGCTGAGCTGCCTGTGGCCGGGGGGAGGGACACACCATGGAGCCTGATTGGACAGCTGTGAGCTGAGATGCTTCATCTGTGTGTTGAGCCAGGCAGGGTCTCAGCCCTCGGGGCTCCAAGCAAGGTGGTGGCAATAGGCAGGGTGTGTGGCTGAGCCATATCCGTGCCTGTTCCTAGCATGAATTTGGGATCCAGCTGGTGTGCGACGTGCCTGCTCAATGTTTCTCTAAACCAAGGTCAGAATCTATCTCTCACCTCGCAATCCCCTATGGATCATGGCCAAACTGACCCAAAAAAACAACCTCCTTTTTTTAGCTTCTCTAGAAACCCAGGGTGTTTGTTATATATACTGGACTTCTCTTGTTTAGTGTTTTAAAAATAAACTGCAGGCTGCTGGCAGCCCTGCTGGAATAAGTCGGCACAGGCACAAAAGATGAAAAAACATATGTAAGTCAAGAGTCTTGTTTCCATATGCATCAGGGGATTATCTGCAGAACCTAGAAGTTACGAGGGGCCCTTTCCTCTCTCGCCCACTCCCTCCCTATCATGCTATGCTGCTGCTAAGCACTTTCTCCTGCTGCTGCTGAAGTGCTGCTCAAAGATGTTGGTCTATGGAACGGCACATCCGTGACCAACCACATCCCACGGGACGAGGCAAAAAACGCAGCTGGAGGCCAAAAAATAAATGGTATGATCTAGCCAGGCTGTGGGGTGTGGGAGATGCTGGGTCCTTCTGTGTTGCCCAGGGCTTTGGCAGTGTTTGTGCCTACCCCGAGTGGGGAAACCCATCACCTCCCCCAGGACAGTCACAGACGTGAGCTGGGTGTTTCCCGGCTGTGCTATGGCGCAGCTCGTTCAGCAGAAGCCTGTCCAGTTCCCAGGAAGATGGGATCTCCCAAAATAGGGCTGCTTTGACGAAGAAACGCAGACGCACGCAGTGTGCTGGGGGCTCCTGGGAAGTTATTTCTGGAAGATCCGCTGCCTGGCTTCCATTGGGATGCGATTGCATGGAGACTCATGGTGGGGAGGGAAGGCGTTGGGGTTTCGTGGTGGGAGTGCTGGATCCAGCTTGAAGCAGGGTGGTGGCACACAGGGTTGGCACCCCTACAACCCCAAAACTTCCTCATTTTCTCTATTTTCTCCCTCCATGATGAATTCTGAGGGGACACTTATTTCTGGTTGCTCACGTGACAGTAGCAAATGGGTAGTAAAGTAGATCAGTAGTAAAGTAGTAGTAGTAAGGTAAATCAGTAAAGCAAAACCTGTGTTTTCTTTTCCACCTGTAGTGTGTCCCCAGTGACATGAGTAGCTGGAAATGGTACTCAGCAGGAGCATCCCACATCCCTGCTCTCTCAAGTGTGAAACCAGGTAGTTGAGCAGCCTGAGCACAGCAGCGGTTGGCAGGCACCGGTTCCTGGTAAATATTAGGGAGCCCCATCTCGGTTCAAGCCAACAAGTATCTGCACTTCCCCCAGGGCTGCGTTGGCTCCCTTCCCCTTTCTAAAGCATCCTGATAAAGCTTTAAAACCACTGTACCCCAACCTGAGGAGGAATCATTGGGTGTTGGAAGCTGGTGCTGATGTCTGGCGTTGATGAAGGATGAGAGTGATGGACACAGAGTGCCTGGGCAGTGGCTTTGGTGGATGCATGGCAGAGGGATGGAAGCAGTGGTGCACTGGCTGGTCAGAGCAAGGGGCTGTGATTACAGTGGGTGACCCTGGCCCGGGGAAAGGGCTGTGGGATGCAATAGCCCTACTCAGTGAGCCACTGCCTGATTTTCCTTTTCACTGCCAAGCCATCCAAACCACCTTGCTTGCTCGTGTGCAGGGAAGAGGGTCAGCTCTCAGAAAATTACAGGCATCGTTGCCAGAAAAGCTGGAAGCCCTGGAGTTGTGCACCTGCATGTGGCTTCGTCAGACTCCCCCAATGTCCCAGCAGATGCTGGGGTCAGGGAAAGGAAAGCTGGCAGGAGCTCTTGATTTTCCCATGTGTCATTGAAATCACGAACCTCCGCAGTGCATTACCGAGTCATCTGGATGTGACAGTATCTTGCTTGGGGTTTTTTTCATTGCAAAACCTTTTTTTGTTCCCTCTCTTTACTTCTCCAGTCCAGGGATGATGCAGCCGTGGGGCTTGTTCTGCAGGCTGGGACGTGCGAGCTGCTGCTTTGTCTGGCTGAAGGGTTTTTACTCACTGTCTGTGTAGGCACAATCATTTTTGGTGGGTTCATTTTGGGAAGAAAAACCAGGCTGTGAGCAGCTCACCCTCCTGAAGTGGGTGAAATGGAGATGGGTTTCAGCAATTTTCCCTGCCTTTGGCTGTTGCGGGGAAGCCTGACCGTCAGGGCTCACAGAACACCCCCGTCACCTCCTTTGTGCAGTGGGAGGTTTGCTCATTATCTGGTTTGTGCTTCTCTTATAAAAGTACGCTGCTTTTATGGCAGCTCCTTGCCATAAAAGCACAAAGGCATTTTCAGGGAAAGAAAATGTACACGCAGCTTTTATGATCCTTTCAGTACTCCTTCTGCCTACTTTCCTCGCCTCCTGCCCTTTCTGCAGCATCAGCTCTGTGCCTGCCTGGTGCTCAGCGTGACCACTTCTGGCTCCAGCCTCTCCTTTGCTATAGAAATGCTCCTTTTAGAAAGAAAAAGTTGAGCATCCTCCTTGTGAGTCTGTGAAGGGAAGACGGACCCCAAATCCCTCCCTGTAATCGGATGTTCCTGTTCCTGCCTCTTCCCTCAGAGCTGTGTTTTCTGCGGTGAGTCTGACAGCAGATGCTCAATCTGCAAAATCCCAGGGGGGAATTTGAACTGGAGGAAAACCAACCCCGTCCATCCGTCTGTGACTGCAATGTACACCTCTAACAGGGCTGGAATGGTACCAAATCAGATCACCTTGGGGCACGCGTGGCTGTTCCTATTAAAAACTGAATGACCTCAGACGAGACACTATATTTTTAACTACGAAGCATTCCTACTAAGTGCTCTTTCCTGTTTATTTTTACCAGGACGTTGTTTTAATGACTGCAGAGTTACTCATTTGCTTCCCAAGGCTGAAGAGCAGCAATGAATTAGTTTCATTTCGAGACTTTGTCGTGCAATCGTTTTCCAGAGATTGATGTACTCAGAAGCCAGAGCGAGCGCACTGCTCAACTGAGGAACAGCACTTTCCTGCCTGGAACCGTTAGGCTTTGGTCCCTGGTGCGGATGTGTGGGGATTCTTGGCTGGGAGAACTTGCTCAGCCTTCGCCATCCACCTCCTCCGTGCAGGGCTCCAGTGCAAATGCATGAAGCAAAAGGCCATAAGAGGGTTTGAGCAGTGAATGCAAGCCTCGTCCGTGCATCTCAGCACTGGGCTTTGAGGCTGCAGAAGGGGGAAGGAGCTCCCCTGGGGTGCAGATCACTGAGTCTAGGGATGATTGATTGTTCCCTCAGCTTTTGGGCTACATTTCTTGCATTGAACAAATACCAGGGGGCACATGGTTACACCCGTCAGCACTCACAGGAACCACAGTGACAACACCAGCAAGCCCCAGGGGGTTGATGGATGTATTTAACCCTTCAGATTGTTGTCACTTGCTGTGTGGCACAGTTTGAACATCTCATCCCTGAGGAGAGGGGAACAGAGCGCGCGGCTGCCCGCGTTACATAAAGATCAAATTGTCCCTTCTCTATTGTTGGCCGCCGGGATGACAGCAGCATCGCAAACATGCATGTCCTCGGCGCCGTGGGAAATGTTCCCGGGGAGGCTTAACAGGGAGTGTGGAACATGATATGTCGAGCAGCCAGGGGACGGGAGGCCCTCCAGCTGAAATCCGCACTCCACTGAGCGTGGCCAGTGCAACCAGTACCTCTTTTCCAGCGAACTCTCACTGCTCAGTGAAAGGATATTAGATTTCTCTTGCATTTTGTGCTCTGTGAGGCAGATTTATTTTTTTCACCCACCTTTTCCCCGTTCCCCCCCTCCCATCGCAGCCCCTGGGGGGGTGATGAGCGAGTACACACTGTCCAGAGGACGGGTGTGTTGGGAGTCCTTATTAGCAGACTTATTCCAGAGAATTAAACCCTAATTTCACAAAAGGGCAGCAAGAGAGCGGCTGCAGCTCTGGGAGAAGCTGAGCCAGCTTTGTGTGTGGTTTGCAAATGGCACAAGAAGTCCTGCAGGTCCTGCTCATTGGGGTATTACGGCCAAAAAGAATAATTGTTGTGTTTCTTTACTATTTAAAACAAAAACTAGGAGGTAATGTACAAGGAAACCAGCCATGTCTCCTCTACTGTGCCGTCACTTGTGCCTCCACTTGTTTTCTGTTTTAGACAGGGCTTTGAAATGTTCCTAATCATCTTCCACTTCACCTTTTCACAACCCCCCAGCAAATGTGCCTCCGCGACACCCGTCATTGTTTCTCCCTGAATTAATTGTTGTGTGTAATTACGACCTGCCGCAGGACGCTGTCTTGCTCTATTAAAAAAAGACATGCTAATGAAGAACATTGGGTACCATATTATAGGAGAGCAAGGCTCGACTCGCTGGGACGTGTACTTGGCGTCCTGTTATTGCCAGCCCGGCCAGAAATGGTGTTTCTGTCTCTCGTCAGTCTCTGGCTAATGATTGTAATTTTTACTTGCTGAGAAACTCGGGATATAATGGACTTCATTAACGGATACATAAGATGCTACCAGACCTGCATTAGGGGGAGAGAGGAAGAAAACAACCCCTGCGTGGAGGCAATTTTATTATTTATTTGTAGCAATAGGAGCGATCCGGAATTAGCGTCGGATTCGGCGGCGTGGCTAATGAGCTGGGCTGAGCTGCAATCCAAGCAAACCTATTAACAAGAGCAAACAGCAGAGATGATGCCTGGGTCTGAAAACCCTCACATCAAACACAAGACCCCAGGCGGGGCTGGAATGGCTTCGCCTGCTTTTTCCTCCTCCGCGTGGGGCTATGCGATTGTGTGTTGATGTGTTTGCAGCTCCAGAAGCTTCTGCTTGTTGATCACCCCCAGCCTTTCTCTATCTCTTTCTCTCCTGCCAGCTCCTTCTTACTCATACACTGGGTGAATTGGAGCTTCTGATTTAATCTTTAAGACAAGAGAGCCAAAGAGAGGTGGAGTCTCCCTCGCTGGAGATGTTCAAGGGCCGTCTGGATGCAGTCCTGTGCCGTGTGCTCTAGGATGACCCTGCGTGGGCAAGGAGGTTGGACCAGATGACCCACTGTGGTGCCTTCCAACCTTACCCATTCTGTGGTTCTCTGAAAGTATTTCCACTCCCATGGGCCACATCTGCTTGAAGAATTGCCTGGCTTGAAATATTGCAGCATCCAACCCCAGCTTTCAGTTGCAGGTTGGGCTGGTTGGGGACACGGTGCTCACGCTGGTATCCGAACACATATCAGACCATCAACTAGATGCAGGTTTTATGGGAGAGCAAAAAGGCACTTGAATTAGCTATTAGCATATAGCTTTGTACAGTCTCTTTGCAATGAGGCTGCAAGAAATGTCAGAGCCATTGGGTGACCTCAATCTCCTTTTACCTGGAGCCAGTGAAGACTTGTCTCAGCTCAGTAAGAGGATATTTCTTACCTAGGATGCACTTACTGAAGACTGTCCATTTTTATTCCACCTAGAATAGCTGTTTTTTAATCAGGCTGACCTTATTTGCAACGGCGATGGCAATTTGAACTAGAGGTTTGCAGCAATCATAGGAAAGCTTTGAAGAGCAGGACAGATGCTGTGTGACAAAGATAGAAAGCTTTGTCTCCACATTTAAAACCAAACCCGAGGCGTTGAAAGTCAAATTCACAGGGACTTGACCTCAGAACTGTGGATCCGCTGGGATCCAGGGAAATAACACAATGCAGTGGAGGTGCAAAAATAGAAGGGAAGTCTTAAAAAAGGAGAGAGGTGTTTGTCTTGTAACGTGGCATTTGTACTGAGCGTGGTGCAGCAAGGAGCTGGGCTTTCTAAATCGATGCCAGTTCAAACATCAGCAGTGCTATTGTTGGATCACTTTGTTTGGAAATGGGGCTTTTGGGTAGATGGGCTGTTTCCGTAAAGCAGCTGTGTGTGTGATACTTCAGGCACTTTCCCTGGCTTTGCTTCTTTCAGTGGGTGTGAGTAAAGGGGGAAAAAAAAGCCAATAAAGGATATGAGATGGGCAGAATAGTGTCACTGACCCGAGGGACCAGCACACACCTTTGGGAAGGGGTCTGCTGTGGGCTGCCAGAGCAAAATGGGACCTCTTCCACTCAGAGAAAATGCTCCAAGCTTCAGAAAAAATGCATGAAAACACGAGGTTTGTGGTTTTCTGGGTGGGAACTGTGTGCAGTGGGAAGCTGAGCATGGGCCAAGGCATCTGGGCATGGAAGATGAGGGGAAAAAGTCTGGCAGGACACCGGGCAGAATGCACGAGGTGCTGGTCTGGCAGCACTTGCCTTCCCTCTGGGCTCCAGTAGAGCCCCAGATCCTCGTGTGGGGGCAGCCCCTGCCTTTCCCAAATCTTGGGAGATTATTTTATTACTGGATTAAAGGAGCTGGGTGGGCCCCGACTGCTCCCCATCCCCCCACGCAGCCTGTGTCCCTCCCGGTGCTTGGCTGTCCCCACCACATCCCAGACTGGGACTGGAAAGGTCCTTCCCCACCCTGTGCTGCACTCTGGAGAAATCATTATTTTGCAGATCTGTCTTCCATGGGTTTTGTTGGCTGGGAAAGTCAGTTGGGGCCATGCAGGCTGATTCCCTGCAGCTGGAGTGCGTGGCCCTTTCCTTGCTCAGTCTCATAAGGGCTCCCAATACCCACTCTCTAAATTAATTAACACAGCTCGTTCTGGGTTACTTGAAAGCAACCTGCCTTCAGCTTCCAACTCTTCAGACATAAATCATGAGCTCCTGGCGTTGAGAAGAAACTGTTCAGATTTTGTGTTGGAAATTGCTAGCAAATAGAGCCCCTATTCCGTGTCATTTGTGTTTTTATTGAAGAGGAGAGGATGTGGCTCATGGAACATCAGTAGATCTGGGCTGCCTTGGCATACGTTAAGCAGGGGCTTGTTTTTATTGCAGCCAGCTAATGAGATGGTACTTTGACAAATCACATAAACACTAGTAGAGAAATGAAATTTATTATCTTGCTGTTTATCTTAAGTGGATTCAAGGTAAAGACTCGTGTGGAGGTAATCTCAAAGGACAGCTTTGAGGTAAAGCATACCTAGTCCTTATGAAACCCTTATCTGTTTACCTGCTGGCTTGTTTTGTTTCCCCAACTCAAGGCTGTTAGCTGAGGTGACCTGTGCCATTTCAGTCCAATTAGTTTTGCTGAGGATGGATGCGAGGGGGTTTAATTTTGAGGCTAAACTTACCCATGGTGGAGGCAAGCTGGGTTTCTTTAACAGTCATCTTTCCACTTCTAAAGAAATGGAGTCACTTCACTCCTCTCCCCGTGTCGAAGTGCTCAGACTGGACCCTGTTGACCCCCTTGGCAGCAGTGTTTGTTGGGAAAGAGTCACTAGAAGAGGCACTCCAGCTCACATCTTGTCCTCTTAACTCACTCATTTGCTGGCAGCGAAGGTTTGTCATGCTGGCTCATCTCAGTGCTGCAGCTCCACAACCAGCCCCTTGGTTTTGGAGAGAAGCCCGCCCTGCTTTCCCCTTGTATCATAGAATCACAGAATCACAGACTGGTTTGGGATGGAAGGGACCGTAAAGCTCATCCAGGGGCAGGGGCACCTCCCACCACACCAGGGTGCTCCAAGCCCCAGCCAACCTGGCCTTGAGCACTGCCAGGAAGGGGCAGCCACAGCTTCTCTGGGCACCCTGGGCCAGGCTCTCACCACCCTCACACCAAACAATTTCTCCCTCACATCCCATCTCCATCTCCCCTCTGGCAGTTGGAACCCGTTCCCCCTCGTCCCATCACTCCCTGCCCTTGGCACCAGTCCCTCTCCAGCTTTCCTGGAGCCCCTTCAGGCACTGGAAGGTGCTCCAAGGTCTCCCCGGAGCCTTCTCTTCTCCAGACTGAACAACCCCAACTCTCTCAACCTGTCCTCATAGCAGAGGTGCTCCAGCCCTGTGACCATCCTTGTGGCCTCCTCTGGACTTGCTCCAACAGCTCTGTGTCCTTCTTGTGTTGTAAGACTCCAGAACAGGACACAGTACTCCAGGCAGATAGTTCTCTTCTTCAGCCCCTTGGATGCTGTCGTTTTTTTGCAGCCTTTTGTGCTTTCCAAACCTCTGGTTCCACCACGAGATCCTGCAGACATGTGGTTTTTCCCTCCATGAGACTCTGTGTCACCCAGACGTGCAGTCCTGATGTTCCAGCTGGCTGTTCCACGCCGCAGGATCATTGCACAGCTGGTCTCCACACCACCTCGTCTCTCCCAAACCCCGCTGCTGTTTCTCTTGGCTGGAATAAACAACAACCCCCCTCCCTTCCAGAGCCCATAAACAGCAATGGAAAAGTCTTCTTCGAGTGGAATCGATGCCTTCCTTTCCAAACTGAAAGCCCTGGCAGACAGGGATGAGCTGAGCCATCCCCCTGGGCTGCGCTCACTGACAGCTGTGATTGCCATCACACCAGTGGGGAAATGGGAAAGGGGAAAAATGAACTGGTGTAGCCTCCTGGGGAGACCTTTCCTGGCTGAGCTACCCCGTCCCCATCTCCCAGGGCATGTGTCAGGTCTCTGCCCATCAGGTTGGGGTGCCTGGAGCCTCCAGGCTCCAATGGGAGTCCCTGCCCTGCTCCAACTCCACGTGCGTGGCGTGGGCTGTCACCCGTTGTCCCCAGTGCCCATTGCTCATCAGTCCTCCCTCTCCGGGTGCATCTTTTCTCAGTGCATTAACATAAAAAAGACCTTTACAAGCTGTGTGGGCAAAGTCTCTGACCTGCCGTGCCTCACAGCTCACATGAAACCGTTAAGACAGCGCCTGTCGCTTCTAATATCGCTTCAGTGTTTTAATTGCATGAGCTGGGAGCTGCTGCTCCAGTACTTAGCAGGGAACTTTGCAGGGCTTTAATAATTTGCTAAAAAGCTTTCAGGCTCCATTACCGTCTCATGGCTCTCTGTAATTGAGTGCCTGTGAGTTGAGAAGCCTTCAGAGAAATAACTCGGTCTCTAGGTTGGGGTGTCCAGAGCTGCCACAGCTTTCTCCAGCTCAGGCAGGAACCAGTTAAACCCAGTGGAGCCTGTTGGGATGCTGGCAGGAGCTGGCTGCCTTCCACCAGGGACAGAAGGGACAGAAGGTGGTCTCATGGTCACCCTGAGAAAGTGTGCAGCCAAGGACAGCTCAGCTCAGGGGCTGTATCAGGCAGGGTTGGTGGGACGAGGGGTTGGGGAAGGCTGGTGACAGCTGGGGTGAGCAGAGTTGGGGACGATGAGAAGGGCAAGCGATGGCACAGCCAGCCCCAGTGGTGGAGTGCAGCTGTGACCTGGTGGCTCGTAGCACACAAGAGATGGGGAATGCACGAGGGACTGGCACACTGAAGGCTGGAGGAGGGAAGACATCCATTGTCTGCCCTTGTTGGGAGTGACAACAGGCACACGTGTCCCAGCCAGCGGTGGGAAGGTGATGGGCACCACGGCAGGTGCGAGGGTGGCACCACAGCCCCATGGCACTGCTGCCCGTCTGCCAAACCTTGGCCATGGGCTGAACCTCATGGGTTTAGGGCCCCATCCTGGAGCCACCTGCCCGCACGGGGCTGGCCCAGTGCTCAGGGAGGGCGGTGCTGCTGGCAGGTGCTTCGTATCGCTGCTGCACGGGGAACGTGACTGCGGGGAGGTGGCGGCTAATTGCTGCATCGAGTCAAGGACTGTTTAAGCAGCTAATTAATTCCTCCTAATCAGCCCTTGATCTGTTGAAAACTGCATGGCATTATCTCCTCTGCTGCAACACCTTGATAATTCCTGTCTGAATGGCCTTCACGGAGAACATATTTAAATAAACTCAATAGAGATTTCAGACAGATAGCAACTATAATTACCAGCTTGTACAAATTAAACCGTGGTTTGTTCTGTTCTTTTTCTCCTGCCTTCGCTGCCCAGAGCTCCTGCTAATCATGTTCTTGCTGCCGGTGGCACGCCGGTCCCCGGGGCGTTCTCTGCACATGCCTTCGGAAAGCCCGTGCCGGTGCCGGGTGCCGGCGCTTGGTGGCTTTCGGATGGGGCTGCACATGGGCTGTTCTGTGCCAGGGGCTCGGTGCCATGCCCACACCGTGCCGGCAAGCCGCGGTACCAGCTCCCGTGAGCAGCCCTGTCCCACTCCCATCTCTCCCGAGGCTTGCAATCTCCTGGAAGAGCAGAGTTTTTCTCACCTAGGAGCAGCACAAGCAGTCAGATATTTGCCGCAGGAGCCCAGGCTGGAGCTTTCAGCCTGGCAGTGATGTTCCACCGGCACTGCCGGCGCTTCCCTGCTGGCACAGGTCGCTGCCAACTGCGGAGGGGCTCGAGCGCGGTTCGTTAGGAGGGATAAAGCCAGGCCACACTCATTTCCTCTGCGGTCACTTGGGACAGCCAAAGGCTGACTCCTCTGGCATTCGGCAAAGGTCAGCCAGCCCCAGTGGTCGGGAGCAGGCGGTGGATGTGCATTTACACTGCAGCCTGCTCTGCTCCATCTCTGCTTCCCTGCTCGCTCCTGGGAGCACCACAGTCAGGGTTTGGGTGCTCAAATGTACTTTTTTCCTCCCTGTCTTTTAGATAAACTTGAGTAGCAGGGTTGTTTTCCAGCATCCAAGCAGTGACGAGAGTGGCAGAATGTCATTATGGTTTAACGAGGGATTTCAGGGAATTAGAAAGGAAAAATGCATTTTTCATTACAGGGGAACAGGTCAGTGCCTCTGGAGCTGGTAGGTGAAATAAGGGGAACATCAGGTTTCCTGCCCTCTCGTTGGGTTACGAGCTAGCCAGGGCAAGTCTTCTGCAAAGGGAGATGCTCACATGGAGCCACCTAAGTCCGGAGTCAAGGTTTCTCCAGCTCCAGTGCCTGCAGGAGGTTGCACCCCATCCAGCAGGGGCCAGGCTGAAGGAGAAAGTGTCAAAATTTGCTCAGGTCGGTTTTGTCTGAAGGTTTTTATTTATCCAGGGCTCACCCTGGGCATGTGCATCCTCTTGGGAGCAGGGCGCAGATGTCCCCTGGGAAACTGGTGGTTCTTCCTTTAGGCTTTTCATGGAATTTCTGACTTTTGGGTCCCATGGTGGGCTGCTAGACCCCACGTAATGGGGCAAAATCCTTCATGCTGGCAAATACTGCAAGACTGGTGCAGTGAAGGTAGTGTATCCTCCTCACTGCCATCTTCTCTCCAGCCCAGACTTGGGCACTGAACATTTTTATGCCAACAGTTTGGCCGGGGCAGGAGCATCCCAGAAGTGGGCAGAGCACCTCCCCAGGTGGTCAATGGGTCCAGGATTTCCCAGGATGCAGGAACAGCCCCTCTGCCTTGCTCCTTGGAGAGCTGGGAAGCAGCCACTCACCTCAACCCTCCGGTGCCTCAATTTCCCTTGGGTTGAAGGGAGCTGCTGATCCATCCCATCTCCCAGGCATGCCACAAGGCTGAATTCTCTAGCACCCACACTGTCTTCTTTTGATACTATGGCGATGGGGCAACGTGAGGACATAAGCTGATTAGCAATGAGATGCAAAGCATCCCTAGACCTGAGTCTTTGGGCTATCTGGTTTCGTTCCCCATCTCGGGGTCGAGCCAGATACAGAGCTGGAGCCATGTGAAACAGCACAAAGTCTCTATTTCAGAGCTGGGGCTGAGCAAATTAAAATGTAGTGTTCAGAAGCCAGCTTCCCTGGGTGGCAGGCAAAAATAATCAATTTCCTTGAGACAAATACTAAATATTAATGAGAGGCGATGGTCTGCTGTGCACACGGAGCCATAAAGAGCGTTTCCTGGTGATCAGCTGCGGGGATGGGTTCATGAGATGAAATTGCTTTTTGAATGGTTATTTGTGACCCTCCTCAAGGTGGCTCGGGAAGGTTTGCCTGCCCAGAAAAAAAGGAAAGGAAAACTCGGAGCATTTCCATTTTGCATCAGGGCAGCCACTGGGGACGCGTGCTGGTGCTTTTGTTTTCATTTACGCACTTGCCCCAGTGGCTGGGGAGATGGCTGGGTTTGGTTGCACAGAAATCAGCCCCAAATTTGCGTTGAGAAGGAGGTGTTTCCCTGGGAACATCAGCCAGTGGCCAGAACAGCCAGCCAAAGGCAGAACATGGGACCCAAGAGCACTCCTCAGCTTTGCAGCCACATCCGCTCGTTGATTTATTTCAATAACAAGCATTGGGGGAAACATTAAAAAAATGACTTACAGCCCTCACCAAGTGTCCTACAGTGAAAGCTGGGAGCTTTGGAAAAGAAGTCTTGAATTTTTCTATTGCTTTGACCCTTGGGTGAGTGAGGAAACTTTATATTAATTCCATTTCCAAACATAGAGGTTGGAAGGAAAATAAAATTCTCCCTTCACTCCCTCAACAGGACACACAGCCATGGCGTGGGGCTTTTCCCCCTTGATGCCATGCTCACCCATGGGCAGCACAGTGCCAGCCTCAGCTGGGAGAGCAAGCAGCACACCAGGAATAGCCACAGCTCTTGCCAGGAAGCTTCCAGTCTCATCCCTGCCCTGTCCCACACTTGGCCACAGAGGATGCTGAAGGCATTTTGCATCCGTCATGCAGTAAATAATAACACATCGGCTCATGATTTTATAAAACCCATCAAGCCAGCTGTGTCGCCATGGATTGAACGGGAGCTAATGTTAGCTAGAAATGACTAAAATTAGAACCGAGCCAGAACTAATTAGTCGTTCAAGAAATAGAACCAGAACCGGAACAAATTAATTGTCGCTGAAATATCGCTGCGGGGCTTGGTGGGCGCCGCTGCTTCCAGCCCCACGCAGGCTCAGGATGACTCCTGCGGGCTCAGAAAGGAGCCTGGGGTCCCATCTGAAGGCTGTGACAGCTAAATAAGAGTTAGTGTTTGGGTCCCAGGCGGGGTGGGGCTGCACATGGGCTGCAGCCTGAGCTGGGCTGCACTGGAAGCGATCCCAAATGCAGCTGAGCCAGCTGCTGCCCTAAAGGGCTGGGGAATTCTGTCCCCTCACCCTGTCACTGCCCAGATGTGCCCTTTTCTATAGGCAAGGGTAATTACAAGGCTGCCTCAATGGCTCCAAACAGCACACAGGCTCTTCCCACTGCTCCCAGCAGCACTGCCTTCCCTTCCAGCTCCAGCTCTGCCACCGTCCAAGGTGCTTTGCAAAGCTCTCTGTGTGAGCCGGGAGCTGCCATCCGTGCGAACGCCGCCAGAATAATTTCCAGGGAATTGGGAAGTTGGTACAGATACCTGGCACGTGGCTGCATTTTCCCATCTGTGACTCAATCACTTGTATGGTCACTTCTTTTTACTTCCCAAAGGTGGTAGCTCACCCCATATTTCCTTCTCTCGCAGCGCTCAACCAGCGGCTCCCATTTTAGCAGCAGCATGACGCACAGTGTTTTAAATTCAATTTAGAATACAAACTATTTATACCAGCCAGAAAAAGGCAGTGAAGCAGCTCTTTCTGTCATGAGTGGATTTGTAATTTCAGAGCAATCATTGCATAACTAATTGAATCAGCTCTCAGCATGTGAAATCGGTGCCCTGCTTATCAGAGGTTTTCATCGTGCTCCCCTCCCGGAGCCAGCAGTCGCCCCTCCACCAGCTTCTGCATCAGCCCTGGGAGAAAGCAGGACCTGCAAAGCTGCCTTTCTCTGCTTAAATAAAGGCAATAAATGACCAAATGCATTCAGAATAGATGAATAGCTGAGTTGCAGGTGCCTCCCAAAAGCTGCCCGGGCTCCGTGCAAGGCAGTGAAGTGCACTTGAAGCTAATGAAGTGCCAGCCGTGTCTGAGGAGCAAATTGGTGCCAAGATGTTCTGCTGACTCCCACCTCCCGCTTCATTGCCCAGGTGTGCTCTGTATGGCTGGAATTGAGGGTCTGATCCAAACCCCAGGCTCGGTGCCTGAAAATGGAACCTAAAAGAGGCAATAAATACATATCCTGAGGGATACAGGACAGGCTGTATCAGTGCTGCTGGCTGGGCTGGTGAGCAGGGCAAGGCGAGCACTAGCAGGGGCTGGCGTGGGCAGGAGAAGGACTTTTCATCCCCAGGGTTGGTTTAAGCCATGTCCCGTCAGTGGTGTCTGCTTGTTAGGCTGAGGGAGCTGGGTCTCTTCAGCTTGGAGAAGAGGAGACTGAGGGGTGACCTCATTGATGTTTGTAGATCTGTAAAGGGTGAGGGGCAGGAGGATGGAGCCAGGCTCTGCTCAGGGATGGCCAGTGATAGGACAAGGGGGAATGGGTGTGAGTTGGAACACAGGAGGTTCTGTGTGAACATAAGGCAGGACTTTGTCACTGTAAGGTGACAGAGCCCTGGGCCAGGCTGCCCAGAGAGGCTGTGGGGTCTCCTTCTCTGGAGACATTTAAACCCCAACTGGATGCATCCCTGTGTGCCCTGCTCTGGGTGGTCCTGCTCTGGCAGGGGGGTTGGACTGGGGGAGCTTTCGAGGTCCCTTCCAACCCCTGACATTCTGTGAGGCCACGCAGACGGCGTGTGACCCTGTGTGGGGCTCAGCCCTGGGACAACACCCTTCCTGGCACCCCCAACTACCTGCTCTGTTTTCTGTTGTCTCTTCAGGTAGCCAGATGGGAGCACAAAACACGAGCGCTCAGCCGAGCCTTCGGCTCTCCACGTGCTGCCTGCTACTGCCTGGGCTCTGTTATCCTGGTGCTTAACGGTGTGCGGAGCCATTGGTAAGGAGCTGACCCTGCTGCAAAGCAATGCCCCTGCAGGGGTGGGGGGATGAGGGATATTTGCTCTGCAGTGCTGGATCCGGCCCCAGCGTATTGCTTTTCCATGGTTGGATGCCTTCAGCCAGCAGCACATTTGTTCCCGGATTTGTAATAAAGATGAGGGATGCGGCAGCGTGGCCAAAATCATCAGTGTCAACAGTGTGGCAGGTTTCTGTGCTCTGCTCTCCGGGGGCAGTTTCCCCTGCCCTGAGCACAGGAGGGCTGTTGGCACCGGGTGGATCAGATGTAACAGCAGAATTTTTTTAATTTTCTCTTAAAACTCATAAACAAAATTAATCCTGTTTTTAAGAAGCCGCAGTTTCCTGTGTGGAAGAGCAGGATTATCTGTGCACTTAGCAAGCAGTCTCTTTAAACTCTTATCTGCCATCTCTTTAAATGCCACCTGTGCTAGCTAATAGTATTGTATGACTGATACACCATACACCATGGGAATATGTCCTTTGACGTTCTGAGTGCAGCAGAGAGCTTTACTGCAGAAAGATTTCCTCTATGCCAGCAATTTATCTGCGATCTGCTAGGCTTTATCTCCAACGCTGTTAGGAGAGACAGACTCTGTTACTAAATTCCCAGATTCAATTATGCCAGGGTCAGAGCTAATGGCTTGTTTAGTGCTTTGGGTAATTTCCCAGGCGCAGAGATCTCAGGTTGGAATTTGCACATGTATTTAAGAGCTTTGCCTTCCTGGAAGTGACACCAAGACCTGCCCTTGCCCTTCTGCTGCTGCTTATTGCAGAAATGGTAAGAAAGCTTGCAATGAAAGGGGCTGTAATTGAATGCAGGCAATGCAGAGGGCAAGTGTGTGCTCTGCTCATGTCTCGGTGACACAGCAGGCTTGGATTTCTCTGAGGAATGTCTCGGCAGTCTCTTGCACAAATGACATAGTCACTTGTTGTCTGAGAAGCGATGCGAAGCCTTGTGCCTGCCCTTTAATTAAAAACACAGTGGATGGAGGGGCAGTCTCCGTTCCCAGTGCTCCTGCTGGTTCCTGGGTGAGCGAGGCACTGATGGGGAACTGCTGGGAGAGCCAAAGAGGCCTCATCTGTCCCAGCACTGCATCATGCTTCCCCCCTGCAGACCCCTACCAGGGTTGGCATCGCTGGCTGTGCTGGCTCTGCCCTGCATCATGAGTTTGGGAGTGCTCTGGGGCTCATCCTGGGCAGCCCATGAGTCAGGATCTGCAGGAAACAGCGAGGTCATCCCAGGGGGCTGGAAAAACACTGTTTGGACCTTGGGTTTGGAGAGGAGGCTTTAGAAGATGGGGCAGCTCACCCCCAGCAGAACATGGATGAGATACCAGCCCATGCCAACCCATTTCAGATGGTTACAATGTGAAGTTTATCTTGCCCAGGTGGTTTAACATGGTTGGGTTATTCCCTTGTCTTTTCTTGGCACTGGCGTTGGCCTGAGTGACAGCTAGCAGGCTTTGGAGGCTGCTCAATCAAGGGAAGCCCTTAACTGGGGGAGTGATGGTTTCAGGGTGGTTGTCCAGAGTAGCAACTGCTGGAGTTGCCCTGAAACAGCACCTGGAAGACTGGCTGCCTCCATCCCCAGCTCAGCGAGCCCTTCAGGGCTGCCTGGGGTTTATCACTCAAGAGGTTGTGATGTTTGGGAAGGATTCATCCTGTCCCTTGCCCTTGCATGTAGATATAAGCCAGGTCTGAATCGGGGTTTGGCTGGCCAGAGAGGGGTTCACAGGTCATACAACACAGACATTGTCATCTCAGTGGCCAGTGATGCTGGGAGGGACGTGTCTCACCTGCTCCTGCTATTTCCCCTTTCCCTTTATTTTCCCTCCACCCCCAGTGCTGTAATCCAGCTTTTAAAACTCCTCTCTGCGTGCTTTGGGGACTTTTTATGTGGGTGAGGGCTGCCAGGGAGCAATTGATGAGCCCACGGGATGTCTCTTTTGTTTTTAAAAAACCCTCCTTCCTTTCTGCAACTGGGTTTTTGAAAGGCTCAGAGCTGGGGGCGGGGGAGGTGGGGGGAGAGCAGACAGAAACTTTGTGAGCGGGTTGGGATCGGAGCTGAAAGCAGCCAGGAGCTGGGCTGTGTGGCTGCTTCACCACTCTCCCCATGCAGGGGTCTCTGCCGTGGTCCTGTCCCCGTTCAGTGCCGTGATGCTCTCATGCAAGCTTTGCTCTGAAGGGATACCTTGGGTGCAAGAAGAGGAATGTTTTGTGCTCAATTAAGTGATTAGGTGCTTCCCAATGCATTATCAGGCTTGGCTTGCTTCTGAGAAACAATCCAGAGTGACCTGTGACCAGGGGGGACCTGCTTACTCATCTGCACCAGACAAGCATCCAGAATTGCTTTGGTGCAATGATTATTTTCATTACAGTTGTGTTCTTTCTGGAAGAGACAGGGAACTTCCATCACCAAGGCTCTTTTATCTGCAAAAACAATTCCTGAACTTTTGAACTATCTGCACTGTGTGCATTACCCCAACAGTTTATGACTGTTATCTGCATGACATGGGAGGTGACAACCTTCACTGTCCTCCAGACTTCCATCCAGTGTTGCTCTCCACTGCCTTACCATGTTGTTGAGATCTTTCCCTGCATCAGCTCTACAATTAACCACCTCCGAGCCCTCCTGCTCTCCCTTTTGCACACCCTGGCAAGCTCCCCATCTTGGGGCAGCCATCTGCAGGTGGTTTTGTACACAGGGAGCTGATGAACTTCCCACTTTAAGGGTCTCAGGGTGTTTCCCTGAGTTGTAAAGGCAACACCCACATGCACACCCTGAATGGGGGGCTTGTAGATCATAGAATGATTGGAAGGGACCTTTGACGGTCATCTAGTCCAGCATGAGGGTCTTGGGGTGCCCGTGGCCGTGATGCCTTTGGTGGTAGTGAGCCCCAGAGATGCTGAGCCTTTGGCAATGTGCTTGGTGGGTACCGTGCTACTGGATGATGTGAAGTCCTTCATTGATGCCACCCACTGGGTATTGCCTTCTGCATGGACAGGCTTCCCGCTTGGAGCAGACGCTTCCAAGAAAACAAATCCATCATGGAACGGGATTTTGCACAGGGAAGGGGTTGTTTGTCATTGCCTGGCAGTGCCTCTCGCCTTCATGCTCAGTGCTGTTTGATTTTGTGAGCTGGTACCACAAACAAGCAAGGTGTAAATGGTATTGATCTGAGAAGCACATGGCCTTCTGTGCAGAAGTGACCAAGTTCAATGATGGGAATTGACCATGGCTTGAAGGAGCTGCTGATCCCCCTGAGCCGCACTGCCAGCAATCTCTGACTGGCCAGGAAAAGCCCCAGGTGACCAACAGCACCTTGTGTCCCTGCTGGTGTGGCTGCCGGGCATCTGGGTGAGGAAACCAGGCAGCTGAGATGTGAGGTGGGGGGAGAAGCTGCCACAGCCCTCAACTGACCTAAATAATACCCACACCGGCGATTGCAGAAAAGCAAAGTCATTATTGACAGAAGAAGCTGTGAAGATGATGACCAGGCTGACAATTGCCAGTGGTATCAGCAGGATGATTTTAGTGTTGTTGGGCTTGCTTTTTTCATATGAACAACATCTTTTGTTGCAGTGTGTGCTGCTGGGCACCACCGGATGGTTTTACCCCCGTTTCCTCCTTTTGCCACAGAGGAACAAAACCTCAGGCGTGGGGGACAGACTGATGTCCAGTGTGGTGAGCCCAGCACCTTGCAGCTTTGCTGCCTCCAACAACCCCAGCGCCTCCTCGCTGCCTGCCAGCCCCTGCCCCAATTCTGTCCCAATTACCTTTGCCAGCCCCAGTTTCCAGGCTGATATTTGGGATGCCAGCAGCGACCCAGTTTGCTGGACGAGGTCTTTGCCCTGCTTTATGGGAAAGGGATTACAAAATATCCTCGCTGCAGGCCACCGAGAGAGTCCCAGAGACCTAAAAAGCTCAGCTTCTCTCTTAGTACAGTATTTCCAAGCTTGCTTCATGCTCCAGGCTGCCTTTGGGGATGTATTTTGGCTGAGGGTTTGATAATTTTCTGTTGTTGCAATCCAGTTGAATAAATCAGTGCCCGTTTGTGCAAACCTGGCCCCGTGTCCCCTCTGCATCCCATTCCCCTGATCCCACTTTCTTCCTGCAAGCCCACCATGAGACATCTCTGTTCCCACCTTTCACTGCCATTTCAAGTGGTTTTTCAGCTCATGTGGTTTATTTGTGTGGTTTATTATGCAGCAAACTAAAAGAGGGGAAATTCAGGCCAGGTATAAGGAGGATATTTCTTATGGTGAAGGTGGTGAAACACTGGCCCAGGTTGCCCAGAGAGATGGGAGATGCCCCATCCCTGGAAACGTTCAAGGTCAGGTTGGATGCAGCTCTGAGCAACCTGGTCTAGTTGGAGATGTGCCTGCTCATGGCAGAGGGTTGAAGTAGATGATCTCTAAAGATCCTTTCGAACCCAAACCATCCTGTGATCCCCACAAAGCAATCACTGAGTGCCTGGGAAGGGTGGGCAGAGCAAGACCCATTGCCTTGGCTTCCCTGCAGCACTCGTGCAGCCCAACAGCAGCCCCGGCTGCTCCCACCCTGCCAAGAACTGGCCAAATCTGCCAGTTTGGCTACAGCAGAGCTGATGGATTTGGGTTTTTTTCCCCACTGGGATGTAGAACGGATACCTTTGGTATCATGCTTCACACTGGCAAGCGTGGGGATATATCAGGGGACACCCCATTTCCCCAATTTCCATTTGCCAAACCTGGGGGCACCTTCCAGCCCCCACCCCCCTCAAGAGCAGACATCCTGATAGCAGCTGGGTGTTGGATTAAAGTAGGTTGCAGCCCCCCCCCCCCCCCTCCCCTGTGCTGGTACGAGGGATGCTCCTCACCATGGCAATGGCTGTGCTCGGCACATAAAGCGCTTCCAGGTACTGGGACAAAGTGTGGCTTTAATTGGTGTCCTCTTGGGTGCCGAGCTGGGCCAGAAATAACCACTGCAACAAACGTGATTCAGAGGCACATGGTGAAAGGGGCTGGTTTCATGACAAATCAGCTGCACGACGAGCTCCTTTAGCAAGGGAGATGGCCGACACCTTGTCCTCCCTCTGCCGGGGAGGCTGAGGCTCCCCCGCCGCCCAGGAGCAGTCACGGCTGCCGGGATAATTGACGACTCGGAGCTGCTCGTCATGGCCCAGCATCATAAATGCTTTAAAAGGTTTTATTTACCAATTCTGAAAACTCCTGTGCGCATCATGTTTAATGCAAATAGAGAGTGTGTTTAGGAAGATATAAAACATTACTGGAGGGAAAGGCAGTCCATTATCTCCGTGCAAACACCTCCTGCTCTAGCTGTAAGCCAAACAGCAGGGGACCAGGCAAGACATGCTGATGAGGATAACTAATGCAGGCCTATTCGACCATGAAAAGGAAGGATGGGATCATCCGGAGCAGGGGAGACGGCGTTGCCAACACAAACCACGTCACGTGCGGGCTGCAGAACTCGGAGGCTGATTTGCAGTCAACCACTTTGCGCTCTTGAAGCCACCTTTGATCTTCTCCTGCGCTGCTGAGGCCAAGTCAGGTCACTAGCATAGGATAGAGGAGTGTCAAGGGTGGAAGAGAGCATGAATCCAGTTAATCTGGAGTGGGAAGCAGCCTCCAAGCTTGTGCTCCAGCTGTCCTGCTTGCTGCTCTCCCGTGTCTTTACTGGGGGCTGGGATCCAGGCGGGTGCCAGCTCAGTGCTGCTCTCCCAGACCTTCTTCCCCAAGGATCAGAGTATCACAGACTGGTTTGGGTTGGAAGGGACCTTAAAGACCATCTGCCAACCCTGCTGCCATGGGCAGGGACACCTCCTACCAGACCAGGTTGCTCCAAGCCCCATCCAGCTTGGCCTTCAACACTGCCAGGGAGGGGCAGCCACAGGACTTGGGAAAGCTGGACATGGAAGAAAAAACTATCCGAAACCCTGCGGGTAATGTCATGGAAGGACTTTCCAGCCGAGGAGTCCAGGAGTGGGGGCAGGATGAGCTCTCCTGGCCTGGCCCTGGCAGGCAGCATGGCCAGAGGTGCAGGAGAGCTGTTATTGCACTTGAGTTTCAGCCTCCAGGGTGCTCATTAAAAAAAAGGCTCCAAGTTTCCTACCTCATGTGTCAGCAACATGTGGAGAAACACTGTGCACGGCTCTGCAGGTCTGTTATCTCCTCTCGCTGTTATTAATGGGCTTTTTCCTTAATTACAGTGTTGTCTCCTTTGTAGTCATACATTTGCATCAGAACTATGTGAGGTGCTCAACCTGCCAAGCCCTGCTCCGGGCAAAGTTCAGGGGGCTGAAGGGAGGGGTCACAATTATTCAACTCACAAATGAGCATTTGGAAGGTCAGATCTGAGATGCCTGAACAAGCCCTGAGCTGAGAAGCTGTGTTTGCACTTGAAAATATGTGTCTCTAGTATTTTCCTTTCACCATTCCAGTCCTCCCCCTGAGTGTCAGCTTCAGCCGTGAATCACTCCTGGGCACGTGGATAACACATGAACGCTGCAAAATATTTTGATGGAGAGGAACGGGGGTGGGAGCGTGAGATAACCCATCCAATGTTCCCAACCCTTCAAGTCCTGTGCCGAGGCATCACAGCCTCCAGCATGTGCAAGGGCGTCTTTCCCAGAGCTCCTGCTCATGATGAAACCTGGGGTTTGGCGAGCAAGGCAAAGCTTTTGATACTGCAGTTCAGTGGGGTTGGTATTTCCAGGAGTGAGCAAGGGCTGCAAGTAGAAGTAGCTGCTCCAGGTCAAGCCCCAGCTTCTCACAAGGCTTTGGCTCCTTGCTTCTCCTGTTGGGAGGTTGAGTAGGTTCAGGTGGAATAAGGGACCCAGTGAAGGGTCCTCCTCAGCAGCATCCTCTCCCAAAGCTCTGCATCTCCCAGGGAGAGGTGGGTGATGCTGGTAATGAGTCACAGCTTTTAACACCCCTTGTTATTTCTCCAACAGCTTCACAGAAGCCATGAAGAGCCAGCCGAAGCTGGAGGGCTTGGACTGCCACTGGGCCTATTATTCAGGCTTGGCCATCTTGGCTGTAGGGACCTTGTTTGTCATCTCCAGCTTCCTAGCACTGGGATTCACTGGGACATTCCTAGGTAAGCACTAAAAATGCAACAGCTTAACCAGAAAGTGCTTTTAATCCTTGCAGGGGTCTTTTGCTAGGGCAGAGTCCTGTAAGAATTTCCTTGTCTTGGCTCTGTGATCCCAAAGTGTGATCCAGCCACGCTGTTACCTTGCATGAAGAAGATGGTGCAGTGGTTTTAGACAGTGAATCCCATCACCTTCAGTGTCAAACCTGAAGTTTTGGGAAGCAGCTGATCATCTGACAGTCCCAAATGCCCTCCAGAAAAGGAACCCCAAGTGCAGAGCCCATGAATAGGTCAGCACTGGGTGCAAACCCAGCCGTGCTCTGAGCCCCTACCTGCTCCTCTTGCAAGATCTCATTGCTCTTCCCTCTGCAATAAACCTGATGTTCGTTAGCAGATTCTTTTATCTGCCGCTTTATGGCAGAAGGCATTTTCCACTCTGCCTGCTTTCGTATTTGGAGAGTAATTCTGTTAGCGTTGTTGACTTTTAAAACATGCCAGTATGTGTGGAATTCATAATAATAAAATAGAGACAGGAACAATAAATATCTAAGGAAAGGGGCAGCTCCCGCTGGCTGGAATAATCACAGCCCCAGCTTTGACACCGCGTTTAGGCTGTGCTTTTGCAAGTGCTTTACAAACCAAATTCAATTAGCTCCTGCAGCGTCGGCAGGAAGAAGAGAGGGAGGTAATAAGCCTTCCTGGTTTCAAGTGGAGTTGCAAAGAAATGTGTTGAGTTGGCCAAGATTCTGCTGCCAGAAATAGAGCTCAGCACTCCTGAACGTGTGCCCTAACCCTTCATCTGTGCAGCCCAGCTCCTGGCCCCATGTCACACCCCTGTCCCGCAGCTACTGGCACCCTCCAAAGCCACCCACAACCCCCAGGAGTGATGCTGTGCCTGCGGAGATGTGGCTGGGGAGGTCGGGCAGAGGAGTACCCACCAGCGAGGGCTGCTTGAATGCTCCTGAAGTTCAGCCAGGTCTGGGGTTGTTTACATAAAGCCTGATTCATCCGACCAGGAGGATCCACTGGGCTTGAACCGCTGGGGAACAGCAAACAAGTGAGTCAGGCTCAGCGTAAGCAGTGAGAGCGGCCACATCCCCCTCTGCTCTGTACGGCCAGTGGCTCCTGTATCCCCTGGGGCTAGGGAGAGGGAGGTGTCAGTGGCCTGGATCGGGCACTTCTGCTCCATCCTCTCTGCCCAAGGAGACTCCTGGCTACCAGTGCATCAGGCTGAGGCTGCACGGCTCAGCACAGCAGGGAGCAAGGGCAGCTTTCTCTGCTAGCCAGGGCATGGTGGGTGCTGGGTCAGAGCTCAGTCAGGGTGGGAGATGCCAAGACCACGTGCTGGTGTAGCTGGGTTGGCTCAGGACCTGTGTGCCACACAGGCATGGCCCAGCTGGAGCCCTGCAGAGTGTCCATCCTTGGACCTACAGCGGCTTTTCAGCTCTCAGCAAGCTCGCACAAGTCCAAGTCAGGGACATGGACAGTGCTGTTCAGCATGGTTTCTTACCCAGCCTTGGGTCTGCAGGTCTCTGAGGATCTTGCATGAGATGTTCTCTAGCTCAGGGCTCACTTGGGACTTCCAATGTCCTCCTGCATGCGGGGTTGTAGGGATGTGCTGGCGCTGTGGGAGGAGCGGGGTCCCCAGCAGTGACAGCACTTCTGACTGCAGGTAGCAAAGGGCTGAAATGCTTTGGCAAAAAGGGGGCATCCAGCTTCTTCTCAGTGTTGGTATCTGAGCTCAAGAGAAGTTTTGAGACAGCCTCTGACACCCAAGCACTTCAAAAACGTACTGGAACAACATTTGACCCTTCCCTTTTGGGTTTTCCTACAGAATTGAGGGCTGAGCCAGCCCGTTAGATTCCTCTTTCATAGAATCACAGAATCCCAGACTGGTTTGGGCTGGAAGGGACCTTGAAGATCATCTACCACTCCTCCTGCCATGGGTGGGGACACCTCCCACAAGACCAGGTTGCTCCAAGCCCCATCCAACCTGGCCTTCAACACTGCCAGGGAGAGGCAGCCACAGCTTCTCTGGGCACCCTGGGTCAGGGTCTCACCACCCTCACAGCAAAGAATTTCCTTCTAATATCCAGTCTAAATTTCCCCTCTGCCATTTTGAACCCATTCCCCCTTGTCCTATCTCTCTATACCTTTGCCAAAAGCCCCTCTCTAGCTTTCCTGTAGTCCCTTCAGCCTTGTAATTTGTCCCAATGTTCGTTTGTCCCTGTCGTTTCCCAATGAACATAGCAACAAGGGCTCAGCTTCCTGGAGACCAAGGGCACCGAGTGGTGGCTCTGCCTGTCTGAACCCATCTGCCTCACACCCAAGCGTGGTTCCTTCCAGCACTGACCAAGATTTCAAGTAAATCCGAGCTGGCAGAAGTCTGTTACTGGGCTATGGTGAAGCCGGTGGCTCTCCAGGGAGGAGTGGAGGTGGTGCTTCTGCCTGGGTTGGGCTGCAATCCAAGTGTCTACCCTGTGCAGCGAGATGCTTACACTGACCTCCAGCATAAAACAACCCAAATTAAATGGCAAAGTCCCCCGGCCTGACCAGGAGAGGATTCCTGAATTGAGGGCTTGATGGAGTCACGGGAGATGCCCAGACTGATGAATGGTCCCTTCCCTTAGCACCTGCCTGAACATAAAAACATTGTAGGTCCTCTCTGGTAATTGTGTTCATGTAATTGTGCAGATTCAGAGGCAGAGTTTCCATTGGAAAAGCTGGTGTCCTGGAGGAGCTGCCTGCTCCCCCCCCCAGCTGTGCCTGCTCCTGCCTGCAGGGAGCCTGCCCGGAGGGTCCCACGGCCCCATCGGTGCTGGGTGGAGATAAATCCCTGCCAGCCCCATGGACCCAGGGCTTTGTGTGAACCTCCCTGGGGGGCAGCACCGTTTGTGGAGCGAGGTGTTCAGCCCAAAGGCGAGGGCGGGCAGGGTATAATGAAGCATTTTGACACGTAAGAAATCACAGAAATGGGCTGTGGCAGGGGGGTGATGTGTTCTTTCTACTGGAACAATCTCAGAGACGCATTGCCAAGTAACTCTGAGAACATATAGTATGAATACCAGGCAATTATCTCACTTAGTGGCCTGTAGTTAAAGCCCAAAAGCATTGTCTAATTGGGCAGGCGCTGTTTATCCTTAGAAATAAATGTTTTTGCACCATGTGAGGTCAAAGAAATTACACTGCCATCCAGGTAATAATAATAACCTTGAATAGTTTGCACTCCTGTAATGCCTTTTATCTGGATTTCCAAGCACTTTCTCACCATACATTAATCCTCACCACCCTCAGTGCTATAAGAAAGGCTGATATTAGGATCGGTGCACAATGACACCCACCGGGAGGGATGGAGGAGACTTGCCCAAGGTCAGGGAACAGTCTGGCAGCAGAGCTGGGAACACAACCTGGGGTGGTGGCAACTCCCTGAGCCAACGGACCAGCTCCTCGCTGGTGGATGCTGCGTCTTGTGTGATGGACATGGAGCAAAATCCTCGCTGGGCTTCGTGGTCTCACGAGTAAGACCAGCAGAAATCAGAGCTCAGCATCCCAGCCCTTCTCTCCCCCCTGAAACACCACTCACAAGCTGCACAACATCTCCTCTCTTGTCAGTTCTGTTCCAGGCTCCTCGCAGGAGGGTGGAGGGGTTACTCGGAGGTAGCTGGGAAGCTGGTTGGGTGCCGGCAGTTCTGAAAGCTTCCCTCATTACAGATGACAGTCACCTGTTATCATCATGATGCCGATAATTGAGTGTTTTGTAGGCAGAGGTGCTATTTTCTGAAATTCTGAGAAATTCTCTGAACTATGAGTTAAGGGTGCCACTGAATGAGGGCGTTTGGTGGTGGCGGTCGTGATGTTATCATCTCGAAACCCCATTACGGCGCGCTGACCTTATTTCCCCATTAAATGGTTTTGATCCTGTGCCATTGCTTCCTCGTCAAGTGGCATCAGGCGGGCAGCTTTCAATTGAGAAAGCCAGCTGGGACCTCGAGAGCTGACTCCCGATGAGGGACGTGGCTGCTGTAGCCTCATTGCAATGCACAAAGCTTCCTCACGGGCAAAGAGCCATGCCCGGAAGAGCTGATAGACACAGAGTAAACAGCCAACTTATTTGTTGCTGTTTTCTCTGCCTGGAAGTCAGCAGCAAAACCCCTTGTTTGCCTTCGCTCTGCCTCTGGGACAGGGATGCCCCAGGGCACGGGGAGGGTATCAGCATGCCAAAGCCCCGCCCATGACTCCCAGCTTCATGGAGCCTAACCAGAAACCTTCTGTTTGCTCTGCAGGAGATTACTTTGGCATCCTTATGGAGGCAAAAGTGACCAGCTTCCCCTTCAGCATCCTGGATAATCCCATGTACTGGGGCAGCACAGCTGTCTACCTGGGCTGGTCCTTCATGTGAGTACGTGCCCCTGCCAACAGCACCAGCAGGGCAAGCGTGGGCGCTGTGCTTGGCCAGGCTGCATCAGGGGCTGAAGAAACTCTTGGTGATAGCAATCAGCAAAAAGAAAATGGCAGAGAGAGTGCAACATGCACTGGTTTCTCGCTTTCTGACTATTTTTGTGCATGCAGACTCTTCCCCCGTCACCGACTCGCAGCGTTCATTGTAGAAAGATAAATAAAGGCCAAGTGCTGGGGAGAGGGAGCATCAGGAAACACTCTACAGCTGAATGAGGTCCTTGGCAGGCTCTGCACGTGGAAAAATCAACAGTCAGGGCCGAATTCATGCCGGGTGTCACTCGGCAGGAGCAGGGCACTGATCCTGAGGATCGGTGTGACCCTGTAATTACCTCTGGAAAAAATGAAACAAGCCAACACCCCCTTCCCCTACTGCAGGATGATAGTGCTGCCGAAACGCTCCTCGTGATACCACACAGCTTAATGGCCTGCTTAGGAGGAAATGAATAGGCTGTAATTTAGCAGCAAATGAGCAGTATACTCTATTCTGTATAACAAGTTTTATGTGGTTTTCATTTAATATCACATTTTATTTATTTGCCCGGGAGGAAAAGCCCTGGCTGTGTCACACCGGGAGCCGTAGAGCGGTGCGAGCCGTTATCACCACGTATTTAGCACTGGTGCTCCCGTGACCACGTCTCTTCTACTTCCATGGGAAAAATGAGGTGCTTTGCCACTCTTTGGTCACTTTTTCAGCCATGTGTGCAGCACTTTCTGGCCCCTGGTAATGGGTAAATCTAATGGTTTCTCTCCCATCTCCACTGCACCTTGCTGCTGTTTGTCCTGCGTGAAATCCCCCTCGGTGCCATCAGGGCTGGCTGCATGAGGCTGTTTGCCTTTGTGGCAGACCCACGGCACTGAATTGGGTCCAAACTCTGGGAAATGATGCACAAGAGCAGCAGCAAGAGCAGTGCTGGAGCCAGCCACGGGGTTGGCAGCACTGTGGTGGCAGTGTGGGATTGTGTGGGGCAGAACTGGGACAGGATGAGTCCCTCCATACCGCAGCACAGCCAGAGATGACTGGCACCACCACCCCCACAGCCGTGCAGAAGGAGGAATTTGACCAGGGAGAATCAAAAAGAGATTTTTATTTATTTAAGATCAGCATCAAACAACCTTTGCAGAGCCAGCTGAACCCTCCTAAGCTGTTTCTGTCACAGAAATCCCTTCTTCACTCCCCACGAGACAGCATCCTCGCACCGAGGGCTTGTTGCTTGGTCTTCCACTGCAACCCTGAGCAAAAACAGCTCGAAGCAGCTCGAGACAACAGTGTGATTGCCTCCTTTTTCTCATTAAAAGGCTTCCACCATAAAGGGCAGTGAGGCATGACAAATAATTGCTGTTAACAAATTGCTGGAGCTGTGTGAAGTGGCACAGGACACCACCCGCCTGCCCTGGGGAAGCTCTGCACAACCCTTCATGTGGTGATTTTGACTGTTTCTCTTCCCTGGGGTCTCAGCTCAGGTTGCTGAGGGTTTTTTGGGGAGTCCCAGGTCTCTTTCTGAGGTCCCGGGGCTTTCAGAAGATGTTGGGTGTCTGCCCTCAGAGGCCAGAGCTACCAGCCCAGCTCCGTGGCAGTGGCAGGGACAGCGGAGGAATGTGTCTGCCATCTGGTTGTGGTCAGACCTAAACCACAGAGCGCATTTGTGCTCCCTCGGTGATGTTGGATATTAGGAAGAAGTTCTTTACTGAGAGGGTGGTTGGGCACTGGAATGGGCTGCCCAGGGAGGTGGTGGAGTCACCGTCCCTGGGGGTGTTCAAAAAACGGGTTGATGAGGCACTTGAGGCCATGGTCTAATGGTCCAATGGTTAGGAATATGATGGGATAAAGGTTGGGCTTGAGGACCCTGGAGGTCTCTTCCAACCAGAATTCTATGATTCTATGATTCTATGTATCACACTCTGTATCATGGCATCAGAGCCTAAAGGACGTGGGGAGGGATGTGAGCCCACCAAACAACCCACAGCCATGGGGAGCTGCACCAAGTGTTGGGGACGGATGGACTTCTTACACAAAAAAAGTCCTACCAGGACCACGGAACTGGCTGACTCATCCTCGACCCTGCGATAACACAAGCCGTTGCCCAATAAGTAGGTCGAGCTTGTAAGAGGAGAGAAACAACTCACCCAAATGCTTCTCATCGCATCCAGCAGCCTCGTTTCTCCCGCAAGACAAATGGAGCGTTCGCTGTTTGGGGACAGCTTTGTGTATCTCTGCTAGGGAAGTGTTTTAGCTCGTGGCAACAGGCTGTGTAAATCAGAGCTGGAGCTGCAGCCAAATGATGCAATTAGAGGTCTTGCTGTCAACAAACAATCATGCAAATTTGTTCTCTCTGATAGGAATCAAGGAGGAGACATGACTAAGCATGTAATAGCAGGGGGTTGGGAGAGGAGGAAGAAGTTGCCCGATGCTTCTTAATGAGGGAAAAACTCATTGCAAAATGGAAACAGTGAAAAGGTGAAGATTTGTGTGCATCTCTCCAGGAACTGATTAGACCCAGCGGTACCTGAAGGTGGCTCCTGTATGAGATTTAGGTAGTTTAGTCCCTCTTCTGGAGGTGTTTTCCCAACAGCCCAAGGCTTGCAGGAGGTTTTTCCTCACCAAGGACCAGCTAAGTACTTTTTTTTGCTGACAGGCAGCTCTTGTCCTCCTCAGAGCTGAGCTGTGACCAGCAGTCAAAAGCAATCAGCAGTGTCCTAATTAAGGGCAACACTTGGCAGAGATGGGACCGGGACCTCGTGGATGCTGGGTTAGCAAGAGGGGAAGGGCTGCTGTGTGGCTGCTCTCACCTTGGGGAATTCACACCCCACGGGATGGTTTCGGCACCCAGGTTGGGGTCTGTAACCCACCAGCCAGCATCTGCCACAGGCACTTTTGGGCCACATGTCAAAGAAGTGTCCTCAAGTGGGCAGTGCAGGTCTGCAGCCTATGTTGGCATCTCTAGAGCAGGAGGTGATGGGGATCTTTTGGTCCCGATTCTTTGGCCTCGGTGCTAAAAGGAGCAGCCATCCCTGTTGCATCCACAGCCCTCGAGGACCTCTGGCCGTAACCCAACAGTGTGGTGGGTGGCATCAGTCCCCATGCTGTGCCTGGTGACCCCTTGCTGAGGGACACCATTCAGCTGGGCCGTGGGAACGGGAAAGGACACATTCCTCAAACATCTTGAAATGGGTTTAAATGTGAACCGAGCCCTCGACACCCAGCCCTGGTGCAGCATCTGCCTGGCAGCCTTTGCAGGGCATGTATGGACCTTCCCATCCCTTTCCATGCTTTTCCATCCCTTCCCATCCATCCTTTCTCATCCCTTCCCATCCCTTTCCGTCCTTTCCCATCCCTTCCCATCCCTTTCCGTCCTTTTCTATCCCTTCCCATCCCTTCCCATCCCTTTCTGTCCTTTTCCATCCCTTCCCTTCCCATCCCTTCTCATCCTTTCCCATCCCTTCCCATCCTTTCCCATCATTTCCCATCCTTTCCTATCCCTTCCCATCTTTTCCCATCCTTTCCTATCCCTTCCCATCCTTTCCCATCCCTTCCCATCCTTCTCCATCCTTTCACATTCCTTCCCATCTGTTACCATCTCTTCCCATCCTTTCCCATCCCTTCCCATCCTTCTCCATCCTTTCCCATCCTTTCCCATCCCTTCCATCCTTTCCTACCCCTTCCCACCCCTTCCCATCCCTTCCCATCCCCAGCCCTGGCATGGCTCAGCACCATTCCACTCCGTACGGTGCCATACGCTGCTCCGTCTGCCAGCTCCCCCGCGCCGCGGGTGGCCGTCGCTCCGTGCACATCAGGCATTTCCCTTATAGCCCTGGCTGGGAGCCATGGCTGCACGTCAGCAGCTGCTCAGCTATTAAACAGCTTCATAATCTCAGGACTTAGCATCAAAGCAGAAACTCTCTGAGCGGAGACGTGCAGGGATCAGACTTAAAAGAAGTCGCCGAAGTAGGCTGGGGAGGAGACCTTGCCAAGGAACATCTGTCTGAGACAGTTAACATTAAGTACAAAAAAAAAACCCCAACAAACCCCTTTTGTTCACTTCTGTTTAATGAGCAGGAGAGTGCTCTCATGGAGCCCAGCGTCTCATTTCACTTTCAAAACCAGGTCTTGCATAAGCCCATGTACTTACCTGCTCTTTCCCTTCTCTTTCAAAACAGGCATGCAAGCCCAGCTGGCCTTTTGCTGACAGCTGTAGTGGCAATTTCCTACACAATCGCAGTGCTGTATGAGGGGTGAGTAGCTCTGCAAAACTGGAGAGCTTCTAATTATTTCTACCAGCTTTAACTCCCGAGGTTTCAGGGAACTGCAGAAGTAGAGATGTTTTTTCCAATTAATTCAGCGGGGAAGAAGGAAAACAGAGGATTGTTTTTAAATTGTTTTGATAATGGGCAGATTCCTCTCTCAAACTATTTGCTGAGTTCTAGGAACATTTATGCATTTGCTTATTTTGATCAAAATGAGATCTTTTTTTCTTTCCATTGCCTTGTTCTGTCTGTGCAAGAACAATAAGGGAGGCAATGAGGAGACTTTCTGTATCCTCTGAAGAGACCCTACAAGAAGAGCTTGCATTCTGTAGTTCCTTTGGGTGGATTTCTCTGATATTTTGCACCACAATAGCCCGGCAGCCCAGGACAGAACAGCCCAGAATTATTCCCAGAAGCAGCAGTTGGACTTCAGCAGTGAAAGGTCTTTTGTGTTTCAAGGGAGGAGGAGATGCAAGGAGAGCTGGGGCCGATCTGCATGCAGGGGGAATCTGAGTGTGTGCTGAGCCTTGTCCTGCTCAGCACAGGGATGGTCCCGGATGGGAGCAGCTTGGAGCTGCTCCATGGTCGAGAGAGGCTGAGCTGAGGATTTCCATGGCACAGGAATAGCCAGGCTGTGCCAACCTGTGAAGAGCGGAGTTCCTGAGCCCAAAGCAGAGCACACAGTAGCCTTGATTTTAATTCTCCTCCCCTTCTTTTGCCCCTCTCTTGTGTCTCTGCCCCCTCTCTCCCCATCTTCCCATCTTCCCAACCACAGGCCTTTCACAGAGGAAATATATCGGCAGAAACAGAAGGGACTGAAGATCAAGTAGCAACAGGTATGTTTGCTGGTGGGCATTTCAGCAAGGGGGGCTGCTTTGCCTGGCTCCCCACCCATGAGCACGTTGGATGGGGACGGGAGCACCACCCGTCCCTGCCCAGCTCTATTCCCCTGCTCCTCCAGAGCCCTTCCTGTACTTCCCAAGGGATTTGAGCTTCAAACCTCCACAAAAAACCCCGCAGGAAGGCTTTGCAGGGGTTGTGTCTGCCTCTTGGCCCCAAACCAGCAACCCCCATAATATTTTGATTATATGCTTGGGCGTCAGTGCGAGGGAGGATTGTTGGGTAGTTTTGAGGCTCCAGGCTTAGTCTAAATCAGGCAGAAAAAAGCAGCTCTTGGCCATGGCAGGTACTCCATGGAGTGGCAGGGATGGTTTGAGAGGCCATGTGTGCCTGACCACCCCGCAGGGAAATTGGGCATCCCTACTCCAGGCTGCTCCATGCCCGAGCCTGGAGCGTTCTGCACAGGGGCTTGCACCAGCTCACCCCAAGCCTGTGCTGGCTTTTTGGGGCCAAAGGTTTCTGCAGAAGCTCTGCAGTCTCCTTTCCCTGGGATTCAGTGCCCCGCTGCTGGTCGGAGAGGCTGGATGAGCAGATGGCACTGCTGAGGTTTAGGCAGCCCCATAGCCTCTGCCCCAGCAAAGATGCGGGATGCGTTCCTGTGTGATGTACTCTAGGTGACCCTGCTCTGGCAGGGGGGTTGGACTGGATGATCCTTCGAGGTCCCTTCCAACCCTAGGATTCTGTGATTCTGTGACACCAGCACCGGTCCCCAACAGACTCTTGTCTCTTTGCCTTCTGCAGGGCAGTGTCTCGGATCCCTCGGCACAGTGTGCCTCTCCAGTCCCCACACTCTGATTTGCCTGTTTTCCTACTGAGTTGTATCCTACTAATTAGCCCAGCAACCCTTAATGAGCCAAATGAGCACCCTGCAGTATTGGAAGTGATCAGAGGAACAGCCCGAGCGTGGTGACACGTCCTCGGTGCATGTCCCTGTCCCCAGGTCTCCGTCCCCATTGCCAGATCACTGCAGCTCCTGCCACCAAGGAGATGCTCTCCTGGGAACCACGTGGTGTGGGACCTCCCAACCTCTTCTTCCACACCGATTATTTGAGTTCTGCAGGGGAAAAAGCAAATTAATGCCAGCCCCAGACTGGAGAGGGAGCAGAGTGACAATGGAGACACCGGGGGCCTTTTGTAAGCGATCTCTGAGCACGGGGAAGCACTGGCATGGGCTGGTCCTGAAGATCATCTGAAGATGCTGCTGAAGAGCCACGGGAAGCAAACAGAAGCTTGGGCGAAGCAATAGCCCAGGGTATTCAGACATGGCTGGGGATGGAAGAGGGGAAACTGCTGCAAACCCAACACCAAACCCCCTCTTTTCCGGGAGAGGGAAACATCCCCATCCAGAGCTGCGGTTTCTCACCTGTGCAGAGCCCTGTAACATCTCTGCACTGTTTGCAAAGGCTCCCAGAAGGGTGACTGAAGAGCACGTAGGTGTGAATGTATGACCTAAACCACTGCCCGAGGGGGTGGAGGGATGGCACCTGGCCGGTGGGGAAACCCCAGCACGGAGAAGTCCTAGGGGAAGAGTCAATCCCCACCCCCGGCTGTATTGATGGCTCAGCCCCCTCCACACCCACCCAGCCCCTCCTTTTCCTTGGGGACACATGAGGGTCCTGCCTTCCCCACCAGCCAGTGCCTTCCAGTTATTTTTTCACTGCCTTGCAGGGGCAGTGGGTGGGTGGGAGGGAGGGAATGGGCTGCTTCTGCCTCCCGCGCTGTGCCACAGCCGGGTACGGATCGGCCCCTCTGCCCCTGCACCAGCCTTGGTGAGTCCCAGAGAGCCCAGCACCGGATCCTGCCCCAAATGGGAAGATCCCAGGGGTGATGCTCCAGACCCAAGGCTCAGTGTTTACATATTCTCAGAACGGTTTTGAGAAATAAGCAGTAAATGACCAAAAAAAAGCGGCGTAAAGCCCCCAGCAGCAGCACTGGAGAGGAGGCACCGGGATGCAGTGCCACATCTCAGCATCACCTTGTCCCCTCCGTGGAGGGTCCTCCCTTTTCTCAGTGTCACCTCTGTGAAATGGTCTGATTTTCTTTTGCTTTTGCATGTTGTAATTCGTCCCTGGGGCTTTGCTCAGCAGGAATTAAAAGCATTGGGTTTTTTTCAGCCCAGCCTCTGTCTCCTTCGGCCCCGCTCCCGGACGCTGTGTTTGTGTTTCACTGCTTCAGAACCATTACACAAGGATTTATTTTTTTATCTCCATCTCAACGACCTTCCTCTTAAAGACTTGGACATAGTATTTTATTTTTAGATAAGTTTCCACATCCCCTTCACAGTTAATGTTTAGAGATGGAGGCTAAAACAGCCCAGTACCCATAGCAACTGGCAAGGAGAGGATACATTGCATTATTCAGACAATTTATGTCAGAGTTGCCAGTCCTGGCTCGAAGTCTCTGATGTAAATAAATTCAGATTTGTTGATAGGTGAAATTGGTGTTTACCAAAGAGACACATGCTTGCTCGGGAAAAGTTGCTCTTAATGGGAACTCAACGAGGGCTTTATTTGTGCCATCTCGTTCCTGGTCTGGGGACCACGTACGCCTTTCCTTGTCCCCACCACGAGGTGAGGGGGACCCTGGTTGTACCATCCCCATCCCCAGCAAGCATCAGCCCCCCAAATCAGGTGTCTGTCACCATAAACCCCAGTGATGGAGCTGCTTCCCCCCACTTGTGCCCACAGCATCCCAGAAGCTCATGGGTTGGTGCTGTGCCAGGACCAGCTTCACCAACTCCTTCCCCTTTGATCCCCCATTTCACAGAATCACAGAATCACAGAATTCTAGGGTTGGAAGGGACCTCGAAGGATCATCTAGTCCAACCCCCCTGCCAGAGCAGGGTCACCTAGAGTCCATCACACAGGAACGCATCCAGGCGGGGTTTGAATGTCTCCAGCCAAGGAGACTCCACAGCCTCTCTGGGCAGCCTGGTCCAGTGCTCTATCACTCATATACATTCCAAACCCAACCCTTCCCTCTTCCTGGCTGCTCCAAGTCGGATTTGCATTGCACAAGGGTTTGCTGAGAGTATGCCAGATACAGCCCCAGTTTTTAGCTCTTCCTGCAGCAGTCAGCATGGATTAATGTGTTGCTGCGTTCACAGAGCTGGTCCTGGCTGCCCTAACACTGGAGTTTGATGTTTCAGAGGCGTCTGCTCCATTCCCTAAAGCAAAGCTTAGGGCTGGAAGGTGATGTTCAAGCCCTTCTTGTGGGGCCCAAGCCTCCCTTTCTCCTTTGGGCAGGAGAGTTGGTCCTGGCTGGGACCAGTTCCCGGCGGTGCCGTGCTGCTCACCGAGGCTGCAGGGAGGAGAAGGCAGACCATTATTTGTATAATTCTACAGTATTTAACAATGGGGGATTAAGAGATTCACTGCTTATAAGAAAGAAAAAGGTTGATTCCTCTCCAGTTGCCTAATATCTCTAAGAATTTGAGATTACAGAGGGTGGGGATGGAACCTTCAGGCTCAGCACGAAGCATTGCTGGTGTCAGAGCTGTTTCCTCCCTTCCCATCCTCAGGGCCAGCGCCTGGCTGCGGCTGAGCCGTATCCTGCACTGATGCAGGGATGGACCCCATGGCCTCCAGGGCAAGACGTGGGACTCCTGCTGCTTCCAAGGGAGAAACCTGCACCATCAGACGTCCAGGACCTTCTGGTTGCAGCCCCAACACTGCTGGTGTGGGCAGGTGTATCCCTCCAGCTCTCGGGGAGGTTGAGCATCAAGCAGGGATCCCTGGAGACGTGGCCATGGGTCTGTTTTTAGAACTTCACAGCTTCAAAACCCAGTGTGGGGCTTGCTGGGCCCATCTGAGCTTGGCGAGGGTTTGTTTGCAGCCTTGGGAAATCCTGCACGTGAGGCTGTGTGCAGAGGCCACAGATAACGCTTCCCTTGATGTTGCTGACGTTTCTCCAAAGCAAACAAACACCGGGAGAGGAGGAATTAGTTAAATCTCAACTCCTGCCTGGCAGGGACGGCCGGCTGGGTCACCAAGCCCATGGCATCGCATTGCCACGGGTCACCCCATCCTGCCACAGAGCCCCTGGCAGTGGCTGTGCCCACCCTCACTCTCCACCTGGGATTTCTCCGTGGGGCCGTTGGCGTGGCTTCCCCGCACGTGTCCCCCCTCCCAGAAACCATATGATGGTTTTTGGGGGGTTCACCCATACAAACCCAAACCTCCCCAGTGGTGGGCATGGGATGCGGGGTTGGTGCCTTGGGACACATCCTGTGGTCCTTTCCCTGAAGGCAACAGGATGGCGAGGACATCCCAAACTGGGGACACATCCCCAAGGGACACCGTCCCCTCTGCTGTGACCACCCACAGCCCTGCGCCCGTGTTTGCTTTTGCCCAGTGAACCTACACTGCCTTCACCCTGGGGGAGGGACGGCCCCTGGCCCTTACGTGGCAAACAAACCCCAGTAGCCAGGAAGGGAGAATAAACACACAGCGCAATCAGGGTGATGGAGAAGTCACGATTTCCATCGGGCTCCTGCCAGGCCTGGCTTGCTGAGTCTGCACTTTTCTTATTCAGGAAAACGGGGGGCTCAGGGCTTTGGCAGCAGCTCCTGCACCCATTCTGATGCCCAGTCTGAACTTACCTTCACTGGGGGATAAACCAGTCTCCTCTATCCCCAGGAGCAGGCTGGGTTTTAGATGGTCACAAAGACATGCAGAATGTCCCAGTTGGAAGCTATTTCCAGGTGGAAAACCACCAGTGCTGGAGCCTGGGGCAGGACCAAGATCCTGGTCCTTGGCAGAGCCAGGACTGAGCCACACGGGCACCACTGGCAGGCTTCTGCCTGGGGGTCTGCGGGCACAGGCAGACCAGGGGATGCTTCAAAACAACCCTCAGTGCCAGGAGGGTCCCCGTGCCCACCGTTACCCCTGCCCTTCACATCCCCTCTGCCCGTGACAGCACGGAGACACCATCCATCCCACCCCAGCCCTGACCCATCTCTGCCCTCCACCCCGGGGGGTCTTTACGCACGGAGCCCCCGCCATGTGCCAGAGGACAAGTGACAAGGCTGTTTTCTTTAACCTCCGCGTTCAAAAGCCGCCCCGGGACAGCCCGACGAGCTGGCCAGGCTGCACCGCATCCTCCTTGGATCTGATTTCCAAAAAAAATGGTAGGAATGTGCTGCTTTTTCCGTGTTGCGTTGGAACTGTTTACCGAGAGCGGCTCCTTCCTGACCCGCGGTGGCAGGGGGGGAGGCAGAGCAGCCACAGCCCCCCGGGAAGGCAGTGGTGGGGCCGGGCTCTGCTTTGCTGCTGCACCGGGGCTGAGCATTTGCAGGAGCCCTCAGGATCCTCAGTGTGGGCATTGGCATTAAGTGGGGCTCAGCTCAGCCTCTCCAACCTCCCACCACAGCCTCAAACCCTGCGCTGGGCTCATCCCTCTCCAGACCCCACAGCCCAAGCAGTGGGGATGGATGCAGGACCCAGACACAAAACACCTCCAGGCTCTGAGCCCTCAGCACTGGCTGCACATCCTCTGCCAGCTCCAGCCCGGCCAGCTCCTTTCCTCCTCCTGGGCTTTTATTTCTGTCCTATAACCCCAGCAGCCACCGCTATTTCCATGGGAACCCTCCTGAAATCTGTAGCATCCGCCAGGGTCACCCAGCCCCCCTCTCCCCCGTGCCCTATATTCCAAGCCCATCTCTGGTTACAGGTGACATTTCTCTCTAATCCCGGGGAGGCTGTGGCTCTTTGGAAGGGAGCAGAAGGTGCCAGAGTTTGGGGACATGTCCAGGACACACAAATGACTCTTTCCATGCCAGTTGCTGGTAGGATGCTGCTGCCTCCGAGTGAATGGCGGGCAAGAGGATGGTGTGAGGTGGGATGGAAACTGGGAGCAAAGGATTCCCAGGGTGCCCCAGGCTCAGGGAACCCCCGTTCTGCGTGGAGCTCCTGGCCCAGCTACACCATGGGGTTATCACTGGTGGGATAATGTCATTGTGGTGCTCTCACCAGGTGTTTGTCCATCCAACACATGTTTGTACCACTGGTAAGGAAAGCCATGGCACCGAGCAATTCCCCAGCTTTGCACCATGATCCAGGCATTCAGCCCTATCCCTGGGTTTTTGGGTTGTTGCACACCAAAGATGAGAGAAGGGGAGCAAATGCAGAAGATCTGGAGACCACAGCACGGCACGAGGCTGCTCTAGGAGCCTCATCGTGCCAGGAGCTGGGATGGCATCTCCAAGGGAGCTCTCACGGCTCCTTGCCTGGATGACTCAAGGAATTGGGGATTTAAGACTTGTCTCAGGCTTTCAAATTCTCTCTTAATCAAATCCCAAATGCTAAAAGGAACCAAGAGACATGAAAATTGTTGCAAAAGAAGTATGGGGTGGGGGAAGGAAACAAACAAACCCACCCCCTCGGTCCCCAGTGACAGAGCAGCTTGCTTCTTCATCGTATCTCATCTGGGAAAAATTATATGTTGTGAATTACGTGCTCCTTTTGAAAAGCCTTAAAGGAGATTTAATAAAATGAGACAAGCTAATAATATAGGGAATGAATAGCAACCCTGGATGCTGCATCTTGATTTAATCAGTTGCTTTTCCCCAAGGGGAACGAGCAAGAGCTATAGCTGAAGCCTCCCTTCTCTTCCCTACCCAGCTGCTCCCCTCTTCCTCCAGCCCCTCGCTCCTTCTCCCATCCCAGGGGAGCAGCCAGGGCAGGATTTGGTGTCCCACAAGACCCCATTGTTTGCTAGTGCTGGGAAATGCACAGCCCACGCTGGTTATTTGTGAGCTGTGCTAACGAGCAGCACACTGGGGTGCTGCACCCCAAGCAGGGAGTTTGGTGTTTCCCTGCTGTTCTGGAGGAGAAGAGCAGGAACTGGGGAGCCAGGAAAGCTGGGCTGGGGAGCAGGCTGGGCTCTGTGTGCGTACTCACATTCCAGACCCAGGGAATGCCATGTGCTGCCACGCAGGGGACAAGCCCTTGGTAGGACGTGAAGCATCTCAATGGCAAAGATGAGGAACTCGGGATGGATGTGCAGCCCAGGAGCCCAGGAGAGGCTGCAGCACCCGCGTGTGCCAGGGTGGAAGAGGCACAAATGGCTGTTCCATTTTTTTCACCCTTAGGACCCAGCCACGAACCAGGGGGATGACCCTTCCCGGCTCTGCAGCACACTCGGGAATCCAAGCCATGTTCTGATGGAACTGTTCTGTTCCCAGTGTCCCCCTGTCCCCGGGCCGGCGGCACCGCGCACCCTCCTGCCTCCCGGTACATTTTGCTTCCTACATTTTTTCCGAGGCTGGTGCTGCCGTGAGCTCTGTTCTGCTGCCTGCACAGTCCGTCCGAGCCAGACCCTGGGGAGCCGCGTGTTCTGTCGCCAGGATGTTTGTGTGACTTTCATGGAATTTCCTTTCCTCAGCCACTCGCTCGCAGCCGCCGGGCGGGTTCTGCTCCTCGGCAGGTGCCTGGCAAACCCGGGAGGGTGCAAATAGGGAGAGAAATAGCAAGAAACGGGGGATTAATTTGTTCTGAAGCTGTTCGATTTCCATCAGAGGTGTCTGAGGTCGCTGGGTTTCGTGCCCAGCAGCCTGCCCGCGGCTCTTGCTGTACCCAGAAGCTGTGTGAGCAAGCAAAGAGCCTGTATCCTCCAAAGTGAGTGAGGAGCAAAGCCCCTTGCGATGGCAGGGTCAGGCTCAGCGCAGGCTGTGCAGCAGCCATGGGGATAAATGCTGTTTTACCTGCCCCCGCTTCACACTCGGGCTGCTCGCAGCCAGGTCAGAAATAGATGGTGATTTTTAACACTCATAACCGTGGGAAGGCTTTGCCTCTCAGCGAAGTGGATCCTTTATCATCCATCACCGGCAGCTGGCTCCTGGCAAATGTTCTCTGCTTTCACCGGGAGATGATTTTCTAGCCTAATGCCTTGTAATGCTCCTCTCTGTGGGCTCTGCGTGACTCTGGCAGGAGCCGGGCTCTGGGGTGGCGCAGGCAGCACCCACGTCCTGGCCCCAGGAGGTCCGGCAGCCAGCAGCTCTCCTCCCCCCTCCTGAGACCCCTGGCCTGGCTCCCGAGGGGTCCTCCGCAGGGTGCCTCTGGTTGCACCCCTGAGCCGAGTCCGTGGGATCCCAGTGGCATCTGCCCCGTGGTCTGCTCTGCCTTCGCTGAGCCTCTGGGGGGAGTGAATGGCCGTTCCATCACTGAAACCTGCTAAAGAGCCCCATTCCCAGCACTGCTCATACTTGTCTGGTTAACAATAAATGCCAATCAAGATATCTGATTTCTCCATCCCCTGGAGGTCGGCGCTTCCTATTCCCCCTGTTGTTTTCCATCAACCACTTCAATTAAATGATCCTTTTGTTATTTTGGGGCGATGCATTTGTGCTTGGCAATCGGCTGTCAAAGCCCTGAGCCATCCTGGACACACAGATCAATCAGCTGGGTAAACTGTCCCACTTTCTCTCCCCAGAGTGTCCTTGTGCCTCTGCTGCCGGGCAGGATCTTTCCCAAGGATGGGGCTGTTTAAACCACTGCTCCTTCCTGCCCTGCAGACGACCACAATTCCTCCATAAACTTCTGGATGGGGTTTAAGTTAATATCCAAGTGTGAGACCTCTCTTGGGGGAGATGAAAAGCTCAGCACCATCATTTCCCAAGCTCTGCTGATGAAGCACACTGTGCTGCACAGATCTGTGTGTGACAGCTGTCCCTGTGGTCCCTCTCGGTGCTGCAGGTGAGGCTCCTGCTACCCTGAACCTTATTTAAGCATCACCTTTCACTAAGTTTTTTTTTCTAATAGATTCTCTCAGGTTTTTTTGATCTGAAGGCTTTCCCTGGGCCTCGTCCCCTCCCTCATGGATGAAGAGATCCCTCAGCACAGCAATGCTCCCATTTCCCCGAGGATTCTTGTCTCGGGAAGATGCTGGTTCCCCCCCGCAGGCTGCAGCCCCCCTGTGTGCGGGTCCGGGGGCTGCCTGGGCTGGTCCTCGTGTCCATGTCCAGACAGAGCCAGCAGCTCTAAACCCAACAAGATCAGATCTCGATGTGAAGCAGCATAGAATCATCGAATCCCAGTCTGGTTTGGGTTGGAAGGGACCTTGAAGGTCATCTAGTCACAACCCTGCCATGGGCAGGGACACCTCCCACCATACCAGGGTGCTCCAAGCCCCATCCAACCTGGCCTTCAACACTGCCAGGGAGGGGCAGCCACAGCTTCTCTGGGCACCCTGGGCCAGGCTCTCACCACCCTCACACCAAACAATTTCTTCCTCACATCCCATCTCCATCTCCCCTCTGGCAGTTGGAACCCGTTCCCACTCGTCGCATCACTCCCTGTCCTTGGCACCGGTCCCTAACGCACCCTGCCCGCCCCGGGGGCACCCCTGCTGCCTGCATCCCCGCCGGCATCTTCCCTCCTCCTTCTCCTCCTCCTCCTCCCCAGGGGGCTGCAGGGCTCAGGGCTGCGGGTCCTGCCCCAGCCGAGCCCCCCACACCCGGGCCGGTACCGGGGGCCCCCCCTCGCCTGCCCCCTCGCGGCGGATTCCCTCCTGCAGCGGCACCGGGGCCGGGACCGGGGCCGGGACCGGGACCGGAGTTGGGGTCGGGGCTGGGGTTAAGGGAAAAGCAGCGACCCAAAGCTCCCATTCGCGGGGGCACCGCCTCCCCCTGCCCGGGCTGCAGCGCTCGGTGGGAGCGGGGTTTCTCCCCGCAGCAGCACCCACCGCGCGGGGGCTTCTCTGTGCACCCACAGCGAGTGTGAACGGGGCAAGAGCACCCCTGGGACCGGGCTGGGACCCCCCGGCACCCCCCGCCCTGGGTCCCTGCGCCTCGGGCAAAGGGGTCCAGCACGGGGCCACCTCGCTGCGGGGCGTGCGGAGCCCGGACCGGGCTGCCCTGGGGACGGGCACAGAGCACCGGGTCCCCCCGGGCTGAGCTGCAGAGAGGTCGGCTTGGGAACGGGACCGGGAGCGGGGACCGGGCTGCGAACGGGACCGGGCTGCGCGGCACCGGGAGCCCGAAGCGAGCTGCGGAGTGCGGGTCTGGCAGCCCCGGGAGCGCCGGGGACCGGGCTCTGACTCAGCCGCCGCCGCCCCGGGCCGTGACGCTCCGAGGGGCGGTCGCTGCCGCCTCCATATAACGCGGCGGCGGCCGTGCCGAGCTCACACCGGCCTTTGCTGCCAGGGGAGAGGGGCTGAGCAGCCGGGCAGACATCGCCTTCTTCTTCTCCTTCCTCTCTGTGCCAGCTGCCCCTTCGCCGGCTTCAATGAAACTGGCAGCGATGATCAAGAAGATGTGTCCCAGCGAGGCTGAGCTGAGCATCCCCGCCAAGAACTGCTACCGCATGGTCATCCTGGGCTCCTCCAAGGTGGGCAAGACGGCCATCATCTCACGCTTCCTCACCGGCCGCTTCGAGGAGCAATACACCCCCACCATCGAGGACTTCCACCGCAAGTTCTACAGCATCCGCGGGGAAGTCTACCAGCTCGACATCCTGGACACATCAGGCAACCACCCCTTCCCAGCCATGCGCCGTCTCTCCATCCTCACAGGTACTTGGCTGGGGAGCACCAAGAGGAAGGAAAAGGGGGGGGGGGGGTTCCAGTGCCAGATTTCAGGCTTTCTTGCCCAGTTCAGGGATGTTTCTCCAGCTGTGGGAGGTGGGATTTGGTGTGTGCACAGGGCAAGCAACTTTGCTCCAGCACGGGGTGGACAGGAGGATGCGGGACCCAGGTGCTGCCCAGTCCATCCCGCCCCAGGTCTCTGTATGGCTTAGGCAGAGGGTCTCGGTGTGTCCCTGTCCCTGCAGCCATCTCATGTTCCCTCTTTGTCACCAGGAGATGTGTTCATCCTCGTGTTCAGCCTGGACAACCGGGACTCCTTTGAGGAGGTGCAGCGCCTAAAGCAGCAAATCCTGGAGACCAAGTCATGCCTGAAGAACAAAACCAAGGAGAACATAGAGGTGCCCCTGGTCATCTGTGGCAACAAGGGCGACCGGGACTTTTACCGAGAGGTGCAACCCCGGGAGATCGAGCAGCTGGTGGGAGGGGACCCCAAAAAATGCGCCTACTTTGAGATCTCAGCCAAGAAGAACAGCAGCTTGGACCAGATGTTCCAGGCGCTCTTCGCCATGGCCAAGCTGCCCAGTGAGATGAGCCCTGACCTGCACCGCAAGGTCTCGGTCCAGTACTGCGACATCCTGCACAAGAAGGCGCTGAAAGGCAAAAAGCTGCTGAAAGAGGGGGGCCGGGGCAGCACGGAGGAGGCGTACGGCATCGTGGCCCCCTTCGCCCGGCGACCCAGCGTCCACAGCGACCTCATGTACATCCGGGAGAAAGCCATCGGTGGTGGGCACAGCAAGGAGAAGGACCGCTGTGTGATCAGCTAGGAGCCCCAACGGGAAGGGAGGAAGGAAAGAAGGGAGGAAGGGAAGGGGGAAGGATGCTCATTTCTGAATTGACTTTGGGCAGGCACCCACCTGAGCAGAGAGAGGGTCACCTCCTCCCCAGCCTCCCTCCTCCCAAGGGATCGCTTTCATCAGCTCCCTCCCCCCGGGGGTGAATTTTGGGAGTGAGGGATGCGAAGGAGGAGGCTTTGGAGGGCAGGAGGGGGCTGTCACTGGGACCAGCCTGCTCCAGGCAGAGAGACAGGGAAAGGGTGAGCTGCTGGGCAGCCAGGCGGGAGGGTGAGCGTGGAGGGCACAGACACTGGCATTTCTTTCCCTCCCAAACCACCCAGCCTCAGACACTGCCTTCAGGAGGGAGGGCAGAGGTCCTGCCAACACCTGCTTGGGACTTCGGGGTTGTTTCTTTGTCTGTTGTGTTTTTTATTTAACTTGAGAAGCTGTGCACGGACCCTGGCTCTGTGTCGTGTGTTCGTCTGTGTCCGCAAAACACGTGCAGAAGACACTCCTGTTGCAAAGACACTGCAGAGTTGCAGCCCTGATGGACCAAAAAACGGACTCTTGTTTACATTTGTCTTGTCTGATCTGCAAGATTTGGGGAGGGAGGGGGAGTGGGAAGGGTTTTTTAAATGAGAAAACAATAGGCACTTTATGTAGGTATTGTTTGTCATTGACATGAACAAAAAACCTTCAAGTGTTTCTACCGTGGGTGAGACTTGATGTTTTATTTTTTCTACAAATTAATAAAATCTTTTTAAAACGTCATTTCTGGGTTTGCCTTTGCTTCCTTGCCTGGCCCCATAGCAAACTTCAGTCCTGTTGAACCAAGAACTAAGCCCAGCTCCGAGGTGCTAAAACCAGCGTCCCGACTCAATCCCTTTATTACCCCATTTCTCCAGCTCCCAGTGCAAAGGTTTCCATCTCTGCAAGCAGCCAGTTTCTTGCCACACAGGGTAACGAGGGGCCACGCACACAGTTACTCAAACCAGTCACTGAGCCAGGACTCTTTCCTCACTCCACTAACGCTGAGTGACGATCCTGGCGGCCCCATGACACGCTGGGCACTGGCATGTCACTCCCTGCAGAAACCCAGCAAACTGACATCACTTCGTTATAAAGAGCTGATTGTGTTTCGTGCTTTTTCCTGATTAACTAAGCACACTTGGATGATGTCAACAGAGAGTGATTCATTTGCGCTCCGGCCGGGATATTGTTTTTATTTTGCAATATGAGTAAAGGAAGTGCTTTGCTTGAAAGGTCACCTTTACATCTGATGGTTTTTAATCTCTTCCTAATCACAAGCTGCAGTAACCATTACTAGAAGTGAAAGGGAAAGGGGAAAGCTCTTCAAAGAACAGCTCTCCCTGGCTCCAGCTTGTGCTTCAGTTCACTTTCAGCCCCCGTTGTCCCCCCAGGAGGCAGAACAAATCTATGTTTAATACATATTAATGGCAAAAAAACAATGAAAATCTCTCAAAGCCACAGAACTGAGGCAGGTGGGTGAGCCAGCAAACCAGAGCGCTTCGGTTTCGTTCGAAACTTGGATTCAAGTTGACAGAGTTAAGTTGTTCCTGTGCTAAGTGCCAGACATTTCTTTGGAAACATGTTGTTTCTTCCAACTCCGCATATGCCCTGATTTCACAGGAACAGCAACTGGCAAGAAAAGGGAAACAACCGTCCAGGCATGAGACGCAAGAATTTATTGAACTGGGATAGGCAATGGCTGGCAGAAAGGTAATTCCAGTAATAAAAAGAGTGCACATTGTGCTTTGTTTATCTTGGTGTTCTGCTTTACTCAGAGTTTACACACTGGCACCTTCCCAAAGAAAGTACTAGTAAAGTATTCCAGCAGGGACGGAGTAATCTCGGGGCTACAGGTGAGTCACAGGCACCCCAGCTCCCACCAAGCAGAATCACCTCCCTCTTGATTTAGGAAAGCAAAATCCTACCCAAACAGACCTTGCTCCTCTCCTTTTGAAGGCACAAGTGCTACCTGCCCCTGGACACTGGTTCTCCATGGATATTGTAATTCACTAACTGTTTTTTCACCTCTTTTACTACTGACCTGCACCATCTTTCAGCATAATTCAGTCACCTTGCCACCATAACAGCTCACAGCAGGACGGAGGACAGGGAGCCTTGGGATCCCTCTGAACATTTGAGATCTTTGCACGCTGGCAAATGTTCAAGCTGCTCAAATGCTCGTGTTTGCAGGAAGCCCCTGGAGCACTTCAGATATGGAACTGACCCGTCCTGTTGAGCCTGACTTGTGTTACGTACAGAAGAACTAAAAGCTCTTGTTGTTCATGCCCTTTGTTTTGATTCTGCTTTGCCCTTCCTGTTTTAAGAGCAAGATGCCCAATGTACTGCCTAGAAACTGCACTCGCCCAAGGAGACTCGTGCACTCAAGGCCTACTGAAATCCTCTCCCCTTGCAGTCCCTGCTTTGCTCTCCCAGCTCACCCAGCTTCCAAAGAAATGATGCAAAGACACAGGAGCTGGGCCCAGGCTACACATATCCCCTGTGCTGCCAAAATCCTGCCCCTGCTCAGCCCACATCCACTCAGTGAATACACAAGAGGGGCACTTGGGAATTTCTAAATCTTTACTCATCCCAGACACAACCAGCGCTTGTTTAAAAAGAGAGAGAGAAATACAAAAGTAATTGAAAGCAATCACTCCTCTTTCGACACACACAGACTGGAAAGTGCCCCAGAGAGCCTTTCCAGGAGCAGGGCCAGACAGCTCACGCTTCCCTCTGTGCTCCCTTTTGATGTTCGGCCAGTTTTAAGTGAAAAAAAAATCACATAAAATGTCCCCTTTTTCTTGCTGAAGTTAACCAGCAGGTACTTTGACCCTCAGCAAGGAGAAAACATAACGTCCTGCTTGCCTGAATGTAAAAAACACCAGAACCCCACCCTGAGAGAAAACAGAAGAGCCATATATAAATGCAGTCCTACAGATGGAAGTGAACGTGCCACTGTAATCATCCTATGTGAAGCACAGAGTGTTCTGGTTCAGTGTCACGCGCCTGCGATCCACACAGACACAACCTCAGAGCCAACGGCACCAAATAAAAGCATAAAAGAAAGAAAAGTAAACTTCTGCCATGCTTCTCTCTCCCATTCAGCTGGGAGAGGAGGTATCTCGGATCCAGAGAGCAGAGCTGCTCCCTTCCTACTCCTTGGGGATTTCAAACATGCAGAGGCTCTTGTACTTCTGCAGCAGTTCATTTTTGGTCCGGACCTGCTCCCGCAGGTTCTGCAGCTGCTGCTGCTGCTGCTCTGGGCTCACCCCGATGCCAGGCATGGAGCTGATCAGCTTCCTCATCTCCTGGAACTTGTTCTTGAGCTCGTTCAGCACCTGGTGAACATCCTGGCTGTCCTTGTCCATGCTGCAGAGGAGAGAAAATGGAGACACTGATCAATTCTCCTATTGGAAAGTGAAAAACCTGCTGGGGCAACTGTCATTTCCAGTGTAATCAGAGCTTAAACTGGGATATAGTGGGAAACTTTTGGTCTTGGTATCTATCTACACACACCTAATTCACCTATCCCAATAAAATGAACACAGACGGATATACAGACTGGGTAGTGTCTGGGGCAAATTGGTTTCCTGCTAATTTCCAGTTACCTCAGGAGCCATCAGTCAGGTTAGAAACCAGTCTGCAGCTTTAACACATTACCATGGAGCAGGGGAAATTCTCCCTCTGTTTGAACTGCTGTATCTCTCTTTAGGGCAGGTAAGATTACATACGTGTGTTGTGTGTAGAAACCTGGATAAAAAGATGCCAGTCTCACCCGTGACCTGTTGCTGCTGTAATATAAAAATAAAAAAAATCAATGCAGTCAAACAGCTTGACAGCGGAAAATAGAAACTGTTCCCCAAAGTATCAGAGAGTATCCAATGACAGGGAAAATGGTACTTTGGAGCTTTAAAATGACTCTCTGGGGATGTATACCCAATAAAAGAGAAGCGACAGCTTGGGTTTTTTCATTTTTTTTAAGAGCAGCACAATTGGTTCAGTGCTTTTCAAGGATCAGTGTTGTCTGAGGCAGTGTCTGCCCTCAAACCCTCATTAGTATCTGCCTCAGCTTTGTTAGTACCAGTGAGAAGTTTTACTGATTCCAGGCAAAAGTGAATCCCTGCTTCCACGGCGCCTGTTAACAACAAGAGCGGGATTCTAACAGCCTGTGAAAACCAGGAGCTCGTTCAATAGCCAGACCTAAAAATAAATCTGCTTGGCATGACCAGGGCAGAGAGGTGCTCCATTATAACTTTGGGGAATCGTGACATGGCTGAGAGCAAAACTTTTAACCAGATGGTCGCTGTTCGTTTCTAAAGCCTGTTGGAACAAAATATTCATTACTCCCTTCTAAATAAAACTGCAGCTGGTGCTATAATGTGTCCCCATTATGCAGCCATTCACGGTCAGGGCGGCAGTGGAAAAATACAGGGACACACACAACCCCATGGCATGTATGGGGAAGGATGGGTTGATGCTGCCTTTAATCCACCAGAGCTTTGAGAGGGATGTCCTACCCGCTCCGGGTCTCCTGGAGTCTTGTTCCCTTCCTCACCATTAGAGAACTGAGGGCTGCCTGTCCGTCTGGTTCATCCCAAGGACTCGTTATTTCAAAGGACTCCTTATTTCAGGTTTGGCTGCTCCTGTTTTTTTTCTGATGGGTGGTTTTCCTGCTGGATGGAGCCACTGAAGTGCTCCTTCTCAAGGGCGAGGACAGGCAGGGGTAAGGAGATGTGGGAAGAGGCTGCAGCTGCCTGCAATAATACAGGATTCAATGCAACATCCAGCCTCAGCCCCTGCTGACAGCCTACACACAAGACCTCCCTTCAGGCAGTGCTCTCCATCCCACCAGCACCACCCACCATAGCTGGGACCACAGCAGCAGTGCCATTTGACCACACCAGGGTGAAAATACCAGCAAGCCCTGCTTGGGAGAACTTCCTCGGGCTCCAGACAGGAGGGAAGAGCAGATGTCCTTGAACATAAGCAAATTTACGTGCTAAATCCTCACTCCTGAGCAGAGTCACCTTGGAGATGTGTCTTCACGGCTGAGTCAGTGTCAAAACAGCAGGGCTGTGCTCTGTGGCTAGTGGCTGTGTTTAAGGACAATACACTTGCCATCTGTCAGGGACATCAGGCAACAGATCCCACCACTCACCTCTGTGGTCCTGCCCACCTGCACACCTATGTCTGCTCAAGTCACCCCAGAAATGCCATGTGGGGGGTGGCCGGGCAGTGGGAGTGGGTGGCTCAGCAGGACAGGGCACAAGATATCCTAGGGACTCTCATCTGCAGGTCACCGTGACCTGCTCAGTGACATGAGGGGATCCAGGAGGTCTCAGCCCCTGGCTGCTGCCTGCTTTGCTTATGTACATGTCTGCACCTGGCAGAGGGGTTGAGGGTGAACCCCTCTCGCTGTTCAGATGCACTTGATACCAGTGAAACACCAGCAGGACACAAACCAGCCTCAGCACATGGAAAGGGCAGCCAGGCCCACAGCCACAAGAAGGGAACTCACACTTCCCAAGCCCTCTGCCTCACCCTGCAGCGTGCCCAGAGTGTTTATGGACCAGGACCTCAGGCAAGCATCTCTCTTTGGGATAAGGAAGAAGTTTTTCATCACGAGAGTGGTAAAATGCTGGCCCAGGTTGCCCCGAGTGGTGGTGGATTCCCCATCCCTGGAGACATTCAAGGCCAAGTTAGATGGGGCCCTGAGCAACCTGGTCTAGTGGGGGATGTCCCTGCCCATGGCAGGGAGGTTGGACTAATGACCTTTAAGGTCCCTTCCAACTCAAGCTACTCTGTCATTCTGTGATCTCTGAAGGGTTTATCCTGGGCCAGAAACATGCCACTTCTCAGGACCCTTGTAGAAGGCCCTTTAAACCCTGCAGTACTGATCTTGAACCGGGGAGAGAACAATTTAACCTGTACCAATGCAGAAGTCCTCCTCCTTTTTTACAACCCCCCAGACACAGGCTGTTCCTGTCCCAGCACTGCCTGTGTTCTCTGAGGCTGTTATCAGCCACACAGCACAGTTATTGGGAGCAATAACCCAGGACAGTGCTCCTGCTCCTGGGTGTGAACGGCAGGGCACTGCCGGGGTGACCCCAACACCACCCTGGTGTTGGCATGACTCCGAGCAGGGATGAGCTTGGGGCTGTGCCACTCCCTCTGACACGCCTCCCAGGAACTACTGCTAGGAGAAAAAAGGGCACAGGAGATGCTGGGAAGATGGGAGAGCATCACTAGAGGGGTGGCCCCATTGCCCTGCTCCCCATCCCCCGGGCACCCCAGGGATATCGAGGGCTGAAGAACATCATTAGAGGGGGATTCCATTGCCCTCCCTCCCTGTTCAGGGCACCCTGAGGATGGGAAAGCATCGTTAAAAGAGGGACCCCACAGCCCCGCTCCCCACCCAGGGCACCCTGAGGATGGGAAAGGATCATTTGAAGGGGGATCCCCTTGCGCGCCTCCC
>VZRW01012475.1:115039-145190 GCA_013398125.1 Aegotheles bennettii | reverse complement strand
CTGAGGATGGGAAAGGATCATTTGAAGGAGGATCCCCTTGCCCTGCTCCTCATCCAGGGCACCCAGGGGATGATGAGGATGGGAAAGGATCATTTGAAGCAGGATCTCCTTGCCCTGCTCCTCATCCAGGGCACCCAGGGGATGTTGAGGGCTGGAGAACATCATTAGGGGGACACCCTGCTGCTGCCCTCCCCACCCAGCGCTCCCTGAGGATGCCGGGGGTGGGAGAGCATCATTCCAGGGGGACCGCATAGCCCCGCTCCCCACCCAGGGCACCCCGCGGCCCCCGGGGTCAGGGATGCGGCCGCCGTTACCATTTGATGATGTCGTGGACGAGCGGCAGGAAGGAGAACTCCTCCTGCGCGGGCGGCGGCGGCGGCAGCAGCAGCGGCGGCTTCTGCNGGGGCGGAGCTCGGCAGCGCTGCACCGCCCCGGCGGCCGCCTGAGCCGGGGCCTGTCCCGGGCCTGCTCCCGGGTTCGGGCCTGGGCCTGGGTGCGGGCCTGCAGCTGCACCACAGCCTGGGCTGGGCTTGGGCCTGCGCCGGGGCCTGGTCTGGGTCTGGGCCTGCCCCTGAACTTGGGTCTCGGCTTGGGCCTAGGCCTGGGCCTGCGCTTGGGCCTGGACTTTCCCCTGAACTTGACCTTGTCCGGGCCTGGGTCTGAGCTGGGGTTGGGGCCGGGCCTTGGCTTGGCCCTGGGCCGTGCCCCTGTAACCCCCCCGTCCCTCCCGAGCTTCACAGCACCCAGCTCCGCACAGGAGGCAGGAGGTGGGAGGAAGGACAGAGTGTGGGGTCCCACACCCCGAGGGCAGGGCAAGGAGAAGGGGGCCCAGGAACCGTCCAGGCCAGCTCCCAGCCCCTCAGGGGGATGCCCGTGTGCATCCCTCCATTTCAAGCCAAATCTTAGGGGGAGAATTGAATGACTGTGTTTTAAATCAATAGAATCATAGAATCATTATGGTTGGAAGGGACCTCCAGGGTCATCAAGTCCAACCTTTATCCCATCATATTCCTGACCATCAGACCATCAGACCATGGCCTCAAGTGCCTCATCAACCCGTTTGTTGAACACCCCCAGGGACGGTGACTCCACCACCTCCCTGGGCAGCCCATTCCAGGGCCCAACCCCCCTCTCAGGAAAGAACTTCTTCCTAATCTCCAACCTAAACTTCCCCTGATGGAACTTGAGGCCATTTCCTCTCGTCCTGTCAATAGCCACAGTAGCTTGTCACCATGGATTTTCGTTAGTTGGTGCCCTTCGTTTGACTTCAGTGCAGCTGAGGACACTCTGGAGGGGACGGAGTGACAGGGACACGGTCCCTCCAACGATTTAAAGACAGATGTCCATGCGGGACCTGGTTTTCTGCCCGAGGGGGAAGCATGGCTGACACCAGTCAGAGGGGCAGCGAGCAGGAGCGTTGGCTGAGAGCCCAGGCTGGGAGCTGGAGGAATCCAGAGGAAGAGAGACAGAAACCTGATGTCAGGACTGGAACTGCTGGACATGGGGGAGAGGGGGGAGATGTGACTGACCAGAGTGGAAGGCGGCTCGAGGTGGTTGAAGCTGGAAGATGGAGGATGGTGCCCCCCTGCACCAAAGAGCCTCAGAGTCCACTGCAGCTGTGTTTAACCCCTCTCTCCACACTCAGCACTAATGCCAGACACAGTCACAAGTTTTTCTTCCTGAATTGGCTTAGATAAAATGCATAATTTAATTTCTCATTAGGAATAGGGCCCCGTGCTCAACAGTCACGGGCTGAGAATGACTGGGCAGGTGGTTTTCTTATTTAAACCAATTTCTTTTGAAAAGCAAACAAACTATTTATATAAAACAAATGAGAAGAGTGGTAACCATTTAGACACGTGGAGTATTGACTGTTTGCTCTAAATATAGTGGATGCAATCGCTGTCAGGAATGGATCCCAGCTCAGGCACTGATGCTGGAATGTGCGAAGGAACCTGGAGGAGCCCAGGCCCTGTGGAGCAGATCCCTGCGGAGAGGCCGGTGGTATTTATGGTCCTTGACTGAGCCAAGCAGGAGGTACAGGAGGTACAGAATGCTGCGTCCTTCGCGTGGGGATGAGCTGGGAGGTTCATTTCTGTCGCTTTTTATGGGCTGTTTCTAAAGCAAGAGTTGATTCAGGCTCCATGGGGGACACTTTCCTCTGCACTGGGCTGATTGTAACTCTTCCCCTTGATTTGACGGAGGAGGGCAGCTAATTGCTTGGCTGCTGGCCGCCTGCCTCTGACGGGTGAGTCAGGCTGTCATTAGAGCAGGTGACACCACGCAGATGCCATCCAGCCGTACCGAAAGCGCCGTTAATCAGCATTTCTCAGTGCCGTTCAGTTCCCACTTCGGGTCGTGTTCCCATAGCAGCTGGAACACGCAGCTTTATCTCCTTGGCATTCCTCCTGTTCCCATCTCTCCCCTTCCTCGTGGGAACAGCTCCTCCAGGTCCCTTCGGTGACCCGTCTCTGTCCTCTGGGGCTTGTGGAATCTCATGGCAAGTCCAGGGGAGTGAGATGTTTTGGGGTGGGGTTGTGGCTCGTCAGGCTCCTCCGTCACTGGTGAATCAGTCTGAGGAGACACTGTGGGCACCATTTGAGTGTGAGGTAGCACGAGGGGCATGGTAGAGCTGTTGTCTATGCCATGGCAGTGTGTCTGTATCCCTGGTGAGGACTGCAGGGAGAGGTTGGGGAGGGAAGAGGGGATGTACTTTTGGACATGCAGGCAAGTGCTGACTTCAGGCGAGGAGCAGTGCTGGTGTGCCCTAACCTTCACCTGCCCTGGTGGAGCTCCAGGCTGTGAGACCCTTGTCCTCATGGGGTGGCTATTTGATGACCTGGGTTACATCCTTGGAATGCAGTTCCTAATAGATATCACCACCAACATGGTCTTCCCCCTCCACATTACTTTGGAGTCCCATCAGGGTCTCCATCCCAGATGGAAGGGCTGTGTCTGACCATCTGCTCTTCTCATGCCGACCTGGTGTTGGTCTGTGGTTCTTCTGATTTTCAGCCTGGATTTTTTTACCCACTGTCAGATCCTCAGCAGAAAGGCTTGAATGAGTAACCTATGGAAGCTCTTAGTGAGGCAGCCAAAACATGAAGAAAGATGCATAGTGTTGGACAAAGAGAAATTTCCCCCCTGGACTTGGTAATAAACCTGAAGTGCGAATGATTGACCTGTTTTTCCTCAGCATGTGCTTGATTGCAGCTCTTTGTGTAATTGACAGCTTCTGAGCCGTGCAAATGTCTCCAGACCATCTGATCTCCATCACCTTAATGCCATCACGTGCACTCATTGCTCACCCAAATGTTTGGTTAACCTGTTATCCGAAAAACCAGCTGATCAAATAATCTGTGCCCAGAGCCCCTTCTGTTATTGCCTCTTTATGATATTGGTGTTATTCTTTATTTTTCCCCTGTCATTTCTATACAAATTGCACTTCTTGTCTGCTTCCAGCAGTAACTTTTGAGGGTTTTACCACCAGTCATTTCATTCAGCACCAGGTGACTCTTTGCCTTTCACCGTTTCCTTACAATGACTTGACATTTTTATATAGATGGTCTGGCATTTCACCAGGCTCCGTTTCTCGCTGCTGGACCATCTGGAGCTTGTTGTGCTGTTGCCACCAGCTCTGTTATAATTTTTTACTATGTGGCTATCACCAGGTTGAACTTTATCTCTTCCTCCGGCTCCTGCACTGCATTGTCAGCCTGAATTTTCTATTTAAGTCTTGCTAAGCTGCCGTGGTGGGATAAGTCTGTATTGCTAAGTTGGGAAGGTGTTGTCAGGGCTGTGGCCACCTGGCACCGGGTGATAGGAAAGAGAAATTACAGCTCCAGCCCTTGGCTGTGGCCAGCAACACAGAAATATTGTGCCTTTCTGTTTGTTCATGGCAGTGATTCTGCAACTGCTCATGTTCTTGGCCAAGATCCCCCTAATCCTGACCAGATGTGAATTTGGTCTTGGGCTCTGCCCTGTCTTGAGTCCTGGTGTCATTCAGGAACCATTTCAAGGTCAGCACCTCCTCACTCCTTGGAGGTGATGATGGGAATGGAGGGGTCATAAGCCAAGCTTCATCTTTTGAAGCAATGTTATAGCCAGAAAGATTTAGGCCCTGTAGGTCTGGCTGCCCCCAGACACGCAGCCCTGCACCACCACGTGCTCCCAGAGCTGCTGGTGCCCTCCTGGGTCTTGTCAGGGTTTGAGATCCAGCCACTGTGAACGAGCAGCACCAAATGCACCCAAAGCACATTGGTGCCTTCTGGGAAACCCTGCCCTGGGGCTGCGGTGGGGACACGGGCCATCAGTCCATGGCCCAGGAGATGCCATCCTCGTGGAGAGTGGCTGCCTCTCCAGAGATCCCAGCGTGGGATCTCCAGGGATCCCAGAGCCCGGGACAGGAGGTGGCACTGGATGTTGGCCAAGCTGCTCGAAGCTGTGGGTTGGGTGTTGGAGCTGCTGGGCACTGGCCTGGCCGTGGAGGCCAGCGCTTCGGTGCACCCAGCCTTGAGGATGGGGAGAATTCAAGGGCACGGGGAGTGTCCAGTGATCTGGTGATGTTCACTGATGCCATCCCACTGCTGAGCAAACTTGGGGGCTGGCCTGGGCTGCGTGCCACCCTGGGGGAGGCACCCAAGCCATTGCGTGGGCAAGGGGGCCATGGAGGGCTTCTTGCGCAAGGTCAGCTGCGCAGAAGCAGGGATCCAGGAAAACACGCAGCAGGATGAGCCACAGCCCCCAGCCTGGCCCATCTCCAGCCTCCTGCCTCCATCAGGCAGTGCTGTGCCGTGGGTGGTGGGTCCTGGGAGCCACCAGTCCCTGTAGGGTCCCAGCAGGTCACCTCAGAGCCAGGCTCGAGCGCTCCCAGCCTCAGTTTCCAACCAGGGCAGAGGGGTGAAACTCGCCTTGCTGTGCAAGGAGCTTGGAGTGTGAATTTGGGGTATCCCTGAGGAACCCTACCTCTGCATAGGGAAGTGCCCTTGTTAGCACTGGGCAAAACCAGCCCTGGATCCCTCCTGGCTCTCACCTGCAGCGGGGTGACTCAGCAACGGCCCTGCCATTATTTACAAATAATGAGTTCACCACGAAACACGTGCCACAAAGCGCATGAGGCAGCAGCGTTTGTGCTCTCGATACGCAATCACGGCCTTGGAGCGATGCTGCAAGAGCCCAGCACCCAGCCCGGGCAAGGATTGCTTCCCTAATCCCCCTGGATACACACCCTGCATGTCGGGAAGGTGATGGAGCGAGGCAGCACGTACATATGCATCCGTGGGCACATCCCTGTGCTCCAGCATCCCAGTGCTCCAGCATCCCTGGGCACACACATCCCTGAGCTCCTGCATCCCTGTGCTCTGACATCCCTGGGCACACACATCCCTGTGCTCCTGCATCCCTGTGCTCTGACATCCCTGGGCACACACATCCCTGAGCTCCTGCATCCCTGGGCACACACATCCCTGTGCTCCTGCATCCCTGTGCTCTGACATCCCTGGGCACACACATCCCTGTGCTCCAGCATCCCTGGGCACACACATCCCTGAGCTCCTGCATCCCTTGGTGCACATATCCCTGTGCTCCTGTATCCCTGTGCTCCGACATCCCTGGGTACACACATCCCTGAGCTCCTGCATCCCTGAGCTCCTGGACTTTATCGAAATCCCGGCTCCTTTCCTCCACGTAGTTCTTGTTCTGCTAAAGTGGGTCAGGCTTTGTTTGTGTGTTTGTCAGGTTCCCTTCGAGTGGGAAGGAAAAGCCATTACCTGATGTTTGAGCACTTCAAAATGTTGCCCTTTGGTTACTTATCACAGGGGGGGGGGACAGGGGCTTTGTTTGGACTTTGTTTTGGCACTGCTGAGAAGACGTGGGGTTAAGATTTTAGCCTTTTGCTCGAGTTGCAAATACCATCTCACTATAATTGGCCTAATTACTGAAAACAGACAAATTTTACGTGGGCTTTGCAAGATGAGTCAGGTGTCCTTGAAGAACACAGTTCACATGCCAGAGCAGTGGGTTTCTGGGGCAGTGCTGGCATGGTGGGAGACACTTCTCTCTTGCAAATCAAGGAGCTGGGAGATGGAGAAGTGTCCATCCAGCTCCAGCAAGAAGCCCTTTAACCCTTCTCCTGACCTGGGGGAGATGTATTTCTGCAGGGCCACAGCCACAACGAGAGCAGCATTTTGGTGAGCCTTCCTCCTCCTGGCCCCAGGGTTCCCTTTGGCAACCGCAGCCGTGCCTGGAGCCCCGGGGTGCTGCCATCCCCCTGCATGGAGCAGCCTGTCCCCCTCCTTGGCCACACTGCCCACTCTTGCCCAGTTTTGGGGCTGGCAGCCCGCGGGGTGGCTTGTCATGGTCATGCGTCCCTGGCCCCAAGGAGCCCTGTTTGCCAAGGGTTTAATGTTTAGCCGCTAATAAACAAAGCGTATCAGAGAAGTTTTGCTGAGCAGGTAGCTCAACTTTCCCAGGAATTTTGCTGGCTCTCGCAGCACAAACAAGGCCAGGATGTGATGGCGTGCTTGCCTCAGATAAAGTTTTCAATGGAAAACGGCGTGGATTTTCCTAGAGCAGGCTTCCCGCATTCCTCCAGCTCCCACTTCTTTGCTCCTGGTCACCCCTCTGGCATCAGCTGGTGATCTGGTGCTCAGCCACATCCCATCCAAAAGCTTTCTTGCCATCCCAGATGCACTCAGATTTAGCTGAGGAGGAGTTCTTTATCAGGCTGGGATTGGTTTGGATTTTGGCTCTGAGCAGCTGTCGGGGAACAAGGCTTGCTTCATTCTAGCAGCATCAAAATAAGGTTTTCAAACAATGTCAAGGGGGAAAAGAAAACCTCTTCTTGTTTGGACTTGCGAAATGAGTGAAATTGTCCTTTGCACATTTCCCCCATGGGCATTTCTAAGCCACAAGTCTGACTTTTTCCCCCAAAGGCCAGCTCAGCAGCTGCTGCCTGGCTTGGTGACCATCAAGTGCCCATGGCCCGATCCAACCTGCAACCAGCTTTGGCCCATTTCTACCTTGTGGATAAAGCTGAGCCCAGCCTGGCTTCTCCACAACAGCAGCTGGAGCATCACGCAGAGTGATTCAGTCCCTAACACCACCTTCTAAACCCAGCGTGGCTCAGCCCATTTCATCATTAATCTGAACACAAACAAATGGCATTAGAGAGGGGGCACTGAGCTCTCCCTGTCCCTGCTCTCACTCCCGCACACAACCGGCACTGCAGGAGCCTCCTCGGATGCTCCCGCTGTGTTTTGCTCTTCCTCCATGGCAAGGATGGGTGCCACGTCCCAACTGCCTGGGGATTACACTGGGAGCTGGCGCTGGCCGGCCTGTTCCGGCATCTCTCAGCAACTGCAAAGATAATTGCCATAAGTCTAATTGTTCCTGCTGGATAACGAGCATTTTGCATCATCGTGCCCAGCTGTCGAGGGCATCATCTGTGCTGCTATTTCAGGGGCGGAAAGCAGCTCCTCTGGGCCGGGAAAGGCTGAACCAGGCTGGATCCGGCCACCTGGATCTCTGAGGTCCCTCTTTTCCTCCCATTGCTAAATTTTATAATGTTTTAAACTAACAAACAGGCTCATGGAGTGGGTGATTGCAGGGGGGAGCTGGCAGATGAGCAGGCAGAATCCTCCTCCCTTTAGAAACCAAGCTAGGAAGGAATCGCCTGTACAGTGCTGTGTCCTCAAACACAGCACGTTGCTCTGGGGACAGTGGTGCCCCTTGTTTTGGGCGATGCCATTGCAGGCAGCAGGGCTTGCCACACCTGGCAGACCTGTTTCATGCCAGTAAGACACGTGGCCCGGGCTGGGACCGCAACCAAACATCACCCTCTCACCCCGAGCGATGGGGAGGATGAACCAGCCACGCGGCACAAACCCCTGACTGGGCATTGATTTCTCAGCCACCAACAAGTGTTCTGCAAGACCCAGGGACTCATCACCTCCCCAGCAGGGCCGACCATGGCAGAGGCTGGTCTGATGCACGAGGCTTGCTTGGCATCAGGAGCGAGCGTTTGAGCAAGCTGAGAGCGTGGAGCTTCGCTCCCTGCACCCCAACCAGCACCTGCTGTGGCTGCTGGATGTTGCTCGGTGCTGCAGGAGGTACTGAGTAGCCAGCTTATGCTCACAAGCATGGGGTTTTGAGGCAGGGTCAGCAGAGGCTGTCCACCCCCTCCATCCCATCCCATCCCATCCCATCCCATCCCATCCCATCCCATCCCATCCCGCAGCTCCCAGCCTTAGGTTCCAAACCACAATTGCTTTTTGTTTATTCTTCACAAACCAGGAGGCTGCAGCAGACTGTGCAGTGCAAACCTTGTTCTCAGAGCAGCATGCCTCAAATTAACCCTCCAGGTTCCTCGCAGAAGCTTTCAAACACCGTTTTCCCCTCCCCTGCTCTGGAGGTTGCTTGGGCACAGCTCAGTGACACAGAGGTGATGCTGGGCACTGGGGTCCACGCTGCCTGTGCCCCGCGACTGTGGCCAAGCTGCCTTCTCCATGCCCTGCCTTGGCTACTGGAAGGGGTTTGGGGACATCAATGTGACATAAAGACTTAAGGCAAAAGGGTTTTCCTGCCTGGTTGTTACTTGTGCAATGCCAGGCACAAGTCCCTGGGAATGGGTTTGCAAAGGATGCTGCTGAGCATCCCTTGGGAAAGGGTGATTCGGGGCTTGAGATAAGAATCCTATGAGCTGGCTGAGAGAGAGAGGAGAAAATATCTCAGGGCAAGAGAGGGGAGAGATAAGCAACACATCTGGGCTGGGAGCACGAAGCTGTCAGCCTCCCTGGCGCCATGGGGCTGCGGGGTGGCTGGATCCAGGCTGTCACAGCCTTGGATGGAGCCGGCCACATGGCAAAGCCTCCTCACTGGCAGGGCCTGGGGAGAGCTGCTGGGGAGCTCTCTACCAAAACCCTCCTGGCAGCCCTGCCTGGGGACCTGCTCCAGCTCCCGAGGGCTGTGAGGGGAAGGGGTGATGGGACCCTCACCCCACTCTCAGCCCTGCTCCCTGATGGTGTTGCCATCCCAGGGCACAGGATTTGGTATGTGCCATGGCACAGGCAACACTCGAGAGAGGAAGGTGCCAATCTAGCACCGTGAGCTGCTTGTGAGCACGTGTTACACCCTTGGGAACTGCAACCCACTGCCTCACCTCGAGCTTTTTTGGGGCTGGGGTAGGTTTTGTGCTGAAACAGCCTCTGCTGCTGCCCAGAAGGGGGTCCTGGGGGGCTGGGAGGGAGGGCCCCATCCCTGTGATCCAGCTGGGCCCTCGCAGTGGATTTGTGCGTGTTGCCTCCTAATTGCAGTTCTTCATATTCTCTGGGAACAAAAGGCGTAATTAGCCAGAGGATGGGAAACATGGGGAGCTGGGAGCAGCCTCCGGAGCTGGCGGCGAGGGGGCGGCTGCTTGAGGGCTTTTGCAGGAGCCCATCTCCCCCTCACCCTACCAGCTGCCAGCATTTCTCTTGCCACCATCCCCGACCTTCTACCTTGATGTGCTGCATCCACTTGGGCATCCTGGGAGGAGAACCAGGTGCTGGCAAGAGCTCCTCATTCTCATCCCACCACTCCTGTGAGCACACAAACAGGCTTCTCCTGCCAGCACCGTATTTGCAGCCGCTGTATATACAGTATAATCCACCCACAGGGTATGCAGGCTGTACTTGGCTGGGAAGGACAGAACATCCTTGTGATTGGAAAGGTCAAAGTGAATGTCAATACACTGCTGGCTGGAGTCAGTGAGAATGCCAAAGCTGCCTTGGGGACACGGGGTGCTCGGAGGAAGAGTCGTGGTTGCTGGGTGTGCTGCTCCCCGCACTACGGGCGTGGGGTCCCCGAAAGTGCTCTGGTCTAAGTGCTCTGTTGTCCCTAACAATGTTAACATCATGGTGTGCAAACAGCTTTGCCTGCTCAGCCCAGAGGTCCCTGTGCCCCCTTTCCACTCCTGGATAGCGAGGGGGTGAGCAGGTTGTGATACCCCTCCACAACACCCTCCCAGCCTCCTCCAGTTTCTGTCTCTGAAGCCCAGCTCTGCTTCCTCCCCAGGATTTTCCTCCCAGGGCTCACCTAGCTCCCAGCCACGGAGGCTGGTCCAGGCCTGTGGGCAAAACACAGCCGTTTGCTCTGGGATCTGGAGGACAGCGAGTCCTCAGAGGCTGGAGCAGCACCAGCATCCGTCCTGGTCAGACCATCAGATCTCCTCCTCCTCCCCGAGGGAGAGAATCTGCCATCGCTTTGAGCTGGGCTGGAGGAAACTCAGCATGGGTGGGCAGCTGGGATTGACTTCCAAGTGACAGAGGCACTTGCATGTCCCTTGGGCTCCCCGCCCTGTGCCTAACGATTTTCTCTGCTAATAATCTCTGCTGAGCAGGCGGCAGCACATGCAAGCACTGAGCATGGGGCAGGGGGGATAGTTCAGAGCCTGACGTGGTGATGGAGTGCCAGAGCACTGGACCAGGCTGCCCAGAGAGGCTGTGGAGTCTCCTTGGCTGGAGACATTCAAACCCCGCCTGGATGCGTTCCTGTGTGATGGACTCTAGGTGACCCTGCTCTGGCAGGGGGGTTGCACTGGATGATCTCTCGAGGTCCCTCCCAACCCCTAGGATTCTGTGATTCTGTGATGGCCGGGCCATGCTGCTGTTCCTGCCATAGGGACCCTTTGTGTTTCTCCCCCACCCATCCCAGGGACAGGGCTGCCCACAAAGCCCTCCATGCTGGCAGCACCGGCCCCTCTAACAATGGCCCTACCTAACGAGAACGAAGCCTTCTTGGGGCTGGGGAGATTTGGAGGTGGGTTAGGAAATCCCTTTGTGGTGGCAGAGCAGATCCTGGGAGCTGATGGTGTTTTGCAGCGGGGGCTTTGGGGGCTTTGTGGTCCTCCCCCTGGACGCAGCATTCCCACATGCATCCCTTCCCTCTGTGAAGCACCATCATGCCCCATCAGTGCAGGGAGCAGGGACGAGAGCAAGATTCTCCAAATATGAGGGTTTTGGGAGGCCCTCGGCTCTCGCCAGCCCGGCACCGGCCGGGCAGGAGCAGCGGTGCCCGCGTGTGCCGAAGCCGGGGCGGGCGGTGGGAGCTGGCAGTGCTGCCCAGCCTGGCAGGGCTCGCATGGCCCCGACCTTTGAGGCTTTGAAAACAGGACGGGAACAAGACGCACTTTTGTTTTCAGTTTGGGAGCTGGAACGGGACATTCGGGCTGTTCCTGGGACGTTATGGCATCCCGGCTGCGGCGGGGGGGGGACGGATCCTGCTCCGACACCACGGGCGGCCTCGCTGCACCCTTGCACTGTTCTCATTTTGTCCTTCGGAGCCCAAAGCTCTCCCCATCCTCCCCGACAGCCAGGCTGGCTGGGGGTGCTCCTCCAGGGCCACTGGCGGGGACGAGTGGCTCTCATGAAGGGACAGCCTTCAGCTGGAAACCCCGCTGGCTCTCCCACAGCTCACGTGAGCCCTGGGGAGGTCAGGGAGTTTGTGCTGCTGCTCCATGCAAAAGGTGACTGTTGCCCTCAGCAGCACAGGGCTCTCAACTAGAAAACCAGCATATGAGGAATGTGGGTGCCCCCACCTTGTCTCACCCCTAAAACCCAGCTCGTGGTCACCAAGCAGCCCCTGGCCAGTGACCCCAGACCGTGCTGCAGGGATGCTGCCAGGGACAGGAGGGCAGGGAGCAGCTGTGACTTGCAGCAAGGCCATGCTTATGCCCATTGCATGGGGAAAAATGGGGATGAGCCCCACATCCAGCGATGAGCAGAGTCACCTGGGCATTACCTGGGAACCTGGGGACCTCCACATCACAGAAATTAAGGACAATTTGACCCTGGAAGGTGGCCCTGGGGAGCCTCTCCCTGCACAGGGCTGGCACCGGTTTGCTGCTCAGTTAATGGGCCACGAGGTGGGCAGGCAGCAGATGACCAGGGTACTTTTTCCTCTGATGTGGAAAGGGCTGTTTCTAGAAGAAAAGGCAAATCACTGCATCCCCCCGATAGCTGGAGGGGACCTGGCACCTCACTGTCACCTGCTGCCTGCCCCAGAGCCGCCCCAAGAACAAGAAGTTCAGCAGGTCCCTGCTTCCCAGCCCTGCTCCTTATCAATTTCCCACACCCACTAAGTGGAGAAATAATCTGCTGGGTTCCCGTAGGAGAGATTGCAGAGCTGACCAGTGATGAGAAATGACACGGGTGCTGCCACGTCGGTGCATGCAGCGATCGCCACCGGCGCAGGGGCTCCTCCAGCACTTCCCAGCAAATCTCTGGGGTGCGTCCAGTAACTCCCTGGGAGCCACTGGTGTTTGCCCACCTGGGTCTCCTGTCCCTCTTGTGTGCCGAATGCCAATTCAATCTTGTTGAGTGACAAATTCATGCCACCCTTCACAGGCTTGGGCTTTCTGTCATGGCAAGGGAAGGTGTTTTTTTAAAAGAAAATCCAGATGCCCAGGGAGTCTCAGCAGTGGGGACCTTAGAAGTTCACTACGGGAAAATAAAGCCCCTTCTCAGCCAGCACAGAAAGCTGGTGTGAGGCTGTTTGTGTGTCCTCTGCTGTTTGGTCCAAAATTGCCCCAAATCTCCCCAAAATCTTTCTGCTGGCAGAGCTCAGCCAGCGCTGGATAAAGGTTCCCATGGACCGGGACCTGCCCAGGGTTGGAAATAGGATTTGTAAAGTGTGGGGCTGGGGAAAGGGCACCTCTGTCCCTGTCCCCTTCTGTCACAGCCCCTCTGCAGCCCTCCCAGCATCACCTTGAACCCCCCAACACTGCATATTCCCACCCTGCGCCCCCGTTTCCCCAGTCAGTCCCTTTTCCTTGTGCTGGCACGAGGGTTCACACAGGGACTGGGTTGGGAACCAGATCCAGCTGGAAGCATCTGCCCCGCCGAAGGCTTCATGCCCCGAGTCCCTGCACGGCTCCGGCTGGATCGGTGCCACGGTGCCAGCACCTCCCTGCCCCGGGCTCTTGTTTGTGCCGGCGGGTAATGTCGTCCCTGTGAAGAACACAATCTTTGTTTTTGCTGTCTCAGGGCTGAACCGTTGCCCTCCCCGGGGACGGGACCCTGAAGGCTGGTGTGGATTTATGGCTTGCTGTGATTTACGCCAGAGGTGGAGCCAGCACAAAAGGGATCCAACAGCAGGACTGTCCTGGTGTGACCAGGACAGACAAGTGTCTGGGGACAGACAAGTGTCCTCTGAGGGCAGTGGTGGCATCCACAGGATGGGCCACAAGGTGCACATGTCCAGAGTCACCCATCTCCCTCCCGGGAAAAAAACAGATGGCAAATTTTAAAATGCAAATTTTTGCCTCTAGTTTAGGAATTTGCACCTCTGCCCAAGAGGGACGAGGTGGGAGCTGGCACTGCCAGGGGGGGCACCGGATGATCTGAAGGCAACATAAAGTGGGGTGAGTGGTGGCAAGCGTGATGTTGGACTTGGGGAAATCAGCTGAGCAATAAAACAAAGCAGAGAGGCTGTGGAAATAAGGGGCTACACCCCCAGGCACCTCTTCTCCCTGCACCATCACCCTCTCCTGCAGAGGCTGTGAGGGCAACAGGGAGGGGAGAGGGCAAAGCAAGCCCTGAGAGCTGACCCCAGCACCACCGCCTGGCCCTTGGCCCTTGGCTGCTGCAGGTCCCTTCCTGCCTGGCTCCTCCTTATCAGTGTGGAGCTCTGTGGCCAGACCAAACAGCCACCCTCGCCGCCGCCGCGCATGGGGCAGCACGGGGAGGGTTGGGAGCCAGACAAGTCAAGAAAAGCATCTTGTCTTCTGCAGGGTGTTGAAATCCAACCCTGGGTGACCCCAGGCGGCTCCGCTTTCCCTTCCCTCCTCCTCTCCTGGGTGAGAGGTCTGTGGTTGCTCAGCTCTGTTTACCAACCATGGATTTTTCCCCTCCAGCTGTTTCTTTATTTTCGCTGCAAAGTGATGCAGAACCAATTTGGGCGAGAGCAGGTGAAAGCCCAGCACCATCAACCACGCCAGTTCAGACCAGCAAGGAGCTGGGCATCCTGCTGGGGGGTGGGACGGGATACAAGGGGACACGGGGAGGTCCCTGCAGCAGGGTTGGGTGCAGGGTTCAGGGCTGCCATGAGCTGGGGGACACCTGGGGTGCTGGGGCACATGGTATCGCACCGAAACCAGTGCTGGCTGGGAGACTGCTGGGGCCACCAGCATCCAGGGCATCTCAGGAGGGTCCTGGGGCCATCAGGACAGGGCTGTCCCTCTTCTGAACCCAGGGTGGAGGTGTCCCCCACCTCCTGCATCACCAGCATCCCTCCTGGGACAGTTGGGGCCAGTGTCTGGCATTCCAGACAAAGAGCCTTTGGTGATGAAATGTCTCTTGAGCAGCTCTGTACCAGTGTGGCCGGGCTCACGGTGAGCCTGTGTCAAGGTCACGCTCTTCCTGCTGGGTTTCTACCAGCCAGGGAGTTATTGGAGAAGGAAAAAGAGATGATTTAGCCTTAATTTATCCCTGCTGCAAAGAGTTGGGTGTCTTTCCTTATGGCCTCGAGCTCATGTCTGTGGTGGTGGGACTCATGTCCTGCTCCCCCGTGCATCCCTCACTGCCTTGCATCCCCACTGCTGACCTGGTGTGTCCAGGTCCATGGAGACACCCTGCATGATGCCACCTTTGTCCAGCACACTTCACACTCACTGGAACCTTTCAAGGACTTGGGCAGAGCCCAGATCAGCCCTGTTTTGGGTTCTCCATAGGTCCCCACCTGGCCCTGCCACCCAGCCTACCTGGGCAAAGTAAAGGGCTCTGTGGCAGCCCCATCCCAGGCACTGGTGCTGGGAACCCCCCTGGTGAACCCACACAACTGTGCTTGCAGGAGCATTGCCCGATTGCTGTTGTTGATAACGGCTTTTACAGCTCTACCCAGGCTCTCCAGGAGAGGTGAATCAGTTCGGCCTCCCGCAGCCTTAAGGAGAGGGGCAGTAGGTGCAAAGATGAAAACATGAGTTTGGGGAGAGCCAGAGCCAGGCTGTGCCGAGCTCTTCTGCCTTCCCAGCAGGTATCGAGGCCAGCATCGCGCCCTGGGAGAGCCCATTTACCTGCCACTCACCCCCTGCTAATATTTTCCAACTCCAGTGCTCATTTCCACCCAAACTGCATACAATTTCACCCAAACTGTACAAGTCAAAAGGCTATTTCTATGCGCATCAGGAGAATTGCTGATGGAGAGGAGAGACAGCTCCTGCTGAGAAAAACGCTGCAGCGTGAGCCCAGCCCTTTAGTAGACACTGGAGCAGCCACCGAGCGACAAAACTTCACGGGAAACCTTGGCTTCCTTGGGCTGGCCGCTCACGGCGGGGCTGGGTTTGTTTTGTTCTGGGCTTGAAATACTGGTCGGGCAAAAAGAATGCTTTGTGAGTATTCAATTAAAAGGATGATGCAAAAGCCGCGGGGTGCTGCGGTGAGAAAACGTGAGCGGTTTGGAGTCGGCCCCGGCGAGGAGCAGGCTGTTTGGAGAACATGGGGTTCCTGCGATTAGCCTGCTCATATGACTCAATATATAACCACCAGTTACACACTAGATTTAATCTTGGGTCAAAAGTCATGGATAATTCAAACCACGCAGAAAATGTTCATCGCATGCTCGCTGGAGCTGTTTTTTTCTGCTATTCTCTGTTTGGCCCAAACAACCTCTGCGAAGTGAATGCGCCCTGGCCCGGGGCAATAGTGGGTGAGAGTTACCTGTGCTGGCTCCTGCCCTGGCTGGAGCGAGCTCTGCTCCCGAGCCCGGAGCTGCCTGCGCTGCCTGCATCCCGCATCCCGCTTCCCGAGCCTCGTTTCATCTCCTGCCCTTGCTGTGGGGGAAATAAAGGGATGATTCATGCCCTAAAGCTCCCGTCTGAAGCACAGCATCACTCCTCAGCCTGGTCATTCTGCTGTTTGTGCCGGTGGCTGCAGTGGAGGTGCCCTCCTCACCCCGAGCTGGCAGGGGTGTGGATGCTGCTGCTGAGCCCCTGTAGCAGACTGAGTACCCAGCTCAGTGTACTCTCTATTTTCATCGATCTCTCTCGGGTGCTGCCCCAGTTTCTTGTCTTGGGCAGTTTTTTTTTCCTAACTGAGTCATGAAAGCCGCTCTGGTATCAAAAAGATACGATGGGGATGTTCAGGAAGGTCCTGGTTAGGTTAATTGAGCAAAGGATCTCAAAGCAGCCTCGGAAACATCGGTCAGGATAAGGAGCTCGTGCTCTGCAGTGTGGGGAGCGTTGGCTGCTCCATGCACCCACGAGCAGATCGTTGCTCTCTCACTGCTTCCCAGAGGCAGCAGCCGTGATTTCTTGTGAGCTGCTTCTCTGATGAAGGCTTTGCCGAGGGGAGAAGCCATCCTGTGGTTCGGCAGAATCCTGTCGTGCAAGGATGGTTATTCATAGGGAATGCGTTGTCCCATCTGCTGGTGGCAGCAGACGTCATTGCCCTGTTGTTGCATGGGGACAGGGGCCTGTCATGGACCACAGCTGAGCTCATCCATCACTGAACCTCCTCTGTGCCTCGGTCTCCGCTTAGGTCATTAGGAAGGATGAGTGATCCCTCCCTTCTCTTGCAAAACCCTTTGCTGTGCAGCGACAGAGAGGAGGATGCAAATAGCCCCGACGAGCACAAGAAAGGTTTTCCCTGTGGGAACATGAAGGAGGCAGGGAAGCAGCATCGTGTCCATTTTGCAACCAGGAGGGGCATCAAGATAACAAACTCGCCCATGGATGGGCATGATGAGGCTAAACCCCATCTCTGGGCAGACCCTCCCGGTCTCCACCTTCTCCTGCCCTCACACTGGAGCTGGTGGCTCCATCCTGGTGCTGCTGGCACAGCCAGAGGGTTTTGCCGGTAAACCGGGGCTCTGAGCCTGGACTAGAGCCAGCCGGCGCCTGGGAGGGCTGGTTCCTCTTCCCAGCCCCAGTACATCTGCACAGGGAAGAGGAAAAACCCTTCGGGACCAGGAAGAGAAAGCGCTGGAACAGGCATAAATAGCTTAGTAATAATACTAATGATAGCACTTAGCACGTAGGCAGCAGTTTGCAGAGCAGAGCGCTTTGCAAACATTAATTAGTGCTGGTAGACAGTTCAGAGATATGGTTCCTATTTTGCCAACTAGGAAAAGCAGGGAACAGACCATCTGCTTAAATCCTTTTTAATTTAATCTTGGGACATTCATAGGAAAATCCGGAGCCCGTTTCAGCAATGGATGGAACTTCCCTTCAGACCCTCTTGGAGGGCAGCAGACACCGAGGATCTTGGGAGAGGGATGTTTTGAAAGGTGTTGGTGGCTGCGGGTTGTCCCGAGGGCAGGGAGCTGGAAAACACAGGGCAGCTGTTTTCCATGTCAATAAATACATGTGGTGTGGCCATGGTGGTTTCCCTAAAGACACGTTGTGTTGCTGGAGCCTTTGGGGTTTGCCAGGCGGGGGCGGAAGGTTTGATCACAGAATTACAGAATCCTAGGGGTTGGAAGGGACCTCTTGATGGGCTCCTCTCGCCCTTTGCTGGTTGCTGCTTGGCCTGGGGCAGATTTGATGAGCTCTTGGGATACCCAGTTCGTTAGCAAAAATTAAAACAACTGCCAGGAAAGATCAGGGTGAGTTGGTTAAAGCTGTACCCGGGGCTTGGCCCCATGAAGTCACTGTCCTGGAGCTGGGGACATCCATGTCTGACATTGTGGGCACCAGATCATAGAATCATAGAATCATTAGGGTTGGAAGGGACCTCCAGGGTCATCAAGTCCAACCTTTATCCCATCATATTCCTGACCATTGGACCATCAAACCATGGCCTCAAGTGCCTCATCAACCCATTTTTTGAACACCCCCAGGGACAGTGACTCCACCACCTCCCTGGGCAGCCCATTCCAGTGCCCAACCACCCTCTCAGTAAAGAACTTCTTCCTGATATCCAACCTAAATGTGGCATCTGAGGATGCCTGGCACTGGGATAAGCTAAAACTCCTTAATTGAGGGTATCCAAAGCTTTTCTTCCAAGCAACATCCCTGCAACACATGCTGCAGGGGGGGTTTGCTAAGGATGGGGGTCAGGGCTGGGGGCTCGGCCAAGGGGATGGAAACAAGATTAGTGCCAGCACAAGCAGGAGCAGCACCCCAAAAAAATCCTGTTGGGAAATGCAGCTGTTGCCAGGTGCTGAGCCAGGAGGTGAGTGGCTGCGGGGGGCAGCAAAGCTGCTGTTGCAGCTTGGTGTGCAGGGCGTGCAGCCATGCAGGGGTTTCCTGCAGCTCTCACTCTCCGTGGGTAATTTGCAGGCAGGAAAAGGGGTAGATGAAAACACAGGGGATGGTAAAGGCCAACCCTCCCACAAGGAGATCCCCTTCCACGTCAACAGCAGCAAAACATGTTTGTCTACGCTTAAGCTAATATTGAAACCTGCAGCCCTTTCCCAAACTTTGCATTTCAATTTCCCACTGCATATGAACTCATCAACCCTCCCGATGGAAAGCCCTGCTCAGCCACAGGGCTCGCTGGTTTTCTCAGGCTGACTTACTAGGATGAGTGGCTTTTTTCATTTGGTATAGGTTTTAAAGTCTGAAACGATGGCATTTTTCCTCCTCTCTGGCCAGATGGTCCTAACACAGAGCATGGAAGAAAGGGTCAAGTAGGGCTTACAATGAATTTTATTTCTTCTCCAGACAAAAGAGCTCCTGAATCACTTTGTCCCTGACTGAGCACACCACGTATCTTGCTTAAATCCCTTGCTGAGCCGAGCTGGACTTGCAGCTCCATTACAATTATGCAGGCGCTTAAGTGCTTGGCTAAATCAGGGTCTTCCACACCCTCACCATCTCCAGGGTCTTTCCAAATTATCCCCCAGCCTGGCCACACTTTGGGTCTGGGCTGGTGCAAGCGGTCCAGAGAAGGCTGATTTCAGCAAGATCCTCTACTCTCAGGCTCTTGCTCGGTTTTGCCTTGCAGATGGCTTCCCCAGGCAGCTCCCACGTCCCGTCTCCACACCAGGTTGCCTTGTTAAGTGTCTGATTTTAATTTCTCTCAATCAGGAGCTGGGCCCAAGCAATTACTTAATAACGAGCTATTCATCCAGAGGGAGAGCGTGGATCTAGGTTAATTGGTCTGACAATTGAACCCAATCCTTGCCGGTTTTGCCCAGTTTTCCTTATTTTTCTCTCCTTCTGCACAATATCTGCAAAGCTCTCAGCCTCGTTAATTAAGAAGGTAACTTCACCCCGAGGGCTGTGTTGTTCTCCCCTCCCTCCTTCAAAAGCAAGAATAGAAAAAGCAGCAAGAATTAGCTAGTTTGGGATGAAGCAACCACCACCTCCGAGCAGGATGGAGCTGGTTGGGTCTGACAGGGGTCAGACCACATGGAACTGCTGCCGTTCTCCTGGGGTTTGGGGAAACAATGCTGGGTGGTGAAAGCAGGTGCTGGGCTAGAAACGCTGCTCCCGGCACGTTCAATGTGTTTGATAGACACATCAGACTGGGTGGCACAGAAAACAGCACAGTCCCCAGGGCAGGCTGGGTGCTGGGTCATCGCCGTGGCTGCGGATGTGGAAGGAGAGATGCAGAAGGCTTTGTGGCTGCTCGGGAATACACAGCCCTAAAGGTTCAGGTGTTTCTGAAACCCTTTTAACCAACGAGCACAACTGGAACAGCCCCGTGCACGGGGGTCTGGTGTGATGGGGATGCTGGAGACCAGCACCGTGCTCCAAGGCCATGCTGGGCAGAGCAGAAGTGAAGCTTTACCTTTTTTCATGGATTTTTTGTGGTCTCTGTTTATGAACACATAAAAGCAGGGACCCTGTCACAGAGCTGGGCCCTGACCTGTGCTGGCCAGGGTGGGACACTCGCCTCCCTGCTCTCCTCTCACCCCCAAGTTCAGGCAGCCCCACTCCCCTACATGTGAAAAAACTCCAACATGTTTTGTGCCTCATCTGAAAAGTCGTGGGTAACCCAGAGACTGATTTTGGACCAAGGAGGTGCCAGACCAGCAAGGTTCAGAGTCAGATGTGTTCCCTTGCAGGCTGGTGTGTTTCGCAGAGAATAAACTGGTGTCTGCAGAGAAGAGCCCCATTGCAAGGGCAAAGCAGTCCCAGCATGGCAGCACTTGTGTCTCGACCTGCAGCGAGGGCCTGTGCCCAGCCAGAGCCAGCCCTGGAGATAAAAAAGGATGTGTACAAGATGCGTGAGCAGGAAACAGAGCTGTGAGAAAGGGAAAATCTGCTATAAAATGGGCATCCAAGGCACAAGGTGGCTTTTTTTGCAGGGAGCCGGAGGGGTCTGGAACTGGGAGCAGAGGTGATGCCTGCAAGAGGAGGGGGTGGTAACACCTGAAAAGCTTCAGGGACCTGTTCCCTGCCATGCGTCCTCGGGGCTGATGGAGTCATTAGCTGGTGTGGGTGGCACTGGGAAGGGAAGCCAGCAGGGCCCTCCGGCAGGACAGGGCACAGCTTGCCCCGGCAGCCCCCACCGGCTCAGGGGGATGAGCCAGGTGGTTCCCAGCCGGGTCAAAAGCTACACGTGGTGGAGCCCCCCTCACCTCCCCATTACTGAACAGAGGCCAATTCCCGGCATCCACAGCTGCTCTGGCTGCATCTCCCAGCACCTTTGGGAGCTTCCTCAAGTCCGCGGGTGTTTTGGAGCCATCCCTGGGAGCCGTTGGATGACTCACTGCCATCACCACCATCGCTACGTGCAGGTGCTGCCACAGGGCTGCACGGGACCCAAGCAGCTCACAGGAGACCTGAGGGGCTTGGGGACAGCCAGCCATGTTTCCATAGACCCTCAAGAGCTCCCCCCCTGGTATCTCACTAACAACCTTTCAGTTGCTGCTGTTCATCTCCTTTTTCTGGATCTCAAGGGATTGGCGCAGCTCCAGCCCTGGGGATGCTGAACGCAGACTCTTGGACGTGGGGGATTGGGCTGGGCTTGACCCAGACACAGCCAAGGCGAGTTTCCCCCAAAGTCTGGCAAGTTAGAGTTTAAAATAGTGTATGTTCAGGGTGAGTCTGTTCTGGGAGAGGAGCAGCACCATGTCCCCGAGGCACCTTCTCTGTCCCAGCAGCACTGCTGGCACCTGGAGGAGCAGGCGGTCAAGGGAGTTGGGCATGGGAACAGTCTCAGACCCATCAAGGGTGGGAGCATGGTGTGCAAGCTCAGGTGTCTGCCCATGGGATAGCCTGAGATCGGTGTCTTCTCCTGTGGTGGGGATTTATGGAGCTGGATCCCTGGAGCCTTTGTGTCCATGCTCTGGAGGCTGTCGGACATCAGGGCTGTATGAGATCGCGGTCAGACCTTTCCCCTGGCTCATCCCTGCTCCAGGACTGTGAACTGGGAGCCTCCAGGAGGGAGCTGCAGGCAGAACGTTGCTGGCAGGGTTGGTGGTTGGTGGGACTGGCAGGCGAGGCAGTCTTGTGCAAGCAGCTGGGTGGGGGCTCAGCTGCATCCCAGCACATTTCCCCTGCGCCTGCGGCTGCTTTCTCAATACCCCACGGTGCTTTGGGTGGCCCTGGGTAAGCCAGACCCCCCCCCCCCAGGGATGCAGAGCCCAGCAGGAGGGATGCAGGAGCCCAGGATGGGATAACTGGGAGGGCTGAGTGCTGGAGAGAGGACTGGTCCTGCGACTGGAGGAGCTGAGTCCTGCTCTGCGGGCAGGCTGGCAGAGCTGTGTGCTCCCACACACGATCGTACAGTCCCCTCTAGTGGATATTTCTCCTGCATCGACACAGCCTGTCCTGCCCATGGTGCGCGGGCAGCGCTGGGCTCCAGGCCCTGGCCCCAAGCAGTGACCCCAGGGCACCATCCTGCTCCTCTGCCAAAATCAGGTGGCTCTGCCCGAAGCGAAGCCCCGTCCGGCTGCACCGTGGGCTGAGCCATCGCTGCCTCCATCCCTTCCCCTCCTGTGCACTTGGGTGACTCATCCTCCCGCCGTCCACCATCCTGGCTTCGTCCCACGCCACCACCACCCTTGCGTCAGCCCACACTCTCCAAGGCTTCCAAGGGATCCAGGCATGAGCATCACCAGCTCCCGCCCTCCCAGGTCCTGCAAGCTTGGTCCAGCTTGGACCAGGATGCAGCTCTCAGGGTGAATTCCCTGAGGTGGTAGCACCCAAACCCCACACAACCATTTTGGTGAGTTTGGGCAATGCCAAATCTCTTACACATTAGAGATGTTGTCTTTGCTTTTGGTGTCCTTAGTGGTGCTGCTCTGGCTGTGGCCACCTTTGCCCAGCAGCCCCCGGCTGTAGGAAGGGTGTGAAGGCTCCCACCGGCACCAGCCTGGAGTGCTCCCCTGTACTCAGGGCCAGATCCAGGAGTGATCCCCAGGTGAACCAGCCCATGACAGCTCCAACCCCTTTCATTGCTTCTCCCAACACGAGACATGCTTTAGGGCTTTATTTATTATAAAAGATCTTCAGGAAGCCGATCGCTACCTAAACCCACCTCTATTTCTGCCCACGGGGACTCTGTCTCATGGGGACTCTTAACCAGGGTCTGGCTTCAAGCTTTTTTTGGACACAGGGACTTGCCCAAGCCCACAGGTGAATCCCCCCACCCCATCCACACACAGAGGGCAGAGCAAAACTGTAAAATCCAAAGTTTCTAGGAAGCTGGACGCCAATAAAACCCAGTGTTTATTGCAGTGCTCCTCACTGGCCTCAGTTTTATAGATGTGCGTTTAAAAATAAAAGCTCTGTGCATCTTAGCTGGCCACAGAAGGGCTTGAACGTTGAAAGGGCCGATCCATCCAGCCATGCCACCTCCTTGACTCAAGCTGAGTGGGTGCAAACAGCCCAGCCACCTGCATGGGACTTCTGTGCGTCGAGGCAGAGCCTCATGCGTGAAACTCCAGCTCTGCTTTCAAGTACATTGGGCGTGAAGCCATGCGGTCTTTCCAGCATCTCACGTCCCACCAAGGGGGGAAAAGACCTGCTGGCCCCCCGAGAGGCACATCCCTCGGGTCCGACTCAGCCCTGGGAGAGGATGGCTGGTCTGGGCAGCTGCTGTAACGACACACTGGCTCCAGTTTTGGTTTGAGGATGGGTTGCGAGAAGGCTCTGGAGAGCTTGGGCAGCTCATGTTTAAATGGTGCTGCTGGGAAAAAGAAAAGCTTGGACTCCATGAGGCCACCTTGGCTGCACGAAGGGGCCAAGGGGTACGTGATGCTCAGCAGCTCATGATGCTCGCTTGTTGTCCCAGCTCCTCACCTGCAAATTCCCCCTCCAAGGCGGCTCTTGGCCAGGTGGCTGCATCTCAGGTAGCCACACACTGCAAACACCCCCTCAGATACACCCCCAAACCAAAGCCACCACCCAGAGAAGCACACAGTGGTATAAACAGGAAAAAAAAAAGGAAAAAAAAAAAGATCCTTATGGTATGTAGCTCCCATGGCCATGGGCCAAACCGTGGTGTCCTTGTGCCATCCCTCGTGCCAAGAGATGGGGCAGCTTTCAGAAAGCCCCAGGATGATGTGGGCTTCATCCCTGGCCCTGCAGCAGCCAGGGAAGGCACAAGTCCAAGAGCACCAACTGCAGTAGCCCCTGCAGACCCTGGGCATGGCAGGGGCTGGCTGCTGCTGCTGAAGGAGGTTATTTGAGGCTATGGAGCCTGGAGCTCACATAGAGTTTCGCTGTCAAGGGGCCCACAGGAGAGAGGAGAGGCGAGCCAAAGGGGTGAGCAAGCAGTGCAGGGTGGCTGACCCTGGCCAAGCCCTGGCTGTCAACCCCACCCATGGGGTTGTGTGTCCCAGTGGGGAATTTCACTCCCGCAGACAGCAAGTTGTGGGGTTGGGAGAGCAGGATCATGGGGTGGGATCCCAGCCTGTGTGGGAGGGTTGGGAGCGGGGTCCACATGGCCTCTGCTGCGTGGGCAGTGACGCAGGAGCACACTGGCCATGATGCACCCACCACGTCCTGGGGACTTTGCCTGTGGCAGCCCAGAACCAGCTCCCTGCGGGCAGGGAGGGACACCCAGCTCTCCCCAGCAGCTGAGATGTCTCCTCTCCGGGGCCTGGCAGAGGAGAAGCAGCAGCAGCCGCTGCCTCCGGTGCTAGACAGGTCACTGCAGCTCAAGGCCAGGCTGGTGCAGGCTTGAGGAGGGAGGAACGAGCCAAGCAGGGGAGAAAAGAGGTTGTGGGCACATCTATGCAAAAGGCATCTTCTCAGAGTTGCCTCTCGGTCCTTTTCGGTGCCCAGCTTCCCAGCAGCACCGGTTGCTCCCAGAGCTTACAGCCCTAGTGCCATCAGCCAGTGGTGGTGGCTGGCACACAGTCACACGTGCCAGCGTCCCTTCACACCTGCCATGTGGCCAAAGACCTCGGCACAGGGGTCCCAGGACAAGGTGAGCGGGGCTGGCAGCACACTCTGTCCCCAGGCATCCAGAGCTGGGACACTGGTGGAGCTGCAGGCAGCTACGGAACAAGCCAACCCCGTGATGCAGCCTCATGGGCACCTCCGATGGGCTCCAACAGTCTTTAACAGTGACACCTCTCCAACTCCTTCCCTTGTGGTACGTGAGGACTGAAAACAGTGTCCATGGCTGCAGCCATGACAATCCTTCACCAAAGCAATCCTCAGCCTGCCCTTCAGACACCCATGGTGCCTCTACTTTACCCACTTCTCAGAGATGCTGTAGCTCCTCCACCAGCATCCCTTCTCCACCCAGTGGGACCTTCACAGGCATCTCTGCACCAAAGCTTTCAGGATGCTCTGCAGCACCAACTGTCCCCATGCCTGACCCTGGTGGGACACAGCACCCAGGACCTTCTGTGTGGCAGGAGGGTGCCCAGTGGATGCACACTTGGAGCTCTCCCAGCAGGCTGATGTCAGACACTAGCGGGAGGAGAGAGATGGGGTGCTCTGATCATGCAGCTTTGAAATCCAAGGAGTTTTCACAGGGTGAGCCACGAGCTCCTGCAGGAAGGGCTGGTGCTGGCACTGCTGCCTGCTCGCTGCCCCAGCAATGAGCAGGCGGGAGAGGAGCCCTTCTCTGCATCCCAAATCAGCTCTAAAGCCCCAGTTCTAAAGCTGTGGCTCCTTCCCAGGGACCAGGGCGAGTGGGAGCCTTGCTGGCAGCTGGAAGATGGCTACATCTCAGGTGTGACAGTGCCTCAGGGCTCCCTCTCCATGGCCAGATTCATGGGAGGAGTGGTTTTGTCCCCGTATCCTGCTGCAGGGATTCCTCCTGCAGGGAAGCCTGGACCGGTCCCGTTGGATTGGCTGCAAGGAGCAGCACAGCTGAGCCTGGGCATGGTCTGCTGGCTGCCCCTGCCCTTCCAGCCACTCCTGTCCCCAGATCCGGGCACTGGCCAGGAGGGAAATGTCCCCCGAGGCAGCTCCTTGGTATGAAGCACTGGGAGGATGCAAGGAACCACCCACGCGATCCCTGGCTGGGACAGAGAGGAGGATGGCGAGCAGCGTGTGCAGCACGAGGCACCAGACAAGGACAGTGACACCGAGGGTGACCTCATCTGTCCGAGACACCAGGCTGGCCTGTGGTGGGTGCAGATGCAGCACAGAGACCCCCAGAGCTGGTGGGAAATGACCACAGCCAGGCTGGAGGGGCCAATCCTGCTGCTGGTCCCTTGTGGCACAGCTGGGCTGGAGTCTGTCCCTGGGTCCAGGTGGCCGTGGCACTTCAGGTCCCCCTCTTCTTCCTCTCCACAGCAGGGACAGCATCTGTCTGTCTGTCCATCTGTGGTTCCAGCCTTCAGCAGAACTCCACAGGGACACAAGTGGGTGGCCACAGCACCAGTGGCCACAGGAGGCCAGGGTTTAGGTGTCCTGGCTGGGTGGCAGGCGTTTGCTGTCCAGAATGGCCTTCCAGTCATCGGTCCAGGACTGCAGCCGGCGGCTGGGGGGCTTCAGCTGCAGGTGCTTGTTGTGGCAGGCTGTGAAGAGCACGTGCTCCCAGGTGGGGTTCAGCTCAGCCCCTGCAAAGCAAGGAGAGACCTCAGCTCTCTGGACAACTTCACGAGACACAGAGGATGACTCTACTCCAACATGAGGAGCCTGTGGACAAAAACCCCTAACGAGAGCCTGATCAGCTGGGCAGGGACCAGCACCCATCACCCCCCCTGTGCCGTCTGCCCCTCGCTGTGCCACCCTGTACCTCCCTTACCTGTTATATCGGGTCTGTCATCTATCAGCAGGTCAGCAGAAACCACAGTCTTATCTCGTGTCAAGACGATCTGCTCGAGAAACTCGGGGCCAAAGTGCTTCTCCACCCAGGCATACTGGAAGGTGAGAGGTGAAGGGTGAACGGGGGGCTCATGGATAGGACAGGGGCTGCTTGGTGGAGCAGCAACACCCACCGACCCCCACCCAGGGAGGACATCCTGCTTAATGAGTTCATTAGTGGGAAGGATTTGGATGCTGCTGTTCTTTTAAAGCCAAGTTCTTTTAAAGCCAAGTTCTTCTGAAGCCAAGCAGCTTTTGATAGCGTGATGAAATATTAAGACCAAGCACCTCAGTGTGTGCAAATGGCAGAGCTTGGCCAACACTGGAGCTGCTGCCCTGTGAAGGGGCTCAGGAGCTAAACTGGTGGAGCAGGGAAATATTGCTGCCATTTTACAGCTGGAGGCAAGCAGGGATCAGTGGCTTTTGCCAGGGAGTATGGCATGGGGAGCTGGGACTCAGACCTGCTCACCTTCTCGTAAGGGCAGTAGCGGTACTTCTTGATGGGGCTTGTACAGATGAACACATCAGTGCTGCCAGGAAAGAAACAGGAGCAGAGTGTCACCCCATGGCCCAACATGCTGATCAGAGCCTGCTCCCCCCAGAGATGCACCCCGCTGCCTTGGCAAGACCCCACAGGTGCCCAGAGCAGCCTCCCCACCACACAGAGACCAAACCGGGGGGGATTTGAGACATTAATCCCCCAGCTCACAGGATCCCACACCTGCAGCACAAGGCTGCTCCCCTTTCACCACCCTTCCTGGGAGCAGAGAGCTGAAGGAAAGGGGCTGATCTCCTTGGCAACTGCTTCAGGAGCCAAAGCCCTCTCTTCCCCCCCATGCTTGGCGGGCTGGTGGGTATTTTGACACTGATGTTGTACCCAGTGCTTCTGCCAAGAGGAGGATGAGCCTGCAAAGCCACTGCTGCTCCCCTGCCCGTTCCCCAACACCATGAGCAGGTTCCTACTCACTCTGCCAAATTTGCCATTTGCTTCACAGCTTCCACAGCCCCAGGGAGCGGGTCCAGCTCGATGAAGAAGTTCTTGGATTCCCAGATGCTGATGGCTTTCTCCTGTGAGGGGAAAGAGAGTGGTTACTGCACAAGGCTCCTGGCTACTCTTCTCCCTGCATGTGCATCTGCCCCATCCTTAGCTAGGACAGAGGGTGGTGATAGTGAGAAAGGTGGACACCCTGGCTCTGGTCCCCTCCTGCCAGCCAGTGCCCATCCCATGCAATTTAGATGGGAGATGCTCTGGAGCAGGCTTGGTTTCGCCTGTGCAGCCCCAGACACAGAGGGAGCAGCAGGTTCCTTCAAAGCAAAACACAAGAGATTGTCCAGAACCAAACCAATCCCTAGGTCTGCATCCAGAGGGGCACTTCCACGTGGATCTGGCTGACGTGGCTTGGCAGCCCTGCCGTAAGGCGATGCTATTCAGCCCCAGATGCTGTCTGGCCTATTTGTCTCAATCAGATCACTTAAAATAGCAGCCAGGCTGCTCTTGGAGGAGAAAATGTATTATAGGATGAACTACATGTCAGGAGGAATGCAGATGCTCTGCCTCAGGGATGACTGGGCAAGGTCTGCCAGGCAAACAGAGCATCTCCAGGCAAGAGTTTGAAACATTGAACACCCAGGTCAGCACTGGTGAAGCACACGGGGAGAACAGAGCAGAGGGAGAGCACAGGGAGCAAAACCAGGATGGGGCAGAGTCCAGGGGCTGCCTGCGACGGGTCCAGCACAGCTCCAAGGAACAGCATCCCCTGCACTCCCTCAAAGGGGTAACAGCTTGTCAGCCACCAAGCAAAGCAACTGCATTGCACAGACACTGGGTCCTTGGGGTGGAGAGCCTGGAGTGCTGCAACGTGGCCATGGGCACACCAGTGGGTAAAGCAGCTGAGTCCTGGCATTGCAGTGCAGCCGAGCAGCTGCAGATGCAGCCAGGAGAAGTTCTGAAGGGAGCACTGCCCTTAAGGATTGATCTTGAGTTTGAGCACCTCTGTTTCTTTATTTGAGGCAGAGGAAAAGGGAAAAAAGGTTATCAACTAGGAGAGACCACTCAGGTCAACTGTTGCCCTCTTCTCTTTTGCCTGAGCAGCAGCAAACGTTGGGGTTCAGAGGAGGGAAGAAGAGCCTTCTTCAGACATGTTCACAATGAAACACGTGGATTCGGTGCAAGAGAGCCAGCAGAAGTGCCTCCTGGCACCATCACAAGAACAGCCACCCCAACAGTTTGCCATGGGGCTGGGCAAACATTCCAACTCTTTGCTCTGCCTCAGACTGGTGGGCAACGATGTTTTATTTTTAAGATACTGACTGTAGTTGCACAAGAGACACCTGAGAAATGTGGCCTGATGCAGCAAAGCACTTCAAACTGCACTGAAGTGGGTTTTTCTTCATCAAGGACTTCCGTAGCTATTCTGCTTCCACTTATGTCAAAAAGCATTTTGCAATCAAGCTCGATGGGGGAAGAACTGAGCTCATCTCGAAGTTCTTCAAGACCCGCTTGGCTCCCGAAGCCAGAATAACTCCCTGTGGCACTGCAGCCAGCACGCTGCCCAGCAGATGGAAAAATCCCCCAGGATGGGAGTCCCACCACGTCCCAGGCAGGACAGACCTTCATGTCCTTCTTATCTGTCCCCATGAGCAACTCCCCTGACCATCCAGGGCTCCCCATCCTTCCAGCTCTGTGCGCTTGGTGCATTGCTGAGCTGTTGTCTCCCTTTCAGAGCTGGGACCTTCAGCTTGTTGGACTCTTTAGCTCCTATTTTCTGGTCTCCTGCAGCAGGTCGATGGTGCTGTCTGAGGAGCAGGGACTGGAACAGCCCATGTGCCCTTTGCCACAGCGCAGCTCCTGCTCTCATTATCCCTGGTTTGAAACCACGAGTGAAATCAGGACTGCCCTGAGGTCGGTCTGTGCAAGGTCTGCTACTCGTTCAGCCCAAGGTTGTGGTGGTTTTATGTGATCACAGCAGACACAAGATGATCTCACTTCATTTAACACATCCAAAGTAGTTAAGATCAAAGAAAAAAAAAGAAGAGTTATCATGCATTACCCCTGCCAAGCTTTTAGCATCTGCATGAACGATGTCCTCCGTTTCCCTTCCATCAATCCCAGCTAGAGAGGACACGTTATTCCTTCAGCTCATCAAGCTGCTTGGGACCTGGCCACTGTGAGAGCTCCAGACCCTACTCACGCTCCCCTCCCTGTAGCCATCACACCACTAACAACAAGAGTACTTTTATTTGCTGTACCACCTTTCAACTGCCACCGGTAGGTGAGACCACGGAGATCCCATCAAGGTGTGAACCTTGCAGAAGCAAAAGCAACTTTCTGCAGTGCTCAGCCCTTGGTTGAATGATAAAGTACAACATAAAGAGAGCTTCTGCTTTTTGGGTTTCATTACTAAAATGCAAACAATCATTGTCAGGCATGGGAGGGCCTGGGGCTGGTTTAATTTTAAGTCCTCACACGAAGCATCAATTGCAGGGTTTGCTCTCAACTTCTCTGCTGCGTCCCATCCCTCACGTTGGTGTTGAGGGAGTGAATAATTCATCTAGGAACAGCAGCAACCCATGCAGCTTGGCCAAATCAGAGCTAGAAAAACCCAATTTGGGGTATTTTAAAACAGATGTTCTGAAAGATCTCCTTTCCTTCCATCTATCTTCATCCAGGGAAAAAGAGCCAGATGTGCATGAGAACCACTGGATTTCTGGGGGACAGAGCGCTGCTGGAACCCCTCCTGCGTGCAGACCCTGTGCTTTGGCAGGAGCTCCAGCCAGCATCCCACAGCCCATGAGCTGGGGGGCAGCTGGGTCCCAGAGGGACAGAGCCCCAGTTTGCCCAGTGCAGACCCACGCGCGGAGCCGGGGGGGACGCAGACTCACACGCAGCTCAGGTCCCAGGCGCCCGTATTGCTCCGACACCCAGAAGCCCCTCCGGTCCTCCAGGGTAATGTAGGGCTTGTCGGGGTATTTGGCCCTGAACTTCTTGAGGAAGCCTCCCTCGAAGTCTGCCAG
>VZRW01012475.1:97913-113002 GCA_013398125.1 Aegotheles bennettii | reverse complement strand
CCCGCGCGGCTGGGGAGGGCGGGCCGGGGCCTGGCCCCTCACACCGCTCCCCTCAGGCCCCGGGCGGCCGCCTCTGGGGGGTCCCCGCGTGCTCCTCGCTCTCTCTCCCCCGGGGAAACGGCGGGGGTTGCGGTAGCTGGAGGTGGCGGTGAAGCCGGTACCGGATCGGAGCCTGGGAGATGCGGGGGGAGGAGCGGGCGTACCGTGGACCTCAGCTGGGACCGCGGGGCCCGGCCTGCTGAGCCTGCGAGCGGGTGCGATTTCAAACCCATCTCGGCGGTGCTGGCTCCTGGGGACACAGCGGAGCGCGGCCAGGAGGGTCCCGCCTGGCCATGGGAGTGTGTGAGGGGGGAGACCTGCGGCTCTGCCCCAGAGCTGCCCTAACCGAGCGTTCAGGCTTCAGTGACCATAGTCAGAATTCCTCAGTTTCATTGCTAAACTCCTGATTTTCCTGCCTGTGGGCACAGCTTTCCCTCACTCTTGAACTTTCCATCCTGTCCTGAGTGCTTTTCTCTGGATGTTTGCTCCCTGGAACTGAGCAAAAATCGCTGCTTTTCTCCATGCCCCCCGGCTCCATCCCTGGCTGTTACTTTTGGGTGGAGCTCCAACTTTCTCATGATTCGGTTCAACCTAATAAATACAGAGTGTTTTTGTTAGAGATGCCAGATACAGAGGCGCCTGTGAGGTGTGGGTACCAACCAGATGGGAGAGGATTCCTTGTCCGTGTGTAGTTTAGCTGGAGAACTTTTTATTACAAGGTTTTGTGGATGCAAAAGGTGGGAGGGGAAGCTGGGGGCTGAGGGGTGTGTTCTCCCATTAGGGAAGTCCTCCCGTTAGGGATGAGGCAGGGAGGTGCTCTCTGAGAACCCAAATCCAGACACAGACAGGTCGCTGGAGATTGAGAGCATGCTGTGGTGGTGTTGGTTTCTGTCTGTCAGCATTTGGCTGCAGGAGAGGTGACAGAAATAGATGTTTGGTTGGGATTGCTGTGGGTATCTCTGCTTACAGTGGGAGTTGGTCAGTGTGTGTTTATGGGTTGTTTGGGGGTTTTTTTTGTGTTGATTTTTTTATTGGAATCTTAGATGGGAGTTGGAGAATGAGTGGATTTCACGACTAGGGAGGACACCAGAACTGAGGTTTTGCAATGCTTGAATCAACTCCACTGCATTTCACTATTTACTATTTGCTTTTACTGTTCCTTTCCATGCTTAAACCTGGAGTTTTAATTCCGTATGGAGAGAGCTGTTTTGGGAATGGGTTTCTGGAGTTCCTGGGCTCTGCTTCCCTGTTTGGAACTTCTGACTGTGCTGTGACTTCAAAGCTAACGCTTCATTGCGAGGGCTTCCCAGGTTTTCTTCTCCTTTGAAAAAGGCCAGGGAGTTGAGAAGAGCTTTAATCTCTGAGTGGAGCCACTCTTCCTCATTTTATGAAGATTTTTGTAAGGGTGAGAGAACCTCTGTTGTTTTCTCTCTAACCTGCAAGGATTGAACATTGGAAACAATACTCTGCTTCAGAAAGGCATAGTTTTAATTAAGGAAATTGCAGAGGGAAGACTTTAAAAGTGGTTCATGATAATCAGTCTGCTTTCTTTGTAAGGTTTTTTGGGCTTCATAATTCAAAGTAGGTGCCTTTTGTGCTGTGTTCATGGCTCACAATGAGTAGAATAACACAAAGAAAATTAAAGAACTTATTTTTAAATTCTATTATTGTTGATTTTTAGTTGGAATGTTAAAGTCTACTTGAAGAAAAACGCTCGTGAGCAGACCTGAAAAGTGGATAGGACACTTGAGAAGCAGGAAGGAACGGGCTCTGGTGTTGGGATTTGTGTTCTGAGGGGGTTTTCTTGCGGTCCCAAAGGGCAGAAGCTTTGCTGTCACCTTATAAATAACACACGGCGGGTACTTCGCCTGTTGAAAACAAACACTTATTGTGTTACAGAAAAGCAAATTCTCTGGGTGATGCTGCTTCTTCTCGACAGCGAGGTGTAATGAAGTGTGGGAATGCACCAATGTTCTCTAATTAGAGTTTGACAACGATGTTTTGTATTTCAGGGCAAATGACCCAGCTTTGTGAACTGATCAATAAAAGCGGAGAACTGCTAGCAAAAAACCTTTCCCATCTGGATACGGTGCTGGGTGCCCTGGATGTGCAGGAACACTCATTAGGTGTTCTTGCTGTCTTGTAAGTGTGGCTTTCTTTTAATTAAATAGCTCAGGCAACGTGCTGGATTGTCAACCAAATGTTTTTCTTCTGGACATAAATGTTTTCAGCCTGTATTTCATGGAATGGTGTTTAGTTTCCTTAGGTGATGCACATTTTATTAATAAAAATACCAAGGCAAATTTATATTTTCTAAAGAAAAAAGCCTCTGGGGCTTGTGAACACCATTACTGTCAGGTTGGGATTTGCTTTCCTTACTGCTGTATCCATTTCTCTTGTTCATGCTCTTGTAAGTATTTTTGCACGTGTGTTCAGCAAAAAGGTAGAAACCCAGCTTTTAAAACTTGACTGGCAGGGCATCGTGCACTGAACTGTGAGCATGAAGCAATGGGCTTAGGGTTTTTTTCCAGTTCTTATCCTAGTTCTTGGGTGTTTGTCTCTAGACCACACTGAGGCTCTTCCCACTCTCTGTAGTTTAAGATAATAAATACCGAATTGCATTGGTGATGCTGAGGGGGGGTAAGGATGTTTGGCCCTGAAGCTCAAACTATTGTTTCTAACTGTACCTAACCGTGAGTGAAGCATCTACAGGTTCCACTACTATTTTAAAGTTCTCTTTTAAAGGAAGGACCAGAGTTCTAGTCCTTCTTCTGCTCCCCTTTTGGAACAGAATGGCTGTAATGCATAGAGATTATGCACTTGATGTTATAATTCACTGGCATCTCATAAAAATGCAGTGTGGAATTTACATAAATGTGTTATTTGAAGAGATATTGTCAGTGGAGCATATGGGAAAGTTCTCCTGGCTAAAACAGTGGCCTGGCAAGCTTCTGTGCTGGTAGAATAAGACTGAAGGCACAGGGAAGGGGTGGCAGCACGTAACCTGGGCAGTCATGAGCCTTGAGGAGAAGAGCAGTTCATGATCTAGGTGGGGATATCGAATAATTAAATAGTTGAGAAATCTTGAGCACATTCAAGCAGGAGATGGCTGCAGGGTGGGCAAAAGTGTTTAGAGAAGTTGTGTGGCTGAGTGTTACAACTCCTCCTCATTAGCCAGTGTTTCTGTTGTAGGTATTGTACCAGATAAAATGATCTTTGTTCGCCATAGCTTGTTCTAAATTGCAGTCTGCACTGGATGGAGGAAGGGGGTGTATGTGGAAAGTATTTTCAAATGTTGTGCAGCTCCTGGGGAAATCTTATGCCATCTGTCATAAACACTTTGGGTTTGTTTGCAAGCATCTACATGAATCTGCAGAGACTCAGCGATGAAGACGAAGCTTTTTTATTAATCTCCAAATGTCAAGTGCTAAACCTCTTGTTTGTTTGTTTTAGGTTTGTGAAGTTTTCTATGCCCAGCATCCCTGACTTCGAAACGTTATTCTCACAGGTGCAGCTTTTCATCAGCACTTGTAATGGGGAACACATCAGATATGCAACAGACACTTGTAAGTTCAGCTTATTTTCAGAATTTATCTATTTTTTTGATAGCTTGATACTACTGATTGCTCACTATGTTGGTTTTGTTTATTTTTTAATTTATTTAGTTGCTGGCCTGTGCCACCAGTTAACAAATGCCCTTGTGGAAAGAAAACAGGTGAGCAAGTATCTTCTAGTACAAATAAGCTACCTACATATCCAGGCTCTTAGAGGGGATGTTTCCAGTCTCTTCCTTGCTTCATAAAGATTTGCCACTAACTTCAGGTTAAGTATTTTTGTGTGGCTTCTTACTCATTAAGTTTACTGAGAGGTAATGAACCTAAACCAGGCTTTTAAGTTTTCTGTAAGGAAAATGTCAGGAAGATAAATTTCTGAAGGGAGAGTCACCTAAAAACATGTTCTCTCGCACAAACCAGTGAATCTGCAGTACCAGGAGTGTTCCTGAGTAGGAGAGAGTTGCAAAAACTATTAGTGCTGGTGAGCTGGTGACACTGCTTTCAGTTATTCTCACCAGCATTATAGGATGTTCTTAATGAAAGGCCTTAAAATGCAAAGGAAATTTGATCAAGAAATATTTGGCCAATGTTTTTGTTGCTAAGGTACTGACTTTTTCAGGATGTCTGAGTGAAATCTACCCTGAAATAGAAATAGAGGTCGAGTCTGGTCTAAGTGGAGTAAAGCAAGAGCTTTGCCTTTGTTACTTGTTGGGAGTTCAGATGGCTTTGTGGAGTCAAGAATGGCTTTCTTACTGGTACAAATGACTATTCCTGATGAGGTTGGCTTTGTGCAGCAGAATTGATGGCTTTATTTAGTTTACCAGAAGTTGTATAACCACGATTAATTTTATTTTCTGAGAGACTGCAGTATCCTACAAAAAGGGAACCTCAAGTTAAGTATTACTTAATGGAACCTGTCAATTAGTGTTATTTTTCATTTGTAAGTGTCAACATAAGATCCAATGTGCTGCGATCTATGAGAAATTATCTGAAAGAGATGTAATTTCTGACAGCCCCTGCGAGGAATTAGCATTCTCAGACAAGCCATAGACAAGATGCAGATGAACACAAACCAGCTGACCTCAATACACGCAGATCTCTGCCAGGTAAGAGGAGCATCAGGGCTTTTTATGAGGGTAAAAGCTCGTAAAATACCTGTAACTATTCGAGGAAGCACAAGTTCACATGTTGTAATGTAAAAGTGGATTTTAAGTGGTTTTTTTTTTCCCCAGTAATAACGAATATGAGATACTGAAATAAAATCCCCTTCTATTAACTGTAAATGTTCTGTGCGTGTCCCCAGATTTTGGTTTTGTTGATGACTTCTGAAAGTCCTTTGATGTCCTTCTCTCTGGGCTGGAAGTCACACACAGCTTCTCTTAGACACGATATAAGTGTCATATCCAGACATGGTTTGCTGGAGTTTGACAAAGGACATGTCTTTGCCCTGGATTTGCACTTCTGTCTCATTCCTGGCTCCTGGGATTTGGGGTTGGACAGGAATGTTTAGCGCAGTATTTAGTGCTGCCAGCACAGTAGTGTGGAAAGTCTGGAGCTTCAGGCAGCTTTGTCAGAGTCTTGATTTCTTTAGGGTTCAGATAATTTATAACAGTTATAATCGATGATAAAGGTTTTCCAAATGTCATGGTAGTGAATAATCTGCATTACAGCACTACTGACTGTTTTCTTACTCTTGGAGGCATGACGTATTTTAAGTAACGCTAGGTGAACTCAGTTTCAACTTCTTCCTTATGGAAATTTGTATGAAAATGGCTAATTTACAAAAACTTGATTTATTTTCTTGTAGCTCTGTTTGTTAGCAAAATGCTTTAAACCTGCCCTCCCGTATCTAGATGTGGACATGATGGATATTTGTAAAGAGAATGGGGCATATGATGCGAAGCACTTTTTATGTTACTACTACTATGGTGGGATGATATACACTGGGCTAAAGAACTTTGAAAGAGCACTCTACTTTTACGAACAGGTAACTTAAAATAAAATGGTAAGTCTAAAGTGTGATCAATTGAAAGGCAAAAGTCTCGTGTGTGATGATGCTGAGAAAATGCAGCATCCTTGGATTGCCACCAAGGGTAGCAAAGGAGCTGTGAACCTCACATCAAATACAAGCAGCCTCATTATTTTCATCCTAACCTTAAGGATAATTCTGCTAACAGATCGATACTGCTGTTCATCGTTCCCATGGGGTTTGGTTTAGCACCTGTGTTTGTCACAGTAATCTGTAAAAATAATTTGGGTTAGCGTTCACAGTTAGCTCTTTCCTGAAAGGTGCAGCCAAAATAGTACTCATTAATGTATGGAGTGAAGTAACAAGCAAACTGTCTTTAGAGGTGTTTTCCCTTAGAAGGTCTCTTATAGCCAAGTAACTGTTGCCTCATAAAACTGTGCAACTCAAAGGATGATGTTAAATTTATCTCCCTATAAATACTTTTCAGATGCCTGCTTATTACTGCTTGCACAGAAACAGTTCACAGGCTGACAGGCAGAATTGTGTGTTCTTAAAAAATAGTTCAGTGGTTTTGCTAAGACCTTTGCTGATTTTATGAGGGCGTTTACACTTCTTCAAGGCTATTACAGTATTTGCTGCTTTTACTTTGTGAAAGAAGAGGAGGTGGCAAAATTGGGGAAACTTTGTGTGTGTACAGGGGGGAAAGGCTGTCAAATGCACAGAATGAACTGGTGCAACATCCTTTCTTGTCTCAAAGGTGAGCTCTTGAGTAGCTAGCAGTATCACAGTCACTAACATTCTTTTTCCCTATTCTGCAGGCCTCTTTCAGCATACTTAAATATGAGAGCTGATGATGTAATAGCTTCCTAAAATCTCTTTAAGGATCTGTGTAAATCCAGGTTCCACAGGAACTGTATAATCATTCCTGGTAACAAGTAGCTAGAGGTGTTTTCTAGTACAACTTCAGATATATACCAAGGAAAGAAGTTTTGTTTTGATCTTAACAGGGTTATTTTAAGGTAGGCGTCACTGTAACATGATACGTTTTGAGTAGCTTGTATAGAATTTACTTTTTTAGGACATTTTTGGATAATTTTGACAGCAGTTAGTTACGCTTTAACTCTCAAAGGTGAATTCCATATGTCGTTGTATCCTTTCTGCATGCAGCTTTAATCTGAGATTTTTGTTAATGCAGTAGCTACCGGGATCTACCAGTAAGTATACTAAATTTCTATTCCGTTTCTTTCTTTCTTGCTCAGGCAATAACTACTCCAGCCATGGCAGTCAGTCATATTATGTTGGAATCGTATAAAAAGTATATTCTAGTTTCTTTGATACTACTTGGCAAAGTTCAGCAGCTACCAAAATACACTTCCCAGATAGTTGGTAGATTCATTAAGGTAAGTCTTGTGAACACAGCTAAATAATAGTTGGGTTGTTGTACCCTGGTGATACTGTTTAACATCGCAGATCGTGGGAAATAATGCCCAGTGTGTCAGAGTACAGTTATCTTGCTGTCTTTCTAGTGTACAATAGCTAAAGATTTTCTGGCAACTTCTATATCTGTTACAAACAATCCGTATTGTTCATACCAGTGATACGGGGTTTTAAACTTTAATTTTGGAAAACTTCGGGGTTGAATAGTGCTGAGCAATATTCTTTTCACTGATACTGCACATCCCTTAATAGAATTTTACATAGAACTCAAACAAGACTCGGATTTCACTTGGCTTTCAACATGCAGTGTCCTTGAAAAGAAAAAAATTAAACCCGTAACTTCATCCAGTTGAAGTATGAAATGCTGAATAGTTTATCCCAAAAGTCCAACTTTAGAAAGAATAAAAGCTTTTGAGGAAGCTGTGAGTTTGGAGTGCGTAAGCATTCTGATTAGGTGTTGTAGTGTGGGAGACAAAACTGCTAGCGAGAGAGTTCTGATCCTAGGGAAATAAACACTTTCAGTTAGTTCTTATTTAACACTGAGTGTTGATTTGTGACCAGAATTTGAGAGTTCAAAAAATCTTCTTCTAACTTCAGCTACTCATAAACAAGCTCAAACTATTGCCATTTTAAAGTAATTTCGGTGAACTAGTCTTCACCCTCTGACTGACAGCATCTTAGAGGGTAGAAACAAATGTAATGGACGGGCAGTGACTAGTCAATACTCTGCTGACCTTGAATTTGCCTTCTTTCGTGTGCTGGTTGGCTAAGGGACTTTTTCTTGCACTGCCATGCTGTCGTGCAGAGGTCCTTGACTAATATTTACTAAATCTTACTTTGCTGTCATGCAGATTTAGTTTATGAGGATGAATCATTGCTGTAAATCCATGTGTGGGCATCACGTAATTTTTATGAGAAATGCTTGAGCTACTTTAAATTTACTTTTATGCCTGCGTGGCTTCTAATGTTGAAGTAGTGAATAGATTTCGTGAGGCTGGTTGAACACTGTGTTCTTTAAGAAGGGTTCTCATTTTTCTAATTGCAGCCCCTTAGCAATGCTTACCACGAATTAGCGCAAGTTTATTCAACCAATAAACCCTCGGAGCTTCGAAATCTGGTGAACAAACACAGTGAAACATTCACAAGGGATAACAATATGGGGCTGGTTAAGCAATGCCTGTCATCTCTCTACAAAAAGAATATTCAGAGGCTAACCAAGGTAAGATATAGGGGGTTTGTTTTGCTGGGAGATTGTGATTAGTAGAGTGTATCTCTGAAATGTATTCAACTCAGAGCAAAATGAGAATGTAGTAATGTCACGAGAAATGACTAAAATGGGATTTGTGTCTCTACATGAGACTAAAATGCTTTTTATAGAAAAGCAAGTCAGTTGGCTGTGTACACATTATTTAAAAGGTGGTTCAGTGTCTGTCTGTCAGAGGGGTTTGCCCATGAGACTTTCTTACGTAATTAGAAAAGCTGTGAGCACTGCTACTACCTCTGTTCAAAAAACAGGAAACCTGAAATTTACGGGATCTTCATTAGAGAAGAATGAGTGAATAGGACAGATTTTGGAAGTAAATGGATGTGATGTGCTCCTTCAGCTGCGAGATCAGATTAATCTTTAAAGATAATCAGGGGAAAGCTCTTTTTTTGGCAAGCTCAGATGATGTTTGTTGCAGTAGAGCTAACCTTGGGAGGAATGCAATACGTGCATCTCTCAAAGGAAATTCAAGGGTTGGAAATGGGGTTTACACCCCATTTGTGTAAAAGGTGAGGGAAGAGATTGGACATGGTCAGGACTGTGTCTGGGGTAAAAAAGAGTTACAGAAATGGAGCAATGACCCCATTAGTTTGGTTTGCACACGTGCACAGTGTGGCAATGTCTGGAGGAAGAACTGACTCCACTCTCATGGTGCCTTCATAAATAATAACCAGGTGTTCCACTTGTTTCCTCCTGTCAGACTTCAGAAATGAATGTTGCATAGGCTGTGAAGGAGTGATAGGGAAAGTTCTTAGTGTCTAATTCTAACAGTTTTATACTTTCTAAATTTCAGACATTTTTAACATTGTCATTACAAGACATGGCAAGTCGAGTGCAGTTGTCAGGCCCCCAAGAAGCAGAAAAATACGTCCTCCACATGGTAAGACTTGTGATCTGGCTAAACTATCTTCATTTAAAAACTGATCCTAAGTGACTCTTAAGTGTTTGGGTTGGCAGTGCGTGTTCTGAATGGCTGATGAAAGGTGGGTTTTTTTTCAGGTTGAAGAAAATACTGTCAGTCTGCTGTGGTGTTTAGACTGTTCTCAAAAAATCTGAAAGCCTAAGATAAGGCATGCATTGTTTGTCTTTGGGAAGCTGTTAGGAAATAATGAGCAAACAAGTTAAAGATGATTCCACAAGGAGTCTGTGTGTTGTAGTCACCTGAAATGCTGTTATTAGTGATACCTTACATTAAACCCTCTTTCATTTCAGATAGAAGATGGTGAAATCTTTGCAAGTATTAATCAGAAAGATGGTATGGTCTGTTTCCATGATAATCCTGAAAAATATAACAATCCAGCTATGCTTCATAACATCGATCAGGAGGTAAATCTTTAAGATGTTAACTGCTTTTGGAATTTCTACCTTGGTCTGTAATCAAAGAGCTGCTGGGAGAAGCCAGCATAGGGAATTTACATGTAGAGACTGAGGATGGTGAATCATTTCACAGTACCGTGTTTAAAGGCTTTAGGTTGATAGTCACTGCTGGTGTGTTCCCTGTTGCATCTTGAGATGTTTCAGTAAACTGACTGCTTGATTTGAAGTTCCTTGGGTTGACTGGATTAGAAAGATTGGTTTTAGAGTTTCAGACTTCAAGGATCACTTCTGGCTGTTGATAACCTGCCTGTAGGTTGAGGTAGCTGACCCTCATGGGACTATCAGTGGTCTTAAAAGGGATCGATAGGAAGACATGAATCAAAATAATGGAATAAAAGATAGTCTGACACTTTTTTTGTTTGGGAGGTGGGGGAGGGATGAGAACATTTTTACGTGGAGCTTTTGTGATGGCAAAAGTTATTGGTTCTACGTGGTACAGCTGTGAAATATATTGAAGATCACGTTTGAGCTGGACAAAGTAATCAACTTCATATATATATTTTTAAGATGCTGAAATGTATAGAGCTTGATGAACGACTGAAAGCCATGGATCAAGAGATCACTGTGAACCCTCAGTTTGTGCAGAAGGTAATTGATTTGGTGTCTCATAAGAGGTTCAGTGCAGTGAGTAGGCGTTGCACTGAACGTTGGTACTCAGTGTTAATAACTGCATGTTAATAATACGTGCATAAACATCATGCCTTAAAACAAGAAGGAAGTGCATGTTTTTTCATATGCACTTAATTTTCCTACTTGTTAAATTCAAAGAACTGTCTGTCTCAAAGGTAAACATTCAGACTTGTTTTTGAAAAGCAATAACTCTCTCCCTTCCAGAGTATGGGCTCTCAAGAAGATGACTCAGGGACCAAACCATCCAGTTATTCCTGAAATTAATGTTGCTCACCACTCCGCTTTCAAGTAAAAGCTTATGAAAGAATCACGCCTGGAATAGGGCATTGAGGAGTTCCACGAAGAGAGCAGAAAGAACTGAGCTTTGCTTTTCACCTGGACATTAAGAAAATAAAAGAACACCCTCTCAGTACTGTACAATATCAGAAATATTCTCTGCAAAGAAAAAGGAAATCTCAAAAGAAACTTAAAAGTCTGTTGTGGATTTATTTATCTTCAGATTAACATCGTTAATGCATTAAATAATCTACCTTTTGTTTTAAAGGGTTTGAATGTTGCTGTGTTTCTGTAGCAGTCCTTTTTTCTCTTCTGCGAAACAAAAGTGTTATTCAGGGAAGAATACAAACTAGCGTTGGTTCACTTACAAGACAATTACTGGTTCATTATTCTGTATTTAAAGTTGGCTCAAAGTGCAGATTTATGTGTGTGGTGGGAGGAGAGGGGTGGAGTTTAAGTAAATTCTCTATGATTTGCATATGCCCGGTGTAGCTGGCTGCTGTCTATTAAATGATGAAATAAGAGCTGTGTGCTCCCAAAAGGACGAGCATATTAACAAGTCCTTGTAAGGTTGTTTTGCTGACCAGGAATTGCTGCAGGGAATCCATATGTGACCATTATTTATGATTTTAAGTTTCTGGTACAAAATATCTCCTAAAAACATTTGTTCTTAGCTCAAACTTGATTTGACCTAAACAAAAGGGTATTTGGAAGCCCGTTGTGTTCTGGAGGATTCTACATAGGAAGTTGTTTGTGAGAAATAAACATTTATCTTCCTGCACAATTGGCATGAAGGTGTTCAACAGGCTGATGCTTTCCTGTGGTGGAAATCAGTTTAAGTGAAGGCCATGCTATAGATTTTTGTTTCCAAAGAAGGTAATTCTATGTGGAACATAAATAGAACTCTACACAGCTCTCAAAATGCAGGATTTTATTGGAGATAACGTGCTGGAATGCTGTCTGGTTTTTAATTCACTATTTTAAACATAAAAACCTTTGTTGTTGGATTCTTTAAGTGCTTCACCCGTTAAATCAACGGGCTCTTTAATGTTCTGTAGCTCTCATGTATGTGAAGATTCTCGCTGTTCAAACACCTTTGAAACGCTTGTGGGCGCAAATCTGCTATCAGGCATAAATAAACCTGTTGTCGAGTCAGAACGTGAGGAGCTCAGCATCCAGTGCTTCCTACTTAAAGTTTGCCTGACTAGGAGCTGCTTGCTGCTGCTGCTAACCTGCTGGCTTTTTTTCAGGAGCCTAAGTGGGAGCTGAGCGTTTCTGGCTCTCGCCGTGTGAAGTTTGTCTCTGTTGAGGTCACCTGTGGTTGGAAATTCTCCATTTGTGCTTCCAATGCTGATAACAGAACTGCTGGGGGGTTGATTTAAAACTGGTGTCTTAATTCTAGCAGAGCCTTGGTGACAGCAGCACGCTGGCAGGAACGTCCCCACGTTGTTCTCTAGCTGGTGAATGATGTTTCTAGAAGTACAAAATAGCAGCTTAGTGTTGGACACAGCGTAGGTCCGTAGTGTTAGTAGCTCACCACTGAGTACTTGTGCTTCCTATCATAGACAATTCCAGGTTTGAAGGCAACACACCTGATTTTAAAGCAAAATCTTAGGATTTTTTTTTTTCATAACTTGCCTTACTGGTTTTGTAATTAAAGATATTTATGATTTTTGAAGGTTTTTTTTTTCTCCTAGTTAATCCTGCGGTGATTTCAGTGCTGAACATGCTTATGCAATTGTCCTCTCTGGCACTGCTGAAGTGCTAAAATAGCAGATGAGCAATGCTGTGGGCTCAGGCATGGAGCCGGGCTGTCAGTGTTTACAGCCATGTGCAGCAGTCACAGAAAGGACTGCAAATGACTAACCCCAAACCACCACCTCTACAAAAATGTGGGTGGCTCGCCTTTCCTTGCCAAGGGCTCGCTGAATGTATGCAGGATGCTTTCATGATGTTGGAGAAGAACCAGGAACGTCCACAGTGGCTGAGCTTTTGTAGCAGTAGTTCCTATTAGTGAGCGTGGACTTGCCTGCTGGGATGGCTTTCTGCCTGTGGAATTGGAAGCAAATGGTAAATAGCAGCTACACTTTCTCTTATTTTACTTTTTTTTGCCTAAGGTAGATAAAATAAATCCATACCACACATCGAAAGGGTGGTAGACACAACTATGTGATCGTTTCAGATGATATATGGCACTTACTTTTCTTAAATCTGATTTTTTTAAGAGGGCAGATGCTTTTAAAGAGCTGCCGAGGTTCCTTTTCTGATGTGGATGGTTGTGCTGCTAAACCCCGACTGCTGCTGGAAACTCGAGGTCAGGTTCCACCTGTAGAATGAGTAGAGAGAAAGCGTTCACCGACAGTGCTTTGGGGAAGGGCTTTTAAGTCATAGTTTGATAAACACACACGGCCTGGTGACTGCATGTTATGAGATGCTATTGAAATTAAGTCAGATTTTTAACAGAGTAGCTCCTCTGGGTCTTGGAACTGACTGCATGGGCTGTGCTCAGCTGAGATGCTTGGAGAACACTTGAGCTTTCTGGTCTTAAATTGTATTTATTGCAGGGGAGAGCTTTTGATCAAACCAAGAACGCTGTGTGCTCTGCTCCTTCAAACTCAGGCTCTCAGAGGTATCCTGGCTCGTTCTGCCCATCCTGCACAGCCTCAAAGTGTGTTTGTGAAATGCTGAGCGTGTGCTTTGATACCTTAACTCCTATTTTCATGCATCTTAATTAGCAAAGATACAAAATGCAGTTCTGAAGGTGGTGTTAGACCTGCAACTGCACTTCTCAGCCACAGGAGGGGTCCCTAGTTCAGTTATTAGGTATTAAAATGCTTCTAAGAAGAAATGCTCGGAAGCCGCTGGTGTGCACCCACCCCTCCTGGGTTTGTGCCACCGAGGAGCCCCAGTTTGCCACCTCTGCCAGCCCACTGGTAGCACTGCCGTTATGCCACTGCTTTTGCTAGCTCCAGCTGCCTGCCCCGATACGACTGCCCTCTACCCGCGAGCACAGCCGTGACCTGTATAACCCAGGGGATGTTCTCTGCGTGGCCAGCCTGGCTGAGGAGGTTAGTCCTGAGAAGTTGTTTAAATGTACTATTGGAAAATAAAGATAACAAACGTGCTGTTCTTCTCGGTTTGTCTTAAATGAGGTAGCAGGTCTTCTGGATTGGGCTTTTCCTTAGGTGTTTTTTTTTTGGGGGGGGGGGGGTGTCTTTTGTGGCTTCTCAGGACATGTGATTCTGACTGGCTGCTACCTCTGACGACCAATGATAGGACAAGGGGCAATGGATGCAAACTGGAGCACAGGAGGTTCCATGTGAATATCAGGAAAAACTTTTTCACTGTGAGAGTGCCAGAGCACTGGACCGGGCTGCCCAGAGAGGCTGTGGAGTCTCCTTGGCTGGAGACATTCAAACCCTGCCTGGATGCGTTCCTGTGTGATGGACTCTAGGTGACCCTGCTCTGGCAGGGGGGTTGGACTAGATGATCCCTCGAGGTCCCTTCCAACCCCTAGGATTCTGTGATTCTGTGTGGCGAGTGACAGTGCCCTCTGCTCAGGAGCTGTTCAAGCTCCTCTGGTGGCTTCTCAGAGTTCTCCTGAGTAGCAATAGCCATGATTTTTGTGCAGCCAGCGTGTGGTCCTTGGGAAGTGCTGCTGCCAGGCCTTGTCTGAGATGGCCTCCAGGATGTACTCTAGGTGACCCTGCTCTGGCAGGGGGGTTGGACTAGATGATCCCTCGAGGTCCCTTCCAACCCCTAGGATTCTGTGATTCTGTGATCAGATGGACTTCAGATCTAACACCTCTGGTCACATCTGATCTTTGTGTTACAGCAATGGTCTCACCATCTGAGTGTTGTTTTCTCCAGAGGCACAGCTCTTAGAATAGAATCATTCTGCTTGGAAGGGAACTCCAGGGTCATCAAGTCCAACCTTTATCCCATCATATTCCCAACCATTGGACCATAAGCTCTTAGCCTGTGCGTGGCTGCTTGGATCCGGAGGGATGGATTGTATCTGGTAGCTGCTCCCCCTTGGGATGTAAGGAGAGGTTTTATTTGTGGAAAACTTTCATTACTTCCATTCAGACTCGGGTATTTAAAACTCTACGGGGGTCAGCTCGCAGGTGAAGGGAGGGAATCCAGGATTTGTGCTATTTTTAAGCATGAAAACATTAATTATTCACATGGAATGGGGTTTATCTTTACGCCGTAGAGATAAATAATCCCCTTGTACACCCGGGTGCCCCAGGGAGAGGCCGGAGCGGTTGAACGGAGCGGGTTTGTGCCGAAGCACCTGAACAGCCCCAGGCTCTGCTCCCCCACCCTCCGGTTCCTGACCGGGGCCGGGNTGAGGGAGCAGCCGGGCGCTGAGCGCGGCAGCGGCGCTGGGGGGGTCCCGGGAGGGCCCCGGGGCCCTGCGGGAGCTGAGGGCGAAGCTCCCGGCGCTGCGGCTGCTCCCCCAGTCACGTGACCGCCCCGCGGCCCGCACCACCTCGCCGGGGGGGGGGTGGGAGTGTGAAGGCCGCTCCGCCTGCAGCAC
>VZRW01012475.1:85332-97072 GCA_013398125.1 Aegotheles bennettii | reverse complement strand
GGCGGGGTAAGGCCGAGCTCAGGGGTCGCCGCTCCCCGGAGGGATCCAGAGCAGGGCTCGCACCAGCCAGGCCCGGAGCTGTTCAATAATTCCCTCACCGTGGTGTTCTCTCGCCTGCAGGAGCTGGCGGATGCCCTGACCTCTCACTATGAACGCGATCGTCGCCCTCTGCCACTTCTGTGAGCTCCACGGCCCTCGCACCCTCTTCTGTACCGAGGTCCTGCACTCGCCGCTCCCCCAGGGTGCCAGCAGCGGGGACATGGCCGGGCAGAGTGAGCAGGCAGAGGAGGAGGAAGGTGGCATCCAGATGAGCAGCAGGATCCGCTCGCACAGCCCCGCCGAAGGTGCCAGCGCCGACTCCAGCAGCCCGGGGCCAAAGAAGTCAGACATGTGTGAGGCAAGTGTGGAGATCTTTGTGTGGACATCAGTGGCCCCTTGGCTTAGCTAAGGAGCTCTTGGATTCTCCAACACAAATTGAATTGTTTAGGAGGGGAAAATAATGTGAACTTTACTTGTTTTGTATGTGACTGCTAGCACTAGAAGATCTCCCAGTCCTCCTAAACTGTAAAGATCCATGACAAGGGGATGGAGGAACCATTGTTGAGTGTGTAGAGACTGACAAGATGGTGTCTTGAGATCTCTAAGCCCTGCGATCAGCAAATCTCTTGTGGCTGAGAAACACTTTCCTCATTTACTGTCTTAGATTAGGTCTGGTCATTTATTAGTAGTAATTGTAAGAGCATTATTGATTAGAGAGTACAACAAAAAATGCAAAAGCAAGCAAAACAATAGAGAAGATGTATGTTTACATTCTTGTCTACTATTAATACTTGTTTTGAGGTATTTGTTACTCACTTTCCTTTAGGTTTTGGCCAGTTTTGTGAGGCCGGTTGGTGTCACAGGTGCTGTTAACTGAATTTTACAACTTGTAGAGCCAGCACCAAGTTCACAAGTGGAAAACGAGCATGAGATCAGAGGGAGTATATTGCACAGAGTTCTGTGTGAGGAGCTGGGTTCAGATCCTGACCCTGACTTGTGTTTCTTGTCTTCTGACTATTTGTGTTCTTATTTATACGTGTCTGTAAGGTTTTGAAGGGGATCTGCAGAGGCCTTTGGAAACCTTAGGTAACTGCATGCTCATTTATGGCTGGATTTGCTTTTCTGTCTTCAGGGTTGCCGCTCTCTTGCAGGAGGACACCCTGGATATGTCAGCCACGACAAAGAAACCTCAATCAAGTACGTCAGCCACCAACACCCAAACCACCCCCAGCTCTTCAGCATCGTGCGCCAGGCCTGCGTTCGCAGCCTGAGCTGTGAGGTAACTGCCTTGGAGCACAGGAGGAAACCTCTTTGTGGCCTTAGGTGTTGTTTCGAATTCAAGAGAGTGATCCTGCTGCTTCGTGCAGCCTGGAACAAGGAGGGAGTGAAGGTGGACAGACAGACCCACGGGTCTGTTCATTCCAGGAGCGCTGGGAATTTTTAAGGTTGATCTTGGATAACCTGGAGTGTTCCTTCCTCTCCCCCTGTGAGACCAAAAATTTCTCTTTCTTCTTTTTGCTCCTATGTGTTTGTTGTTTTTCTTTGTCAGACAAACCAGTTTTGTTAAAAACATTGGAATCTGTTGTTTAGTGCCAAGAAATACTTGATCTTTGTCGACCATTAAAACTGAGCGTCTCATAGAAGTGAAGGGTGAACCTGGCTGATTAATGAGTGTTTGGGTGTCAGGATCAGCAAAATCCTTTGGGGATTCTCAACAGCATCATAGTTGAAAAGAGCCGAATTCTTAAAATACTGTTAAAGAAAAGGTTTTTTAGAGTTTGAGTGTCAGGATCAATAAAATTCTTGGGGGATTCTTAACAGCATTGTAGTTGAATAGAGCCAAATTCTTAAAATACTGTTAAATGAACGGTTTTGTAGGATACCTCTGGAGGCCTGTTTGACCCTGGGTTTTGGACAGTAGCCTAAAAAAAGGCTTGTTTTATTCATCAGGTGTGTGTTAAAGAGCAGGAAGGTTTGTTACTGTTCCGGTTGTGTGATGTGCTTAACTCCTGGTGTTTGTGTGTCCCCCCTCCAGGTCTGCCCAGGACGTGAGGGCCCTATTTTTTTTGGTGATGAACAGCATGGTTTTGTGTTCAGCCACACCTTCTTTATCAAAGACAGCCTGGCTCGAGGTTTCCAGCGCTGGTACAGCATCATCACTATCATGATGGACCGGATTTACCTCATCAACTCCTGGCCTTTCCTGTTGGGAAAAATCAGAGGCATCATCGATGAGCTTCAGGGCAAAGCACTCAAGGTAGGTCAGGGCACAGGGTCGGTTTGACTCGGTGTTAGTAAAATACTATGATAGTTGATACGTGGCTGAGTGAAAAAGCTGATGCAGCTCCTTGCAGCAAGGGTGATCATGAAAGCTGACACGAGGGACAAGAGGACAGTTCATGTCTGGGAGCATAGGAGTGAGGGGACAGGCTGCCTCGCGTTTTAAGGCAGCCATAACACTTCTCACAGCCCTGGCTGCTAGGCAATATCTGTTAGAAAGTTAAGTAACTAAAATTGTGACAGTCGGTGGTTTTGGAGCACAAGTGCTAATGATAGTTTTAGTCAATCTATGAATAAGATGTCCCTTCCCTTTCTTTTCCCGTGATTTATTTTGGATGGCTGTGTGTGACGCACTCTTTTCATTCCATATTGTTGTTGTGGTTTTATTTTGGCTCAGCTTTATGTAAGCATTTCCTCTTATTCATTATCTTCCACTGCCCTTCTTGTGTGGTGCAGGTGTTTGAAGCAGAGCAGTACGGCTGCCCTCAGCGTGCCCAGCGCATGAACACGGCCTTCACTCCCTTCCTGCACCAGCGCAACGGCAATGCAGCCCGCTCCTTAACATCACTGACCAACGATGAGAACCTGTGGGCATGTCTGCACACCTCCTTTGCTTGGTAACACCACCCTGCATCCCACTCCTACAGCTCCTTCATGACCAGAACGTTGTATTCTGGCAGGGTGGAAATGTGATTTGGGTGTTTGGGTATTTGATTTCTTGAGGTGATAAGTTGGGCTTTGCTAAGTGGTCTCTGAAATGGTTATGAATATGATGGGATAAAGGTTGGACTTGATGACCCTGGAGATCCCTTCCAACCATAATGATTCTATGATTCTATGAAAGGCAGCAGCCTGCTGATGCCTTTAGGACAAAAATACTGGTTGTTGCTCTGGAGTAAACGGCTAGTAGTGCGTCTGATAATGGAAACCATGTCTAATCTAGACAGAAAGGTGTTGCAGTATAAAAGTAAGTATGGAAGAAAGCAAGAAGAGACACTCCTACCCCCAGCTGCTTGTACCTCAGATTCACACCTGAAATAGGGTGGTTGTTCACCTGGAAGTGCCCGTGTTTTGTGGGAGGTGCAGCCATTTGGCACTATAGTATGGCTGTGGGAGTCCAGGTGCTCCAGTGCATGACTGGGTCATCAGACTTCCCTGGAAAGATGCCACAGAGAGGGTTGCAACACTTGGCATGTGACTTGGGTGGAGGACAAGTGTGTTGCACAAAGTCATTGCAAAATGGTAGCAGGGCTTTTGGTGACTTTGAGTGGCAGTGGTTGTAAGATACATTGATGGTTACAACACCAAGGAGATCACAGAGAGATGCACTGAAAGGAAACAAGTTGGTTAGTGGTTGGATTTTTTTGTTGAGCTCATCACACCAAGTTTCTGACTGGGTTTTTGCACCTAGTGAGCAGGCTTAATGAGCCTCCTTAATGAGCACTCCTTTTGTTTCTTTCAATGTCTCCAGGCTTTTGAAAGCCTGTGGCAGCCGACTTACAGAGAAACTTCTGGAGGGAGCACCAACAGAAGACACCCTCGTTCAGATGGAAAAGCTCGCAGGTGAGAGAGAAGTTCCCAGAGCTGGAAGATCTCTGAGAATGCTTTGGATGGTAAAACACCAAGTCCTTTTGTTAGCATCAATAATGCAGCCGTTTCTCTTGCTCTTTACCTCAGTGTTAGCCTCTGCAGTAGCTGATGTGCTGTCCCACATGGAGATGACTGACAGGAATGTGAAATCAAGGCTCTCGGGCTCCCTGCAGGCACATGTGATGTGTGTTTGTTTGTAGGAGTGTTGCGTCATGGTGATTATTGTTCTGGCTGTCTGGGTTGGCCCTCCCAGTGAATCTCTACAGCAGAAGAATTTGCAGTCACAATATGTGGACTTCTTGCTCCTTTTTCTACAAAAATTCTAAATTTAAAGGATCGTATTTTTTCCTTGCATTGAATTATTTTCCTAATTTTATAATCCATTTAGACTGGAATGCACAAACCTGCCTCAAAGCCTTAGCCATGCCCTTTAAAGCAAGAACAGAGAACACGTAGCTGGTCAAAAGACGTGACTTTGTGTTCTGTGGAAGATAAAAATCCCTTCTTGACCCTTCAGTGGTTATTGTAGACCTGAATTATGAAACTTCATGAACACCTCTGGGGTGTCTGTGATGCTGGGACTTCCAGTTCCTACATTCTGAACTCACTCTCCCCACTTATTTCCCAAATCAGTTGGCTGCAGTGTGTGTAGGTGCTTCCTGAAGTGCTTCTTCCTAGAGAGCAGCAGTTTTTATGACCACTCCTACCTTTTTTTGCTAGACCTGAAAGAAGAGTCGGAAGGCTGGGATGGTTCTGAGGAAGAGGAGAAGCCTTCTTCCCAACCAGATGCTGTGGAAGGGCAGGAGCTATCTAAATGCTCGCCTGAAACATCTCTGATGCCAGATTGCAACAGCTGGAACGTGGCTCACAGGAGGTTGTCTGTCTTCCGCTCTCTCAGACACATGAGACAGGTAAGAGAGGAGCACGGTTACTCTGGTGCTGAATTCACAAGCTAACAGCTTCTTTTCCCCTGATGTTTATTAAAAGGATATTTTTATTTCCTGCAGCCTTTTCCTTTCCTGGTCCTGTGCTGAACACAGTGCCCGTGCAGGTAGTGACACGGTGTTAACTGCAGCTCTGAGGCTGCTCCCTTGGAGATCATGGGGGCCTCTGGTGATCATCGGTCATGCGGGATGGGATCATATGATTCCTCTCAATTCTGCACTTTTCTTCTTTCCAAGAGCAGTGACAGTAATTTAATACAGGCATTGTGGAGCATCTTCAAAGCCAAATATTATTTGCTTAAAACAAAAGTGTTTCAGAGGGGGAAAAAAAAATCATTTCCAACTAAAAAAAATAGTTCTGTACAGATTCAGGTTTTATCCAGTGACTTGGCTGAGGGGGAAGGTTCAGTGCATTCAACCTGCAGACTCTTTCACCCCAGCTTGTTTTCCATGACACTTCTGAAAAATACCTGCCTCACACCTTTAGCCTCCTTTTGTTCTACTGTCTCCTGGTTTAGAATGCTTGGAGCGATTGAACCACACCACAGTGCTGTAAGTGTGTGCCTTGGGAGGCTTGCCTAGGTATATTGTTTCACCTTTCCTGCCTGAATCACTGTTGTGCACATAACCCAGGTGAGAGAAATGCCTGGAAGTTGTTACCAGCTAACATTAAGTGGGTCAGTCCCATCCCAAAGGGGCCTGTGTCCATCCTAATGGAACCGCTAATTAGGCCAATGAGTGGGCTGATGGATGCTGTCCAGCCAGAGCACTGAAGAACTTGGAGCAGCCTCGAAATTAAACTATTGTTCTCTTAATGTGCTTGATACTGAATTGGATCATTGATTGGGCACGTTGGCAAAGGGAGACTTCGCTGCTCTTTGTTCCTGAAACCACAGATGGGGGTGAATTTTGTTTTTCCTGACAGCCCGATGCTTTTCACACCTGTCAAAGAAACCCTTGAGCTTGCTGCTGTGGTTTAGGGCTATTGCTCTGTGTACAAGACCTGCTAAAGTCTCATCTTCATTTCTGCTCTTCAGTTTTAGCCATTTTCTTACACGGCAGTCATGGTTTTGACAGGGCAAACTGGACATTTCACTAATTCTCATAACCGTTGTTGCTTTTATTTTTCCCCCCAGGTTCTTGGGGCGTCAGCATTCCGCATGCTGGCTTGGCATGTTCTGATGGGGAACCAGGTGATCTGGAAAGCTCGAGACATGGATCTCGTCCAGTCTGCTTTTGATGTGCTACGGGTAGAAACCTTTTCCTTTGTTTCCTGTGTATTTTTACATATATTTCAGTCATAGTCCAGCCTATCTCTGACATGTAATCTTGTTAAATGATGTGGTTTGGGGCAGAGAGACAAATTAAAAAAAACCAAAACAAAACAAACCTAAAAACCCCCAGCCTTTGGTTGTCTCGGTTGTCCTCAGCAACTGCACAGTCTTTCAAGCTGAACAGGATATTTCTGATCCTCCAAATCAGGAGCATCTGCCTGAGCAGTGCTCCAAGTCTTGACTGGCCCTGGGAGTCAGGGAGAAAATTTTACTTCACTGGTTAACACAGAATCACAGAATGTCAGGGATTGGAAGGACCTCAAAAGATCATCTCCAATCCCCCTGCCAGAGCAGGACCACCTAGAGCAGCTCACACAGTCAGGGTTTGAATGTCTCCAGAGAAGGAGACTCCACAACCTCTCTGGGCAGCCTGGCCCAGTGCTCTGTCACTCTGACAGTGAAAAAGTTCTTCCTTATGTTCACCTGGAACTTCCTACATTCCAACATGCTCCCGTTCCCCCTTGTCCTATCAAGGAGCTGTTTAGCTCCAGCATTTCTCTTGACACGTTTCCTCCCTCCTTCAGACCATGCTGCCCATCGGCTGTGTGCGGATCATCCCCTACAGTGACCACTATGAAGAAGCGTATCGGTGTAACTTCCTCGGGCTTAGCCCACACGTCCAGATCCCATCCCACATATTATCATCTGGTAAGAACCTGTTGCAGAACCCTCTCCTTTCCTTATCATCTTTTTTTAAAAATTATTATTAAGTATTGGCAGATAGATTACAATGCTACATGAATTAAAACCTGTACCACTCCTTTTTTCCCCCCATACCCTCCTGCTCATACCAAAGCTGACAGTCCTGGTTCCTACTGAGGAAAGCTTAATGCTGGGCCGAATTAATTATTACAATTAATGTGCTTTTGGGCTCTTGTTGCTCCAGAGTTTGCCGTCCTTGTGGAAGTTCGCACCGCTGCTCGGTCCAGTCTCTACCCAACTCTGTTCGATGAGGAGCAGTCCCTCAACAAGTACGAGTTTGTTGTCACCAGTGGCAGCCCTGTTGCAGCAGATCGAGGTGGGTGATTTGAAGGCAGAAAGGAGCTGTATCACTGAGGTTGAAGAGCATCTTGATCTTTAACTGCTTCTTATATTAGGTTCTAAAGAAAACAAAGGCCCCTGAACTTGCGTGCATGTCCGGGGATCCTTCACCAAATTCCGTGTTGCTTCTTGGATCAGACATTTTTCTAGTGGGATCTTTAGTTCGTCTTCCATGGAAATTAAATCAGAGCAGGCCACTGGGGGGTACATTTTTCCACCTTGTAGAGTAGGTAGGCATCTTCCTGATTCAAGGAAGCTTATCTGTGAGCTGATCAAGCCAAATTCTCTGTCAAAATTGGCTGTGCTGTTCTGAACAGCCATCTTTTCTGATCCTGCAGTTGGCCCTACAATCCTGAATAAGATCGAAGCCGCCCTGACCAACCAGAACCTTTCCGTGGACGTTGTGGATCAGTGCCTTGTTTGCCTGAAGGAGGAGTGGATGAAGTAAGTACGACTGCTTTCAGAGAAACAGACAGCTTTGACACTAACCCTGGAGCAGTTATAGCAGAGTACAGGACAAACCTGTAGTCGGGTAACTTCTGCTGTATTTGGCAGTCGTTGGCTTTACGGTTGGGAGCTCAGAGTATCGGAGTTCTACTCTACTCCTAACTCTCTTTTTGGCTTTCAGCAGTTCTTAACCTTTATGCTTCAGTTCACACATCTGTAGGTTACCTACATGACAATACTTGTCTGCTTTATGTTCCTTGGGAGGATTAAGTATGCAAATACATCTATGCCTGTCAATGTGTGCTCTGTTCCAGTGCAGGTAACGTGCCAAACAGATGTCATGACTGCGCCTTCAGGCGCTGCATTTCAAAGGTGCAAGGGGTTGTAAAAAAGGAGGACCAGACAGTCATGTGAAATAATGCATGGGACGTTAAGATCTTGTGAATTTACCTGAAGGCCAGATGGGCGCTCAATGTGTCTCCCAGGGAGATTTCCAGTTGTCACAATGAATTTCTACTTCCTTCTAGAATGAAAAAGCAGACTCGAATTATGCATATTACTACTTAAACTGACTAATCCTCCTAATTAATTCCCTGTTTTCTTGTACTCTTCTTCCCTCCACCTCCTTCATTCAAAGCATGACAGTAGTTTCCATGGGATACTGTTTGAGGCTTTTATTAACATTTACTTGCAGTAGGTGCTGGGAGAAGCTGCAGTTCCTGCTCACTCCCAGTTTGATGCCTGCGAGTCCGTTGTAATAGTGACAGGAGTTTCTTGTTTCTGCAGTAAAGTGAAGGTCCTCTTTAAATTCACTAAAGTGGACAGCAGACCCAAGGAGGATACCCAAAAACTGCTGAGCATTCTGGGGGCTGCAGAGGAGGACAACGTCAAGCTTCTCAAGTTCTGGATGACTGGCTTGAGCAAGACCTACAAGTCCCACCTGATGTCGACAGTTCGCAGCCCGACGTCCTCAGAGTCCCGGAACTAAAGGGTGCCCAAACCTCACTTGCTGCCTTCAGATAACTGCAGGGAACCCTGAGTTACCACTGCTGAGCCTGCAGCACGTGCATTAGATGGATAGTGAAACTTCATCACTATTCTTCTGGTTCTCAAACTAACTTGAAGAGTGACTTGAGTCTTTTTCCAATTGCTGTGAGACTGGATTAATAAGTGCTAATCAATAGTGCTGCTCTGTCCTGAAACTCTAACTCTAGACCTCCACACTCAAGACTAAAATCCAGCAACGCTCAAAGAAATCAGTGTGAAATAATGAAAATCCCATCCTGTCCTCATTAAGCATTATGGTGTGGCAGTAAGACCTCAGTTTTAGGTATCATTGGTAAGACCTGTGACAACATCTGGAACTCCTGGGAGTGGACATGGTTGATCTCTCTGAATCCCACATAAATCACCTGAATGCCTGAGAGAAGAACAAAAAAAAAAATAAGTGACGTGTCACAGGGTATGGATTGTGTGTAAATTATTTCAAACCACTTCATGCTTGGGTTTAAGAAGAGACTTATTTTCTGCTGTAGCCTAAGACAGGATTAACCTACCGGAGTCCTGTCGCTCCACTTTATTTATTTATATCTTGAGACAGTTTCAGCATTTGCTTTGGAAATCTTGTCCGGGAGGGAGAGTTGTCATGTAAGAAGTCCCAAAATGCAGCCTGCTTGCCTCTCTAGAGGGTAAAATACCTTGTTTTGCCTCTGTGGTTGCAAAAACTTCCACGTACTGAAGATAACCTCGCCAGGACAAGGCTGCTCGTGTCCTTCTGTCTTCAGAAATCATTTTCTAGCTTCCCAATCAAGCAGAAAAGATCCGACTTGTAGGTGCTCCCTTATATAACTCTATAGTAGCCATTTTTGCTTAATAGTTCATGGAAACATTGGTGCATTTTTTAATTACCTAAACAGATATTCCTTATCTGTATTGTAAGGAATTACTGTTTCTGTTGTGAAATCTTTTTCCTGGATCTTTGTTGGGAAAACTTGACGTTACCATAGATGTTTTTAACAAGCTAGAGGCAGGTTTTACCCAGGTGACCTTCTACACTCATTCAAACAAGACTCGAGCCCAGACGAGATGTTCCAACTTGTCACGAGTTCTGTTCTTATGTATAAAATATGTAGGTTAATTTTTTTTGTCTGGAACATCTGTAAAACGGCGACAGGCATTAAATCTCATTAAGAGCTATTTTTGTAAAATGGCCAAAGCTTAGTTTTGTGTTGATTTTTAATGTGTGTGTGTGTTGGGATGGGGGAAGCAGCAGCTGATCCACAAGTTAATTCCTGCATCTTAGCCTTGATGTGATTTACATAATTTAACGAGTCTTTTCCTCTTACCTTTGTATGTATTAGTTTCTTGTACATATGGAGCAAGAGCTGCTCAGATATAGTAATTGAAAATGCTTGACTCGACATAAACTGCAGGATATTCAAACAGATGCTTGGGGAAAGGCATTACTCTGCCACTTCAAAAAAGAACATATTTAATGTCAAGGTTTGTGTTTCCCAATTGTTGATAAGAGAACAGGAGACAAAAGAGGTGCTTGAGCTCTGTCCATGGGAAGGGAAGCTGTGAGCAGTGTCGGGATCTTGCTCCCTCCGTGCTGGGTGCTACTCACGAGGGAAAAACAAAGCCCACAGAAATAATTAGAGAAGCGTGGACTGGCGAGTCAGAATTTCTAGTGCTACGTTGGTGCTCGCTCTTGTAGCCACCTTTTATGTGAACTAGTACTCATTATTTTTCTACTTGAAAGCTATTCTGGTCCAACTCAGACCTGTGTAACACAACAGGTAAGGATTAATTAGCATTTAGACCTTGATCACTGAACTATTTTTATCTTTTAAATCACTTTCCCAAGCAATCCCACATTAAACCCCAGCATCTGTCCAGCCTGCAGCTGCCATTAGCAAGGTCCATCTTTCTGAACAGAAGTGTGGTTCCTTCCAAAACAGCAGAAGGGTGGTTACTGGGTCAAGCTGGAGGCTTCGTCCTCTCCTTCCTTGTGCCAAGTTGCACACAATGTCCATCGGTCTCCGTCCTGAGCTGAACCGGGGCTGTCCCAGACAACCAGACCCAGAGCAAGGAGATCACCAATTTAACACCCATAAAATACCCACAGGAAAGAAGGGGGAGAGTTGCTGAAGTCGTGAACCCATAAAACCAGCTTGTGCTTGCCTGCCAGAACAGATCTGCACGCGGGATTACCAGGTAGTTGCCTGGGCAGGTTCCTGCAGCTCACGTCTCAGGCTGCGGGCGCTGGAATGTGCACGCTGCTCCCAGCACAACTTAATTAACAAAAACAGCAGGTCTGCAGCCATCTTTCACCACCCTCCTTCCCTCTAAATGATGCGCCTTAAAGACAAACTGATTAAAGCAGGATGTTTCTTTATTCCGGTGCGATTTCCTTTTCTGTGTGGCCGAGCAGCGTGTGCCTGGGAGGGAGGTGGGAGCGGTGAGAGCTGCAGGCTGATGGAGACCCACCATGAGCTGCCTTGCAAAAAGTCTTCTTGCACCAGTACTGCTTAAGAGTCAGAATCGTTCTGGTTGGAAAAGATCTTTAGGATCATCAAGTCCAACCGTTAACCCAGCCACCACAGACCCATGGCCCTCAGTGCCACAGCTCCACGGCTTTGGAGTCCCTCCAGGGATGGGGACTCCACCACTGCCCTAGGCAGCCTGGACCAGGGCCTGTGCCCCCTTGCCAGGCAGGATGAGGCTTAAAGGGATGGGGGGAGTGCGTGCAGTGTCACTGGCTGGTGTCTGTCAGCTGGAAACACTGAGGAGTTTTTAAGACAAGGTTTGCACGGGTGATGGGAGCAGCTCCTCAGTGGACAGCCCAGAGAAGCCCAAAGTGCCCCAGAGCAGCCCAAAGCACCCAGAGCTGCCCAAAACGCCCAAGAGCAGCCAAAAGCACCCCAAAACAGCCAAAAGTGCCCCAGATCAGCTGAAAGTGCCCCAGAGCAGCCCAAAGCACACCAAAGCAGCCCCAGAGCAGCCAAAACCGCCCCAAAGCAGCCAAAAGCGCCTCAAAGCAGCCCGAAGTGCCCCAGATCAGCC
>VZRW01012475.1:59769-83552 GCA_013398125.1 Aegotheles bennettii | reverse complement strand
GTGGTGGTGGCCCTGGTGGCAATGGTCCCGGCGCCAGTAGCCCTAGTGGCCCTGGTGGCCGTGACCCCCGTGCTGGTGGCCCTGGTGGTGGTGGCCCTGATGCTGATGGTCCCAGTGCCCCCAGTGGTGGTGGCTGCCGTAGGGGTGGCCCTGGTGGCAGTGGTCCCGGTGCCAGTGGCCTCAATGGCCATGGTGGCAGTGGCCCTGGTGGCGGTGGCCCCTGTGCTGGTGGCCCTGGTGGTAGTGGCCCTGATGCTGGTAGCCCCAGTGGTAGTAGCCCCAGTGACACTGGTGATGGTGACCTCAGTGGCAGTTTGCCACGGTGGCAGTGGTGGTGACCCTGGTGGCAGTGGCCCCAGTGGCCCTGGTGGTGGTGACCCTGGTGGTCGTGGCCCCAGTGGCAGGGGCCCCCGGTGGTGGTGGTGGCTCTGGTGCCGGTGGCCCTGATGCTGGTAGCCCCAGTGGTAGTAGCCCCAGTGACACTGGTGGTGGTGACCTCAGTGGCAGTTTGCCACGGTGGCAGTGGTGGTGACCCTGGTGGCAGTGGCCCCAGTGGCCCTGATGGCAGCTTCACGTGCCACTAAAGAGGGGGTTGTGTCTTTGTAGGGATCCAGGTGCGCCATGACCAGGACAGCGGTTACATGCACCACAAGTTCGCCATCGTGGACAGGAGGATGCTCATCACTGGCTCCCTCAACTGGACCACCCAAGCTATCCAGAGCAACCGGGAGAACTTGGTGGTCATGGAAGATGCTGAGTATGTGAAGCCTTTTCTGGAAGAGTTTGAAAGGATTTGGGAAGAGTACAATCCCATCAACTACAGGTTCTTTGCAAAAGACAGTAAGTGATGGAGCTGCCTCATGGGGCTGGTGGACCACTGAGCAGATGGCACCCATGGACTTGACTGTTAGGTGCAGAAATCATTGTATTGTCCACCTGGGTGTGATTTAGGTGAGCTTCTCGGGAGGAGCAAAGTGCTCCCTACCTTGAAGTGCCACAGGTCCCTTGCTGTGGGTCGTTCCTGTGCTGGAGGGGATGACCTGACTGCTTGGTGAGTTCCTTTATGGGGGTAGCTGTGGTAGGGCTGCATTCGTGGAGTGTGAAGCTACAGGCAGGCTCCCTGCCATGCCCTGGTGCAGACGAGGTGTGCTCTTACGGTGCTGGGGAGGCGTTTCCATGGGGAACACGGATTTTCCAGCTTGGGATACTACAGATGGAATTGCAGCTCAATGGCTCCTCTACATCAGTAATTCTAAAAGGGTCACAGCAGAGCCAGAGTTTATATGGAGAGAGTAAGCACCTTGGTTACATTTCTTGTTGGCATTAATTGTTGAAAGTTTCTAAAAGGAAATTTGTGGGAAATAGGAAGGCAGAAGTTCGGGTTATGTTTTGATTGTGTTAACATTTCCTTTGGTTTAAGATCAGCAGAGATCCAGCATGAGGCCAGGCAGTAACGACAGCTTGTCCTCAGCACACAGACATGGGGAAGGCTGGGAAGAAATGAGAGAAACTGTTCCCCGGGGTCTTGAGGGCAGACACAGCTGAGTTCGGTCACCAGCTGCAGAGTGGAGCAGTGGAAGGAAACCCCAGTCCTTCAGGTGGGGACACCATGTCCTGGTGACTCCCACCCCCCAGCAGAGTGGGGACAGCAAGGGAATGGCAAGAGTGGGGTAAGATCTCTGTCCCTACAGCTTAGGGTGGAACACAGATGGGTCTGAATGTCAAAATTTGTGTAAGAATTACTTTATACTGAATGTAAAGTGCCTCAAAATCCTTCAAAATTGGAAAAAGATCGTAGTGTTTTTGTTACCAGTTTTGCTTGGTCCAGCAGTGCTGTGATTTGCACCGTTAAATAAACCATTTTCACAGAAAACTTCAGTGCCCTTTCCTGGTTTCTGTGCTCCAGGGAGCCCAGCGGGTTGGTTGTTCCAAAGATCCAAATCATTAAAAATTCCTGTAGATCTCAGGTGTTACTGAGGACACTTTGAGTGTGAGGAACAGATCGCAGGTACGTTGTATTCTGTTTGAGAAAGCTGGCATGGGTCTGGGGGGAAAAAAACCTGCATTTCTGTTATCTGTGGTGTAGCAGCTGTGGGAGAAGCTGAGGGAACTTCATCATCAGGTAAATCCCATTCAGCAGTGTTGGACTTATACTACTTAAAATGCGTTATTGCTATTAAAATGCTACCTGTTGCATTTTCTTTGTGAAGTGTGACTACAAGTGAAGGGCTCACAGGGTTCTGGGGTCTGGGCTCTGCTCTGTTCTTCCCAAAGCAGTGTCCATGTGGAAAGAAACACCTCGCTACACTGCATGCAAAGGGTGGTGCAAAAATAGTTTATTACGATATAGTTAATGTAAAGTTAGGTAATTGTATTTACAAAATAAAAATTATCAGCTACACCCACGGGAACCTAGCGTGTCAGATGATTCTGTAAGGAATAAATACTGTGAGGAAAGGGGACGCTTCTAGTACAGCGAGTGGCTGATTGGGAATGGTGGCTCTTAGAAAAGCACTGGAATAAACTGGGGTGGAAGGGAGGGGGAAGGAGAGAGGAACTCACACACAGAGAGAAACAGGAGCCTCCAACACCCATTCCCCTTCGCAGAGGGGAAAAATCATGTGAGACATCATTTCCCAGGCTGATCGCTGGAAACCGCCCCCTAAAAGAGGCCATTCCCTCTATGGATGGACAGGGCTCGAGGACAACCACGCTTCCTCCTCCTCCCCACTGTCCCACCGTGACCATTCCTGGGTTTGAGCCGCAGGGATTTCCAGCACTGGAGGCTGCAGCATTCCGGGTACCACTGCCCCTGCTTCACTGCTGCTCGGCCGTGCAGCAGGCTGGAGGTGGAGGGCTGGGAAATGACTCCTGCATCCTCATTGCTCACAATCCCTTTGGATCGTTTCCAGAGCACAAGAGTATGGTGCGTGTGTTGTTTTAATCCAGAGGAAGTCCCCTTTGGTTACAGTCAATTGTCAGTTAAAGGGGTGCTCAGATAAGGTAAAGCTTCTGTTCTCGGTAGGACGGTGGAGGAAGAGCGACCATCAGTACCTGAACAACCAAAGCCCCTTGAGATACCACCCAGAGACTTGCAGAGCTCCCTTCTCTCTCCTCCTTCACTTCATCCTTTCAAATAAATGGTTCTTAAATCCTAAATCATCCAGAACTCCAAGTCCTAGGAGGGTGGATGTGGGTCAAAGATGGCGCATTCCTATCTGCTTCCTACTTACCATCACCTTCAGTATTTTACACCACACTTTGCTATCTCTGGTTCAGAACAAAGTGGTTCTGTCAAGCCTGCACACAGGCACTGTGTGGCAAAAGCATGAAGAAACTAATTGTAATTGCACTCATTATTTAGGAGTTCATGGCCAGCTGGCTTCGGTTGGTTGGTACCAACTTGTCTGGCTCATCAGGTTTCTAGTAGTAAGTCCCACAGCCTTGGTTCCTTTTAGTAGTCCCAGAGGCAGAGACCACTGGGGCTGACCCGTGTTGTTCCCAGCCTGGTGCTCCCTGCTCCTGCAGCAGAACGTTTGCCTCCTTTTGTAAGCAATGGTTTGTACTACAGGATCACCTAACTTCAACTCAGTAGTAACTACATTGTACTGAAGGTTATGTTTGACCAGTTATGTACTGTAACTTACAGCGTGTCCCTGCTGCTGGAGGATGTACAGCAGGGTCTGTTGTTCCCTTGTAAAGTCCAAGAGCATCTTGGAAGTGCTGCACAAGTGAGTTAACACCAGTGCCTCCGCGCTCTGCTGTGCTCTACAACAGCCCTGAGCCTCTGTGCAAGGATAGCCACGTGTGCTCCACCACTGAGTAGCTACTCTGTGTAACGATAGGTAACAGTTTGCACGTGGATGGTGTTAATGTTGCTATCAAATACAAGATTAACACATTCTCTGGATGGAAAAACCCCCAAAGCCCAAGTTCATCGTGCGGTAAGGTTACAGTTCTGACTGTGCACAATCTTCGGCCAGGTATCCTCAAAACTAAAGGTACAGGGCAGCAGAAAAGGTTTGAAAATGTATTTATAACAGTCCCCAAAACCAAACAAAACAGTTCCTCGGGAGGGGGGTTTGACACACTGGGCACACCCAGCCCCTGCGTGGGACGTCCGTGTTACAACAAGCCTTAAAAATCAACCCAACCCCTTGGTCACGAGAGAGACCCCTCTGCTCATCTGAGTAATAAATATTTACATTGCAGGTTTTGAACACTATACAGGCTTTAAATTACTTTTTTTTTAAAGACGAGAATAACAAAGCTTTTCTTTCTAAAAAAAATGGAAAAAAAATGAGGGAGGAAAGGCGAGCAACACCATGTGCTGGGGTGATGGCAACAAACTCAGTCCTGTACCCACACCGTGAGAAAAAGGTGAAGATGTGGGAGTGCAATCAGGTACAGAGGTGGTACACAAGTGACAGCACTACCAGTGTGGTCCAGTCCACCTCCAGTACAGGGGGAAAAAAAACCCCAGTGACTTCTGGTTCGCAAGGCAGCACACAATCCTAGTTTTGAAGCAAATTAACAAAATTTGCTTCTTTTTTTCTACGGTCGTATCTAAAGAAGGAGTCAGTCTGTGCCAGGGGAGATGGTGCAAATGGTTGGAAAATTTTATGCATAAAAGAAATGACTTGGAGTCACTTGAAGGTGTCTGTGTTCACCTTTGTTGACTTGACCTCTCCTAGACCTCGCATTTCAGTACTACCAAAGGGGTAGAACGCAGCAGTTTGCATTTCACACGTTACACCATGTACTCGTGGTGCCCTGGAGCACTGGGAGGAGAACACCTGCGAGGACACCCTGACAGCTGCCAGACTCCAAAGCCTGGAGCACAGCAGTTAGGAATGGCTGTTGGCATTCCACAGCAGCTTCCCTCCTCCTCCTCCTTTTCTTTGTGACCTCCAGAACTCACAGCTACCACTGGAAGACACTGCATGCAGCGTTCCCACCTGGTGAAGTGCTGCCCCAAGGGGTGAAGCTGATCTTGATGATGCCAAGAGCTCAGTCCCTGATGCTCCTTCGGGACAGCAGAGCCAAGTTCTCTGTTTCCATTTTCAAAGGAGCCGGATGACCCCGCAGAAGATGGCTGCTCCTACAAGCTACAGCAGATGAGGCCACCACCACGTTCATGAAAGAACCTTTTGCTTAGCGAGAAATCAACGAAGTTGAGCAATAATGAATTCATTTGGCTTATTAAACACTGAAACCATGACAATGGTGCCCAGGCCCACCCATCCCTCCACATGCAGTGTTCCCTGCTCTCTCCTCCTGCCACCCCACGTGTTTTAGTCCAGCTATGCCTGTAGCTAGTGCCAGGGTTGGGTTTCGCTGCCTGTTTTGCTTTTCTCAGCTATTTGAAGGCCCAGAGAAGCTGCCCAAGGTGCATTAAATCAAAGTTCCCTGATCACAAACCTCCAAGCAGCTGAGCCCTGGCTCCAGTCCTCTTAACAAACCTCACTGCAAATCCTTTCTCAGGGAGCCCATAAAGGGGGTGGGAGGGTGATGTGAGGACTGACATTTTCTGTACAATAAGCTAAAAATAAGCTAGAGGAAGGAGAGGAGAAGAAAATCCAGCTTCATTCCTGCTGGTGCTGGAGAGAAGCAGAACATTGTGCTTGACCTTGGGTGAAGAATTAGAATTGACATAAGTGGACCAGAAGTTGTAGGATCCCTTGCTTAGCATATGGACACATCTGCAGGAAAGGAACAAGAGCTCTGTGAGTGTTCCTGGGTGACTCTTCCCCCCTTCTTTCTTCTAAAAACATCACTATGTGATTTAGATGTATATAAATAAGAATACTTCCCCACAGCCTCTCCTCACAGGGCAGTTTAGGGCCAAGCAGCAGCAGAAAGTCCATCTCCAGACCCTCCTTGTCCTCACAGCTCCCTGTGCCACTGCATTTTTACTACACCTTCTCCTGCCTCCTGCATTATTCACCACCCAAGTGCTGCCACCTTCGCCAATGCTCTGCAGTGCCCTCCTGCCCATCCTCACCCCTTTTTTTTAAAAAAACATAAATAAATCACACATGCAGAGTCAAAAGCTGGGGATGAGCCCCGACCTGACCACTCCGTGTGTGCCTTCCACTTACCCAGCCATTCTCTACATTAAATAAGGCTCGAAGCAGGAGCACTGACAAAGACATCAAGTGCTCTTCCTTGCCCAGCTCAGTCTGATGTCTCAGGCAGGACACTAAGCTGCAAGAGAGGACTTCTTGATATGAACAAGCACACGGCAGAAAACAGACCTCCATGGGGAGCCTCAAGATGCTCGGTGGGATCATCCTGTATCAGTAAGGGTCCATCTTGAGTTCTCCACACCACCACTGTGACAATGCAAGTAGCAAGGTCGACAATTTCTAATCCTCATGCTTAAAATAAGTGCTCCTTAGTGGACCCAAACACACACCCTTCACCCAACCATGAGGCTACACAGGAGACCCATCTCTCTCACTTCAGTCAAGTACAAGATGCCAACAGGGAAAGACAGAAAAACCAGACACATGATCAGTGATGAAGTATCCTCTTCTTCCAGAAATGGACTTTCAAGCACAACACATACGCACTTGACCTGGAGAAGGCAGAATTTGGGAAAGGTTACAACCCTCCCCAGAGCTGCATCTGAATCTCCTCAGCTGGAAGAGAAGCAGGACCCCATGCCATGGCTAGAAAAGGCCACTGCTCAGCATTACCAGCATCCATGGGTTCATCAACAACAGTCTGTGCTTTCCATGGCCGTTAGCGAGCTCAGCATGGTGAGTGCAGTTTTTTCCACAGCCCCAGGATAGTGCTAAGGTGACCATTTCCACTTTGGAGCTCCCCAGTTTGGACTCCCATCATGCAGGTGAGAAGCTGATGGCAAGTGGCTTTGGGCGCACAGGCCATGTTCCTCCACGGTGGGATGGGAGGATGACTAAGGTGACTGCTGACCGATGGGTGGAAGCAAAACACAATGCAAGGAGCAGCACCAAGATTCCTGGGAGATGCTGACGGTGGATTGGCGAGCTGGTCCAGGTGGGTCATGGCTGGGAAGACTTCTGGGTCCTCTAACACTCAGATGATGGAAAGTGCAATGGTGAGCTCAGATTAGGATGAGTGGCTGCACATCAAAACATCTCAGAGGGCACGTGCCTGCTGAGGGAAAAGCCTTTGTATCCGAGTGGTTTTCAATCTTTCCTACCCTGCTTCCATCTCCAGGACTTCCATGTACACCCAGGCACAGATCACAGAGCACAGCAGCGGGAGAGCATCTCCAAACATGCTCTGCCTGCTGCATGGCGCTGGCATCTTGGATGGGGACAAGTGGGGCTCCTATGGACAGGACCAGGCGGCTGCCATGAGGGCCCAGAAGGTGTCACGCCGAGCACTTGGCCATGGCAAGGTCACACAAGCTGGATGAGAGCCTGATTCACACTGTGGTTAAGATGATGCCATCTCCTGCTGAGGGTCTGGTGGCTGAAACAGAGACTTGCTGCTTCGAGCAGGAGGATGAGGATGAGCTCTCTGGCACCCACCGTGGTCCAAGATGGCCAGACTGGCTGTCACCAGTCCCCAACACTCACAACTCGAGCTGCAGTGAGCTTGTACTGCCCTCCAAACGGGCCCAAAACCAGCCACGGAAGCACATCAAGTGCTCAAAGGTCAAGAAGAATCTGCTCCACGTGAAGGCCATTCCTAACAGCCCAGCCTGACGTGCCACAGGTCGCTTGGCAGCTGAACAGGGCTGGAGAAGCCAATGTGCTGGAGTGCTGCTTCAGCTCTGCTCCCAGCCAGGGCGATCGGCGAGGCAGGATCGGGGTCTTTACAGGTGACATCTTGAAACTTAGCCCAGGATGAAGCCACCACGACTGGACAGCCCCATTGTAAACCAGCATTAGCTTCTTCCATGAAGACAACCTCTGCCAGGCTGGCCATGTGCAATACCTAGGGCTACCACCTCTCACCTCACTTGTAGTTTGTATCCATTTATCAGCCTCACGGTGCTAAATCGTATGCTTTAAATACAAAAGCTATTAGGACTGAGAAGGTCTGAAGCACATACTGGTTTTGAGATCTTTATTTCAGGAAAAGATTAAAGAATTAAAATAGGAGCTGCCCTGCTGACAAGAAGAGTTGAATTCAAGAAGCTGATAAAAAAGGAGCATTATATGCATTGAGCACTGTGCATTTTCAGTCAATATTGGCTCTACACTCTACTCTACTTTCCTTTGACTAGGAAAAGGGAGTTTCACATGCGCACAGACCCTGGGATACGCGGGACTCAATGAGAGGAAGGGAGTAACAGCAAAAAAAAAGAGAGTGCTGGGCTTGATCTAACAGAGGCAAGAAAGTGATCTTACAGCTCGGCCCCCAAACACCGACTCCAACCACCAGCAAGACGGGAGGCAAAGACACACCGATGGGGCAGACTCAACGGTGCACGACTGCAGCTCCCTATCCATAACCACCTGGGCGGCCACCAAAGCTCGCCGGGCTTCGGGACCACCTACATTCAGGACACGGCACAGTCACGGGGCAGGAGAATCATTTCTTGCATCCTTCTCCAGCGAGTCGTCAGTGTTGTACCTCCAGGCTGTGGACGCCGGCACGGACTTGCGCTCCCCGACAGCTTCCCCCGGGTTTTCCCCCCTTGTAGGTGCAAGTAATGCAATCGAGATCAATGGTTGGATTAGGCTCCTGGCGTGCTCTGAGCACTGGGTCTCTTGACAGCAGTAAGAGCTAGGTATGGCTGATACCACCCAGGCCCTGCTTGCATACCAAACGGTTGGTACGACAGAGCTAGCTTATTAACAGGCTGCTGAGCCTTAATACTGACACTTAGTGTAATGGTTTACAGTGAAGGAAGGGTTCTCCTACAAAGCGCCGAAGAGGGGGGGCGGGGGGGGAAAACCCCACCCCGACCCCTTCCTCTCCCTCTCAGAGTCTCTGGAGCATCTCACAAGCAGGGAAAGGCGGTGGGGAGGCGAGGGGGCAGAGGGGGCCAACGCCACCGCGGCGCCGGGTCCCGTTGGGGGCGTCAAGGCGAACAACAGCGAGGACAGTCGTAAGGATCGAGAGACAAACGGTGCTGGTGCTGTGCTGCCTCAAGCTGGGAGGTGCGCGTGGTCAAGCGGAGCGGGGAGAACTAGTCTTTCTTCAAGTCCCTGGATTCAAAAAGCTTCAGGCGTTCTTGCACAGTCAGGCCTTCCTTCAGACTCTGGGAGAGAGAAAAAGACAGAGCGTGGGACAGGGGCGGGCAGGAGGCGGCGCGGGGCAGCCGGCACGCAGAAAGGGCACGATGCTCAGGCAAAGGAGACGTGGGCAGCAGGAGAATGGCCTCCTTGGTGGAGAGATTAGTGGGACATGCTAAGAGAAAACACACGGTTATGGAGGGCGGTTACTGGTGAATGGTGCCTAGAGAGAGGGTGAGATTGCACACGAACCAGGCGACACACCAGAAGCAAATGAGAGGCACAACCATGCTGCAAGCGGGATTAGCTCAACTCGGACAATGCCCCCTGGAGCCTGTGGTGCTGGGACAATTTCAGCAGAGCTCCGGCGCTGTGGGAGCCCCAGGCAGGTCAGCTCAGATCTGTTAAGCTAAAGCACCACGCTGCTGAGCAGGACCTCCACGCCAGTCCTCCCCACACCACAGCAGCACTGACTGAACGTGTGTCCATCTGGGATGGTCTCGGCTCTGGTCAATGTGCAGGCTTTGCTCAAGCAGCCCTAGAAACTGCATTTTTGTTGCCAGCAACAATCCCACCCTTTCTCTAACCCCAGCCTGGGGCTCTCCCAAGCCAAAGCTGCCTCTACTGCACAGGGTTAGACAGAGGACTTGCTGCAGGTCTAGCAGGATCTGATGGCTGATCCAATTTGGATGCAGCATCCAGATCTCAAGGCACAACACACAACCAACAGAAAAGCCTGCCCCAATAGCCCTCAGCATTTGGCTTTGTGAAATCTCTCACCTACCCATGGGGACCCAGGAGAACAGCAGTGTGAGGGGTAGAAACCCAGAAGCAAATTGCTTGCCCCCTGTATGACAGCTTTAACCTGAAGCTAGCCCGAGGAGACCCCACGCCTAGAGCCAGCCGTCCTCCTTCCTGCAGCCACAAAGCTGTGCTGTCAGAGCTCCAGAGGAGCAGAGCACCAGTGAGATGTCCCTGCTTGCTGCTGCTGGGGGGGCACAGACATCCCCCTACCCATCAGCAGCCCCCACGAGCTGCCACTGCAGGGCTGTGCCGGCTTGCAAGGACACACTCAGCAGCTGGAACATTCTTTTGCTTCACAGACCAAGACGTGTAAGCTTCAAAAGGCACAGCCCTGAACACAAGCCCCTTCTATCAACCCGCAGCCATCTCCCCTTCTGCTTCCACCTCCCTGACCACAACGCCAGAGGACTGTACAATCCCAGCAGCAGGTTAAGACTTTTGGGCTGAGTCTCCTTTCCCGTGTGTTTATGGAGGCAGGACTCCAGGACAAACTTGCCCCGAGGCTGTGCAGATTCCCATGGTTACTGTATTCCTTTAAATGCTTCTCCTCCCACGGGCCCACAAGTACGGAGCAGCTTTGCGCAGCAGCACGGAAATGAGAGCACTACAATGGGTTGGTTTGAATTTACAAACTGGATGCTTTCTTTTCAAGGGGCAGCAGAGCCTCTTGGGACTCGAGCCTCCAGCACAAACTTCCTGAAGGAAGTTTACTTTGGGTCTCTTTTAAATGGGCAGCAACCCATGCATTCCAGTTTGTACATCCGATTTCTCATCAGATGGAAGGAGACAACAGAAATCATCAGACTGTTCAGCCTGATGGAACAAATTCCAGCAAATTCACCCCATAGGCAGCCTCACAGCCCATTTGAGTTGCTGGTGACACCAGCCTGATGAAGGGAGACCGACGTAGGATAAAATCTATGATAAAAGTCTCCATCAGCCTTCCTGGGGCTCTCCAGCCACCCCTCTGCCACCGTGCTGGGGAGCTCCCCTCTCTTCTCTAACCTCCCCCTGCAGGTGCTCTAACCTCAGTCTTTACCACAGCCAGTAAATTAACTACTGCTCCAGTTACTCAAGATATTTAGGTCATTAGGATGGGCCTTGTTTCTCATCAGCTCCCTCCTTTTGCTGGATGGGCTCGGAAGCCTCAGGCCAGACAGTGGGATGGAGGTGCAGTGCCAAGGGATGGAAACCAGTGGGGAGGACACCTGGGAGCTGGAGGAAGCCTGGAGAGCAGGAGGAGGAGGTTACTGGGCAAGACTCTTCTGCTCAAGCACGGATCAACCTAAAGAAGCAGCAAATGAAGGACATTTAGGGCACCCCAGGACATCCCCTCTGCAGCTGAGATGAGGGCCACCACTTTACGTGCTAAGGCCTTTGTGGGAAATAGATTTATAGGCATCACTGACCCAATCCTCTGCCTGGCTGACAGCAGAGGGGCTGTTTCTCCTACAAGCCCACGGATGCTGCTGAAGTTTAGTCTGAGGCATGCAGAGTCATTCAAGCGTGCACACTCAGGGTCCCGCGCTCCCAACACAGCGAACAGGACGTGCCCCACCATGTCCAAATCCTCCCCATGCTGTCAGCTGTGTTGGTGAGGGTGGGAGGAGCAGGAAGAAAGCCACATTCCCCAGGGAAGAGCTAGGGAGATGGCATTTCATACGGATCTTGGGTATGCTGACTTCTCCCCTGCCCTTCCCCCTCCCCCAGTGAAATAATTAGCCGTAAATAAACCAGGTCATTAAGAGAAGGAGGGCTCTTGTTTGCCATGGAGGTGTGAGCAGGGCATGCAAAAGTGGCCACTCCAGTGGGCAGCTGCGTCGCTTGGTGGGTGCTGGTTTGTTTACCTACGTGGCAGGGAACCTGGACTCGGGTTCATTTCAGTTATCCCATGAGACCTGCTCAATAACGGACTGTTGAAGGAAAAAGCACAATAAAGAAAGAAACAAAACAAAACAAGAAGCTCATAAATCCTAAATGCATTGGTGTTCACACAGCCCCTGTCCCCCCGCCCCAGCAGTGATGGAGCAGGCAGAGCCCGTGCTTGCTCTCCTCTCCTCCTTCCCCCACCAAGCAACACACACGAGGGACCACAAGATCAATGGTCTGAGTTGAAGTGGTGAAGGGAAACCCAACATCAGACCTGGCCCAGCAGGTCTGGGCTGCCCCTGAAATGCACAGAGATGCTCTCTGTATTTCCTCGGTGCAGCATGGACACCCCAAGCTGATGCCCTGCTGCTTGCAGAGCTCGGGGTGGTCACCGTTTCCCCAGCATGGGCACTGAGCTAGAAGCCTTTTGCCTGCCTGGCTTCTTGCTCTGCCCAAGGTCCCAACCACTTCAAACATCAGCATGAGACACCAGGAGCACAGTGGGGAGAGGCAAAGCAGGTTTCGCCCATGCTGATCTTCTTTCCAACTAACCTATGTTTAATGATGACTTCTCAGTGGCTTTCTTTGCCCTTTTTACCCCTGTGGTCCCACAGGAACAGCCTGTGTGTAACATGGCACTCAGCCGGCCAAGCAGGAGAGCTTGGCACAGCATCACTGGGCTTTGGGACCAAGAGCAAGAGCAGAATGGCCGGAGGAGCACAGGGCCATTTGCACCATGTTAACACACAAGCAAAGCATGTGCTAAATATGCCCAGGATCAAGGCACCGTTGTTCCATATAAAGACCAAAAATCATGCAGTGATGAACACTAAAACCTAGCATGACCTGCACGCTTCCACCTACTGACACCACCTAAACTTCAACTGAAAACAGGGAGAGTCCTCCTGTGAAAGACCAAAGAACAGGGTGAAATCCATTCTTTTTTAAGGGGGGAGCAGCTCCACACCTCAATTTCAGCAGGGTCAGGGGGATGTGTGCCCCACTGGGCACGGTGGGGGGAGTGGGCTCACACAGCCAGCTGTTCCACAGTCAAACGCTCGCTGTTCTCCCCAGTGCCAGCTGGGTTATAGCACCAGTGACTGGGAAATTCTCAGTTTCTTTCCCCACCAATCTCTTCCTAACTGGGATCCCCACCAGAGAGTAACGCCGGGCATTCTCATCACCAAGGGAAGGAGATCTGAGCTCACCTTTGACCTGATATTCCTTAGTTGCCGGCTAACACTGGATCTGTCTTTCTTCAAGAAATCAGGGTTGCTTTTTGATTTCATAATATCTAGGGAGAAGCAAAAGAAACAGTGTTAGCATGGTGCCCGTGGGTTCCTGCTGGGGCTCTCCTGCCCTCCCAGCCCAGCCAAGCGCCCTGACGAGCCCAATCCAAGCTGGAAGGCTAGATGGGACTCCCAAGGGTCTGTGTGTAGCACGAGGTCTTCCCAGTGCAAAATGCCAGGAAGCAAAGCCCACCAGCTTTGCATCCATGGGGCTGGAAGGAGGATCTGTCGCGGGAGGGCAATTCAGGTCCCCCTGGGCCCTGCTATCTCCAGTGAGACTGCAAGGAGCAGAGGTGGGGAGCAGCACAATACAGCCAAAAAGCTTCACTCAGAGCCATTTAGTGCCCAAGGACTTGTACACTGAGCTCGGGAACCCCACGATCGCTGCTGGAGGACTGACCATATCCCGATACAGTGGTGTTCACAGGGGATTTCTCTCCCTGAGCTTCTGTGGCTGCTTTCAGCTGCTCTTTCAACCTGCTGATATCACAGTCTGCCTTGGCCTTCACGATGCTCAGCTCCGTGTAGATGTCTTTGTACTTGTCGCTGGCGTATTTCTTATCCTGGCAAAGGAACAAGAACAACCCAAAGGAGTCAGAGGTACAGCTGGGGCCAAGGGGGTGGTGAATGCACTGAAAAGGAGCTTGGCAAATGCTTGGAAGAGGAGGAATGCTGGGCTGGGGCAATGCATGGATCTCATACACACTCTTCAAGTCATGTCTAACAGGACTCGAGACAGGCAGAAAGCTGTGAGCCCAGCAGCAAGCACACAGAACCCGTGCATGCAGCCCCTTCATTCCACGACTGCTTGTCTGTGGGTTTTATTTTTAGCAAAGACACAGAATTCACACAGAATTCCAAGAAATGGCCTTGGCAAAGAGGCCATCCGGAGCAAACCCAATCCGATGCTGGGAGGCTGGGCAGATCTCTGACACTGATTGCTTTTGCCATTTCTGATGTGTCAGGAAATAGGGAAAAACACTGAAGGGGATGTTCTCCCACCAGAAGAGAGAAGGGGTAAGGCTTGAGCTGATACAGTCATGGAGTGCTTTACTGATGGCCCCAAAACGGGTATTTGATTCCATTCAGGGGAAAAGTTAAATGTTTCAAATGTGGAAACGTGAGCTGAAATCTAAACACAAACACAGCCAGGAGCACAGCACAGCCCCGGAGAGGGTTTGCAGAGATGTCCCTGGGCATTACCCTCAGTGCTGTCTGCAGCTCATCTTTGAGGGAGCTGATCTCCTGCTTCAGGTACTGGATTTCTGATTCTTTGACCCGCAGCAGGACCTGTGGGAACAAAAGCAGTGAGAGTTCACACCTGAGCAGACATAGTGTGACCACTGTGCCTGGTGACAACCGAGCTCAGCCCCACGCCAGCACCAAAACTAAGCTGGTTCATGTTCATCTTGTCTTCTTATTCACACAAGAAAATGACTCCTGGGCCTCATGGGACCTTGCCAAAGCTTGCACCAATGATGTGCTCCATGCACACACTTTGGTTTCTGTTAGCCCTCACTGCTTGGTGCGGACTGGATCCCAGGGGACAAGCAGGGCATGGAGATGGAAGGGCAAGTGTCTGGCTCATCATGGGGAGAAGGGAAGATCAGGACTCCCAAAGCCCCACTGCACCCCGTGATGAACAGTGCTGCCCATCCCCGCAGACCCGATGTGTGGAGGGTTGGGTGGCTGTGGCACACTCCCGGGGGTCCACAGGCACTTGTGGCCACCAGCACTGCCCTTTTGGCACACAGAGCTCACCTCCAGCTCGTAGGCGTCCTTGCCCTGTGTGAGAGGCGACCCAGCAGCCTCTCCCCCACCCTCCCCGGTCAGCAGGGTCCGCAATCGCGTGATCTCCGCAGCCAGGCGGTTATTCAGCTCCTGGGAAGAGGAGGAAGAGCTGTTGTGGGAAGGGGGAGCACGGCCACGGCTTGGCGCAGAGCCTTTTGGGTGGTTCATCCATCACCCTTGGGCACAGGGAGGACCCTCAGCCCCTCACCTGGTTGTGGGCGTTGAGCTCCTGGTTCTCCCGCTGGCACTGGCGGAGGGCCTGCCTCTCAGCCTCCAGCGCCTGCGCCAGGTGGGCGTTCTCCAAACACTTCTGGGAATACTGCTCCGACAGCACCTCCAGCTCCCGCTGCACCGACTGCAGCTCCTCCCTGGCGAGAGACACACGGGGTAGTGCCCTCCCCACACACACCCACCCGTGCCCACTCTGCTGCCAACACCCCACCACAACCCAACAGGTTCTGAGAAGAACTTGCACACTCTCTTTGGGAAGAACCTCAAGCCCATAGCAAGCCAGCCCTTCCCTTGCCTGGCACAGAGGCGCTTGGGCACCAAAGGGGACAGGAGGTCTTTCTCTAGGAGGTTCAATGGCAGGACCTCCTCTTCCAAAAACTGAACTGAGATCTATCACACTTGCTCTGGGCCCTCAGGACCAGGTGTATTTGCACACCTGCACATCTTACGTAGATGCATCAGGGTTCATAAAGCTGCCTGGCTGTTCTGCTCAGCTCCCACACGAGGACAGCCTCACCACGAGAAGCAAAGGGCTTTCTCCTCGCCTGGTTAGATCTGGTTGAGCCACCCTCCCACTGCAGCTGCGTGAAAAGCAGCACCATGTCTGCACATCTGCTACTTCTGGTGACCATCAAGCAGCTGGATTTCGGTAGTGTGGAGACATTGACCTGGAGTCTTAAAGATGATGGGCAACCAGGAGCCTCCGATGGGCACAGGTCTGTGCCAACAGGTCTGCCCCTAACCCATTGTCAAGATCAAAGGAGAGAAAGGGGCCTCCCATGAGTGTGATCTCCCATGAGGACGTAGACACGGAGGACGATGATGGTCTTACAGGTATTGCCTCCGGAGGGCCTCGATGTCGGCGTTGACGCTGCTGATCTGGGAGCGCTGGGACTTCTCCAGCTCTCGCTCCAGCTCCTCCCGGTGTGCGTTCTTCATGGCTTCGATGGCTGCGTGGGACAGCACAGGGTGAGCACCCAGCACAGCGTGAGCACCCAGCACAGCCTGAGCACCCAGCACTGCTCCACCCAAGGGTGGAGTTTTTTGTGTTTCTGTTTGTTTTTTAAAGGAACAAAGCCCAAACCATCCCAGTTCACTTCACAGCCCCTCCAGTCTGTGACCCTGGCTGCAGAGCAGCAAAGGGGCTTCTGCAAATCCCATTTTTAAATAATGTCCAAATGATTGTCCAGTTCACATGTTGTTTCTTGGATTGTGGACTCCTAATGCAGACACTCTGGGTTTCAGCGCTTTAAAACTCCCCGGGGCACTGAAGAATGAATTCAGTGTGAAATCAGCAATAAATTAACCACAGGAATGACTAACGCCTTTCTGAGATGGAATGGAAAATAGCTCAGACCATGTAACAGCCAAGGAGAGGGGTAGCAAGCCTGGAGAAGGACCAGGAGACGGGCCTCCATCCAAAACCTGTGTCCCACCAGCCTCTCCCCATTTCCCTGTGATCCCCACCCAGCCCTCATCCCACCCCATGCTCTGCTCCTCCACACTGGAGCAAACACCATCCCCATGTTCCCATCAACACTGAGCTGTCCCACCATGGAGGAACCACCAGTGTGTCCTCGTACCTGAAATGGTGGCAGCCGTTTCCTCTGCCAGCAGGCGGTCCTTCTCCTCCCGCAGCTTCTCCAGCTCTCGCTGGTGCTGCCGCTGCAGGTCCTCGATCTTCTTCTGGTGTGTCTCCTCCATGGCTGCAAAGCCCCTTTCACATGTTGCCTGCAAAAGGGATGGGGGGAAGGGGTTGACCCGGGAGCGTGGTGGTGAGCCTGCCAGGAGCCATGTGCCAGCAGGTAGGTGGGCACCAAGCTGCCATCATGGGGATCTTCTCCCTCCCCAACCATGGAGGAGCTGGCCAAGGATGGACCTCACAAGGTCAAAGTTTGTCCTGCAGTTGCTTGAACCCTGACAACTCCAGTGAAAGGGAATGACAGGGTAGGTCTGGGGTCAGACCCAATTGGGGAATGCAAATATACGTCAAAAACAACAAAAAGAGCCTTCTGTGCCCATTCTGCTCTCTCTTGCAATGCCTGATTCTATGCAGCCACCTCTGGGGTGGAAAGCAGATATCTCCTGCCAGTAACAGGACCTTAATTCCCAACCAAGTATCCCTGCAAATGCTGCACAGGCATTTATTAGCTAATTGAATTACTAGGAGTGAACTCGGGCCAGGACACGGGTGCAGAGCTCTGGGGATTCAGGAATCACCACTGGTGAGATCCTGAATTCCAGCCCAGTCCTGCCCCAAACACAAAAGCCCATTTCCAGTTCATCCACCAGCACAGCCACCCCGCCAAGTGCACGGGGATCCCAGACGGACACACGGCTGCAGGACAGAGGCAGGACAGGTGGAGCCCTGAGCTGGGAAGGGGCACGCACGGGGGACGTGGTGCAGAAGCCCCATCAGACACCTGGGGACATCCCTGCTGCCACACACTGCACCCGGCTTTCCCCCCTCCCAAGGGCACAGGCTGGCTTTATTTCCTGATTTCAATGGATTTCTTCTCGAGTCACACTGGTGAGTGAGAACTGGCACCTGGGGAGCCACTGGGACTCCACGGGAAATTTATAGGGGACAAATTCACTCCTGTGGTGTCCCCCAGGCCAGTCTAACAGCACTGCCCTACGCTCACACCCCCTCCTCAGCATCACTTTGCTGCCCTGTGCTCTGTAACCTGGGCTGCTCTACTTTCAGCTCTGGTGCTTTTTCTCCTCCCCTTTCAGTGTGAATCCTGAGCCATTCTTCATTTTCTCAGCCTTTTTGTTGTTTTTTTTTGGGGGAGGGAAACTCGTAACTCAGTGCCAGAACCTGCCTGGACTTGGCTGACTGCAGAGAACACGAAGCAGCCGTGCAGGATTCTTCATGACACCTCTGATGCTGGAGGAAGATGGTTGACTGCTCCTCCAGAGCTCTGGCTGGAGGTTCAGTGTTTCATGTATTTATTGCTATAAATCCAGGACATCTGAACTTGTACAAACCAGTCTCTCCTGTTACTGATGTTACATTTTCCATCAGCTTCATAGCAGAAGAACTGAGCACATTTTAACCTGCGAATTGGATGGCTTTGCCATCACCCGGTCACCTTTCTAACCCAGGGAAGCTTCTATTTTGCCATCCATCCTCTGCTTCCCACAGAGAAGCAGAGAGAGGTCGGTTTGCCCTGCTCTCCTCCCGGATTCTCCTGCCCACGAGACGCTGCTTTGCCTTCCCACCAGGCAAACTGCCAGTTCTGGCAAAGTGAAGCTGAAAACGGAGACAGGAGGTCAGGTTCACTCCTTGCTGTTATTTTGCAGCCTCTGTTTTGGTTCTGGCCTTTCTGCTTCTTCCAAAGCAAGGCCAACCCCTGGTACGAGCACCCCTGTTTGGTGCCCAGCTCGCAGGACCAAGCGTTCCCATGTGTCCCACTGACCTGAGCGGGGGGTTCCAGAAGGGTTTTTCCTTCCCAAGGGTTACGATGGAGGAGATCGTGTTCAGTGAACACCATCACATTGCTCCATCTCCCCAGCAGCTCTCCCTGCCCTGGACACCCGATTCCACCCCTATTGGGATGCAGCAGAACTACTGCTCTCCCCAGGCTAAAACCAGCTTTTGGCTCGAGTTGAACCACGTTTCACCCCCAGCCCAAACGTGCACCGAGGATCTCATGGCTGGAAAACCTCTCCCACGTTTTTACTGACTCTGAAGAACGACTTCTCCATGAAAGCCTCACCAGCACGGCCTCTGTGTGCAGCCCTGCCAACCTCGAAGCCTCCCTGGGTGCTGCTGGGAGTCTTCTACTGCCCTAAACCCACTTCCTAACTGGAAGTTCTCTCCAATCAAAAGCAAACCACCAAATTCAAGAGGTTTTTTCATATGCTGTTCCATCTCAGGCTGGTTTTACAGCCAGCCCTGCCTGGTGGAGCAGTCTGAAGGATGGCATTTCATTGCCACTGGGTTTCCTGTAACTGTGCACTGTTTGTTGTGGAGAGAGTCACTGGTGTGCAACACCAGGGTGGTTCCCCTCGCAGCCTTGTGCAGAGGAGCTTTGCTTTGCTACAGAATTTGGCATTGCATGCAGCTGCTTTCCCCAGGACCATGCGTTCTGAGAGCATGAAGTTTCCATTTCATCTCACATTTCTGAGGGCTGCAGAGACAGACTGGAGATCTGATCAGACTGGGACAGACAAGAGTTGAGGAATGCTCTTAGAGGGAAGTCACAAACAAAACGTACGCCTCGGGCTCGAGGAGAAACGCTACGGTCTCCACATTGAAGGACAGAGTGAAGTTATCAAGCTACTTTGAAAGCCTCCCTCCCTCTACACACAGAGACCATCTCCAATAACCAACCTTCCCGCTGAGACCAAGCCCTCAGCAATGCATTCAGAATACCCCAGCATGGAGAAATGGAAATGCCATGATTCACAGAGGGCCTTCTAACACTTTGGGGCTTGCCTGGGGCTGGCTCTTCTGGGGGACACCCCTCGTTTCAGCAAGCAAACCCCAGGACCAAACACCCCCCCCCGTACACTCAGCAGCAGGAAGCAGAAAGCGTTAAACGTATCAAGACCTTTAAGTTTTCAAAGTCTTTCTGGTATTTTTCCCTCAAGGTGGAAGCATTCCCCTCCAGATGCTTGTTCTCCAGCTCGTCCCTCATGACGTTCATCTGGGCCTCCAGCTCCTGGATGCGTTCCCTCAGGCCATGCATGGAGTCCAGGTCATCGCCGGGGCCCTGCCCGGTGCCACCCGCCTCACCGGCCACCCAGGTGTCCCCACCACCCGGGTCCGCCGTGGGGGACATTTCCGGGTGCTGCCTCTGGTACTCGTCCAGGGTCTCCTGCAGGCGCTGCAGGTTCTGGCTGTAGTGCTCCTGCAACGCCTGCAGCTCCTCACTATGGATGACCTGCAGCTCCTTGATCTTGGCCTGGAACTTGTCCTCCAGCATTTGCATCTGCTCCAGGTGATACCGCTCCATGTTCTGCTTGTCACGGACGATGGCATCCAGCTGGTTGAGGCCCTCCGTCCTCTCGGCCTTCAGAGCATCCTCTGTCCTGTTCAGTTGCTCTATCACATTTCGAATCTCCTCCTCGTACCGTCCCTGCAGTTCACTCAAGCTCTTGCTGTGTTTATGTTCTTCTTCCTCCAAGAGCCTTCGCTGACTGTCAAGCTGGGAGACCTTTGCTTTGAGGTCAGCGTTCTCCCGTTCAAGCATGGCGATCACCTCACCGTACTCACCCTGCTGCTTTCTGAGCAAGTCCTCATACTCCTCCCGAAGGAGAGACACCGTCTTCACCCGCTCTTGGCAGAGAGCATCCATGCTCTGCAAAGACTCCTTGTAGGACTTCAGCTCTCTGTCGTACTCCAGTCGGACTTTGCAAGCAGCATAGCAAACCTGAGCCTGAACAATTGCATCTTGGACTAACAAAGAGGAATACCGTCCAAGGTCTCCCATACACGAATGGTATGAAAGACTCTGAGATATCTTCAGGAGCTTCTGACAGTCTCTCATTACCTCCTCAGGAGGCAGAGAGAGTAAGGCAACAGATATCTCCTTCAGAACATTCGATTTGTCCTTTAGTTGTTGGGCAAGATCTTCCTGAATGGAAACAAGAGCTTCACTACTACGGCTTGGCAGGCTGCCAATTTCCTCTGCCTTGGCCAATTCCTGACACGGCACCATTTGGAGACGACTCCCGTCCCAGGAGATCTGGGTTCTTTCTGAAGCATCCTTTTGAATTTCAAGTGCTTCAGAAATCTGGTGCATAACTCGGTCAAAATCAGGAGTCCTGTATGCTTTGATGATCTCCTCCAACATGCATTTATGCTGCTGGAGAGCTGTTTTGGTATTATGGAGGTCTTCTTCAATTGTTTTTAATCTCTGATGAAAAGATTCTCTCATTTTCTGTGCAACAAACCCAAGTTCTGCCTTGATCAACGTGGCATCTGCTACAGCACTGAGAAAACATGGAGAAAACCCCAAACCTGTTGTTTCTGTTTTGCCCTCAGCTTCTCCTTCTCTGGGGCTCAAGTGCACTCTCAGCTCCTCCACCTGGCTCCAGAACTCCCCTTCCAGCAGCAGCTTCTTAGACAGGACGTTGGCCAAGTCGACTGCCGTAGGAGAAACACTTGTTGGCTTCAACAGAACCACTTCAGCTGTCCCCTGGATCTCTCTCAGAAGCTGAGATATCTCAGAGCTTGCATTTTTCAAAGACTCTGCTATTTGGTTGATGAGAGAGGCCTCAAATGCCACTCTCTCAGAAAGCCATCTCAGCTGGCTGGCGTCAAACATTTCCCCTTGCTGCTCCTTGGAGCCGTGCTCCTCCTCAACCAAAAAACCCCCTTCTGGAACGGGGCTTTCCGTGATAAGGCTCTCACTCTGCTGATACTCCGACGGGACTGGCGCCCCTCTCAAGGCTTGGATTGCGTTTGATAAGGTCGTCTCCATGCTGGACAGAGTCACAAGGAACAAATCCCCCTCTTTTACCTCATCTGATTTGGGCAACGATCTGAGTTGCTCCCTGCACTTCTCTAAACAAGTCAGCGCTTGATCATTTTTCATTTGGAAACCTCCCAGCTCGCTGACGTGATTTTCTATGAGCTTGAACTTTTCCTGCCTCTCACTCTCCAGCTGTGAGACCAAAGCACTGACTTGGGATAAGCTGGTCTGGAGTTGTTCCCGCAGCTGAGACTCCGTGCTGGCCCACTGATGGTGGAGGGCGATGAGCGTCTCCTGATTATGGCCGTGCTGGCTTTCAAGCTTCATCGTTACATCTTTGAGCTTCTCCTCTGTAATATAAAGTTTGGTCTCCAGGGAATGGATGATCGAGAGATAGGTCTCGGAGTCACTTGTCCCTGGTGATGGGTAGCCAAGAGCTGGCTCTGATGACATGCTTTCTTCAGACAGAGATCTGTCTTGGCTCGTGTCTGAAGAGGTACTACTTGTCCAGTTTTTCTCTGATCCATCTGGATGGATGTACTTTTGGCACTGGATGCTCGAGAAACGGATTCTTTGCCTCTTGGCACCCATGATTCCTACATCAGGCTTTGCTAAGGCTTTCTGAACTAACTCTTGGTCCTGGAGCTCCACACCTTTGGATGGGGAGCCAAATTCCTCTGCTTGCCTCTGGCTGGTCTCAAGAACCTCTTCCTCCTCCTCTTCCTTCAGTGCGTAAGTCAGAGCTGGGAGGACATCCTGAGTTTGCAGAGGCTGTCCCAGTTGACCTTCATCAGCCTCGAGATTGGAGCCAAGGTCTTCTGCCTCCTCAGCACATGGACCTGTGCCTACACTAGCTAATTTCTTTAAAACCTCCTCCTTGGCCTTTAGTTTCACTTTAGTCTCCTCTAAACTGCTATCCAAAGCAACCATTTTAACCAAAGCCTCACTGAGATCTTGATCTCTCTTCTCCACAATTCTCAAGTGCATTTCCTTAACGTGCCTCAGCTCTTCTTCCTTTTCTTTCAGCACCTTCTGCACACCCTGGAACTGATCCGACACCTCCTCAAATGACTGCTCCAGGTTGTGGTAGTTGGTCTCTTCCATTTTCAACTTTGCTTGCAGCTTTGCGACTTCGTTATCTGACTCGGCAACCTGATTCATGAGCTCGTGGAACCGACATTTGATCTGATCTCTCTCTCTTTCGAGCTCCTTGATGTGCTCTGCAAGTTTCTGGATGCTGGCCTCCTTCATCACCAGCTGCTCCTCCAGCTGGTGGACAAGCTCACTGCCTTCGAACTTTGCACTCAGCTTCTCCTTCTGCAGAATCTCCATTTGCTGCTCATTATTTTGCAGCTGGTTCTCATACTCGTTGGCCTTATCCTCCACCTCCTTCAGACTCCGTATTAAAACCTGCTTTTCCCTCTCACAGCTCTCCAGCAAAGCCTCGTAATTCTTCTGCAGCTTCTCTTCCATGAGGATCCGTGCTTGCTCGCTGGCGTTCAGCTGCCTGCTCAGGTCTGCGATCCTGTCTTGGAGCCGCTGCACCTCCTTCTGATGGTCCCTCTGCAAAGCCTGCTGCATCTCCAGGTCCCGCAGCTCCTGGGTCTTCTCCAGGAGCAGAGCCTCCGCGTTCTTCAGCTTCTGCTCGCTGGCCTTCAGCTGGGAGCTGAGCGCGGCCTCGCCGTGCTGCCACTCCTCCAGCTGCTCTTTGGCTTTCTCTTTTTCGCTCCTCAGGTCACTCTTGAGCTTGGCCAGGGTCTGCTCCTTGATGGAGAGCTCAGCCGCCACGTTACTGAGCCTCGCCTGCAGGCTCTGAATCTCCGCTTCGTGGTGCCGGATCACGTCCTTGGCCTCGGCGTAGCTGCGCTTCAGCGACTGAATCTGCTGATTGATCAGCTCTTGACGCTGGCATTGGGCTTCCAGCTCGCTTTGGAGGTCTTGGTTGACTTTGTGGAGCCTCTGCCAGGCACCTGATGGCGAGGTGGCCACCTCGGTCTTAAAAAAATTGATTAAATACTAGATTAGTAACACTCTTGGCTCTCCCTTCTGAGTGTCACACCTCTGGCCAGGCAGGCCATGGAAAAGCTCCTCGCAGCGATTTGGCTGCTACCCACATGCTCCAATTGGGATGATTTGTTCTTGGCACAATTTTTTTTGTATGTTTTAACAGGCTTTTTTTTTTTTCTCTCTTTTTT
>VZRW01012475.1:0-59745 GCA_013398125.1 Aegotheles bennettii | reverse complement strand
TTTTTTTTTTTTTTTTTTTTTTGGAATAAGCGACAACTGCTTTCCAGTTACAGAAAACATGGACCACAACATCAAAACAGCTGTACAGGAACAGGCTAAATGGAAAAAAAAAACAAACCCAAATCAAACAGAACCAAAAAAACAATGAAAAAGAAACACCAGCAGTAAAACAGAGATGGACAGACGAGAGAAAAATGGGACGGGTGAGAAGGAGTACGGGGTGGGAACAGGTCGAGAAGTAAGGAACTGCCTTTTTTAGCAGGTTTGTTGGCTTTGTTGTGAAACAAAAAGTGCACAGTTAAGGTAAACACAGTCCTACCAACCAAAAGCAACAACAGAAAGTGAGGTGACAGCAAATGACATCCCATCCCACCCAAACGCAGCAGACAGGACAGCGGCGTGGCGATGTCATTTCTGTGACTGCCAAACAGGACTTAGTGGCTGCTCATCACATTAAAGAGACGTTGTTATGCTAAAGTTTAAGACTAGGGAGGGTCTAATTTCTCTACCTGTAAAAAAAAAAACCCAAAACAAACAAACAAACAAAAAAAACAAAGGACAAAATAAAAAGCCCAACAAGTGAAGGGAGGGAAAAGGTGTGATGAGAATGTAAAATGAGAGAAACCAACCTTTGTGAGATTCAAACCAAAGCAATGTAGCATGCAAAGAGAAAACTCACAGAGAGGGTCATGCAAAAGGCGACAGAAGTTATGTATCTTTAAATAAAATACACAAGACAGGAGAGGCGAGAGAAGCACAGCGTTAAGCCTAGGAATTTGGCCTGCCTTGCTGTACTCTGGTTGCTGATAAGGAAAGCCCACAGATGTGACACTCAGTTATGTTAAGTTAAATTTCATGCTTTACACCAAAAAAACATGCAAGAACATCTGCCCAGGACAGGTTAGTACGTGACCCCTCCCACCCACCACGACCGAGCTGGGGGACGACTCAGGTTCATTTGCAAGGAGCAGGAGCCCCCACTGTCTCTCCCTGTAGGGATCAAAGTTGGGGTGCCCCATCCTGAGGAAGCTCAGAGCAAGAGAGGGGTTACATGAGGCCAGAGAGGCTTCGGTGCATGGCACATGCATCGGGGGGTGTGTGTGTGTGTGTGTCTCAGTGTCTGCCTTACAAAATGTGCAGTGTCTTTTATGTCGGGGCAATGCTTGGGGGTCCGTATGGGACTGGTCATGCTGCCAAGGAAGGGTTGGTGGCAGCTCAGGAGGGGTGGGCTGGCAGCAGTCAGGCTCCTCCATCACCCCTCCCCATGGAAAACATAGGAACCTCTCCTAAATTAGGCACGAGGAAGGGGGGGGGTGGGGGCATATGAAATTCAGAGGGTCCGTCCAAAAAATTGCTGTGATGTTCACCCACAGTCTGAGGCTGCAGAAACTGCCCCAGTGGTTCCACTGCCTCCACCCCAGCAGGGTTTGGTGGGGTTACTCCTTTCTGCAACAGGACTTTAATCCCTCTGCTCCTCAGGAAACACAAGGGAAATCCCCTGAACAATTAGATTGGAGCAAGCAAAAGCCTCCAACCTTTCCAAAAACCCACTCAAACTTCTAGCCCAAAGTTTGGGTCGCTTCTCACTGCAGCGAGGATTTGCTCAGCCCTTCTGCAGACTTCCCCTCTTGTCCCCCCTCTTTGTATCAAGGCACTATATAGACCCAACTTTAACATGGACAATCTAACATCATCCAGCTTTTAGCCCTATGCCCTGATTTTTCTGGGCACCAGGCACAGGCCTTTGCTCCAGGGAAGTGAGAGTTACACTTCCAATGCTGCCAAGTGAAAATGGAAGTCCTCCAAGCAAGCACTGTCAGCTCAGGGACTCCAGAAATAACTCCTCCAAGGAGATGACTACAAAGAAGGCAAAAGGCCTCCCTACCTGGGCTGGCTCTGCTACCTGTGCAACTTCTTTGGGGAAAATTTCTCCCGTGAGAAATAAGGACACAAGGTTCAGTGTCAGCACCAGGTCTGCTGCCCCGGGAGCGGAGCGTGTGGCCACGCACGGCCACTTCGATCCACAACCAGTTTGGCCAAGTAGATCTGAGTAGATTAAAATGCTGCCCCTGTACAAAGCAGGACTGTGGACCCATGAGAGCAGCCAGAGACAGCCCTGCAGGCACCACAGCTCCTCCGGGCACAGATGTTCCCAGAGGAAGGGCTGGGAAAAGTCTGCTTTGTTTGGAGGAGCTGAGGAATGGCTTCCCAAGAGACTCTCCTGTCTCTTTCACCAGGACCTCCAAAACACACTTGTAGGCTTTGCTGAGGAAAGGTATCTTGTAATAGAAGGAATCACCAAAGTGATCCAAGACAACAGGTCATCCCAGTGCCAATCCCACTCTGGCTGCAAGGAACAGGCCTAGAACACACTCCTGCCCGTGCTGTGTTTGCCCATGCCACACAAACTCCCTGGCCAGGAGCCACTGCTGGAGGATGCTCAGGAAGCCTTATGTGCACCCCGCTGCTGGAGGGGAATCCTTGGAGCACAAAAAGGGAGAAATAGCTGTTGCATAGGCAAACACAGTATAGGACGGATCAGAGGTGGACTCTGCTGAGGTCCCATCTGTCTACCATGGCTGTGTTTTGTTTTCCCTCAGGGACATCAATAGGTAATGCCATCTTCTGCCTACTGCATCCCAGATCAGAGGTTTTGTTAAGCAGATGACCCTGATATGGCTACAGAATTAGGAGTATTTGCAAGAAGGTCAAATCTCTTGGAGCCCACTCAGTGGTGCACATCTCTGAGTCAACCAGGATGGCCTCACGAACAGCCTGGACTGAAGCTCACCAGGGTCCCCCTCAGGCACAGAGGAGGATGGATTCCTCCCTGCTCACCTACCTGCAACACGTAGCCCTCCCGGGCGCTCTGCTCCCGGCCCAGTGCCACTTTCAGCTGGTCCTGCAGGTGCCGGTTCTGCTCCAGGAGATCCAAGGCCTCCTTCTGCTTCTGCTCCAGCTGGAGGGACACAAACAGAGACAGCGTCCAGGGAGTGGGATGGGGATCAACCATAGGGAACAAGCGGCTCGGAGGGGACGTAGAGCAGAATGAACGGGGCTTTTGATGGCACTGCTGCTTTGCTCTGCTTTGGGATCTGGATTTCATTTTTCCAGGCAAAATCCCTCCCCCTTCAAAGAACTAAGTTGTGCATTAGTTTAATTCGTAAAGCTCACTGCAGCAAAGGATGAAGGGCACCAGCTCGTGCCAGGCGTGACCCAGGCAAATCCCAGCCCGGTTGAGATAAGCGATATTCCTGGTTACTCCATGCCTACACCCCTTTCATTCCTGCTAACAAACCTTAATCCCAACTAACAACAACCTCTGTTATCCCAGGCGTGGACCTCTTCCAACTGAGCTGAGTCTTCATCTTTCTTTCCCTAAAATCTTAAGATTGCTTGATGTAGGCTCCACAAAAAGGGAACCTTTGTGGTGTGTGCGATAATTCAAGCCAGTTCACAGCTTTGTAGACACAGCTGCAGACACAAATCTCTGCTGCTGCAGGGGCACATGGAAATATGAGTGTGAATTTAGTCTGGTTGATACCAATTGTCCCCACCTCATCAGAGGCAGGCTGGCCAACAACCCACAACAGTGCAGGATGTGTTAAATGGGAGGGGTAATGAAATACCACCCTTGCAAGAACAGCCCTTTCTGCAGCCGTGGGAACGGGAAAGCTGCTGGCAGAGCTGAATGGGAATGGCCATGGATCCATGCTCTACCAGCTTCCCAGGGGACTCTACAGCATCCCCACTCGTTGCTATTACACAGCAGGAATAAATGAAGTTTTTTTTAAGCCTCGCTCATGCTTCCTGCAGCTCCTGCAGGGGCCTGAAGGCCATTCCTGCAGGCAGCCTGCGCCCCATGCACCCTGCTTTACCTCCTTCTCCAGCAGTGTGGTCAAGTGCTGCTTCGTCAGCCCTTCCTCCTGGTCCTCAGCGTGGGCGAGGTGCAGGGGTGCGATGGGGATCTGCTTCTCCTCCCGCAGCGGGGTGGTCTCCACCTGGTGCCAGCGCTGCTCGATCTCCACGTGGACGTTCTGCGGTTTGATGTCCGCCGGGACGGGCAGGATCCTGTCCACCTCCATCCTCAGTGCCTCTTCCGAGCCTGCCCCGTCCACAGCGTCGATCATCTCGAAGCGCTTACGCCGCTCCTCCCGCCGCCGCGCCCGCTCCCGCTCCAGCTCTCCCGGGTCGGCGTCGGTGGCACTGGTGTCCCTGGGGAAGGCGGCGGAGCCGCTCTTGGAGGAGTCTGCAGCGTTTGCCCGCTCCTGCGCCAGGGCTTGCTGGATGGGGCGAAACTCAGCCCAGTCAAAGGTCTTCGAGCGTCCTTCTCGCCGGCGCTCCCGGGCACGGCTCCGCTTCTGCTCTGGGTCCAGCTCAGCTTGCTCCACATCTGGCTTCTCGCTGGGCTTTGGATCGCTCTCGAAGGAAGAGCTTGTTTTGCTTTTCTCTTCCGGCAGGGAGCTGTGAGGACAGAGAGAGGGTGAAGGAAAGCGTCAGTGGGTGCTCAAGACAGCCAGGCGCTCCCATGCATGCCTTGTAGAGCTGGGTGGAAAGGGGCTGCTGGAAGCCCAAGCCAATGCCATGTGGATGCCCCCCTGCTCCTCTGCCTCCTGTCACCTCTCGGGCACAGGAGCCACCACTGCCCCTCCCCGGGGTCGTGCTGGTGTGCAAAGCCTTTGTGCAAGCAGCCCTGGCTGCTCCTGGGCACCCCCCGGAGAGCGGCCGGTCCCGACCTCGTTCCTCCTTGGCAGCCACCCTGGGGCTGGCGACCATGACCCAGCAGCAGCCTGCAGCCGAGGCAGCAACCCTGAACCATCCTGCCAGGCAGGGAAAAGGCTTCGGAAGCTCCTCTGGAGCTCAATGGCTGGCTGTGGGGCTCCATGCACACACACACACCGGTCGTGGAGGCCATAGGCACGTGCTTGTGGAGAGGATGCCACCAGTCCCACCACAGTCAGGCTGGCTTCAGAGCTGCAGGGTGGAGAAGCACAGAGCAGCTCCCAGAGGTCTTGGGTAACAGGGGGGAAGGTTTTCCTCGAGCTTGGCATTATTGGGTCGAAAACTTCTCCATGCCACTATCTGCACTGAAGGCACTGATCTCCCCGGGGAAACCAGCCTGGGGGGGGGGCAGCCACCCCCGCTGCGCAGTTGTCGGTGCAGCAAGGAGAGCAAGAGTTATTGAAGACACCGCGGAGCCGCTGGAAACGCCCACTTCTCAAGCAAGGAATGGTTTTTAGTGCCGAGTTAGAGGGTGCTGGGTTGAGAGGGGAGACATACTCATCAAGCAGGGGAAGTTAATAGGGGAAAACAACACTGTTTCCAACCTATGGATAATCCATAATGCAGTATTAGCTGATTAAACGTAGACATGCCAGCCTTGTAACATGCAGATCAAAATTAAAAAAGAAAACAGCAGTATGCTAAGTTGGCAGAGGAAGCCCGTTCCGAGGAGCAGCAGGCACGTGCTGAACCCTCTTTGCTATCAGAAGCCCTAGAGATGCCTCCTGAGGCACAGCCCTGCTGCTTAGGCTGACTCCTCGCTCTCCCCACTCCCAGTACAACCAGAGCATCCCCCCAGGCTCCAGCCTCCAGTGCAGCCTCCACAAGCTCTCCAGATGGGTGGAGTGGGAAAATCTGGAAAGCAGCTTTCCAGGCCCTTCACTGCAGGGAAACCATGGCTAAGGGGGCTCTGGCCCACGGGACCACATGCACCAGGAGTGCTGTGATCGGGAGGGAGCAGCAGCAGCACGACTTCTCCTCCCACCCTGGTAACACACCCAAGCTCCTGCAGCCAACCACCTCACGTATGTGCATGTGCCCAACAGAAAGAATGGAGCAGAAGAGATGAGACTGCATGGGTCCAGGGCTAGTATCTTCCGATGGGCTTTCATCCACCATCAAACCACAGGCTCAGTAGAGCTGGGTTTCAAGAAACTCTGGCAGCCACAGACTAAAACCAGCTCAGAGATAATTCCTTCTTCAGCTCTGTCACTTGCAACTAAGAAAATAAACCCAAAAGGAACCACCTCTGTGCTCCTCAACCATTAGGAGATCCTGCATGACTCCAAAGCCAGGCACTCAGTCTGGAGTCGGTGGTGACAGCTGCATCCTAAATAAGTAAAGCAGGGATGAGATGGAGTCTTAAAATGGAGAGGAGCACTAGGAGAAACAGGGGTCCTGGGGCCCCTCAGATGTTGTTGGGCGACAGAAATTACGCTGCTCTAAATACCACGTGGAACAATCTCAGCATTTCTAGAGGTGACATCTCTTTCGAGCTCATTTCTCCTCTGCTGCTTTCCAAAGGGCACGGGATGTGTGTCAAGGAGCGGTGGGACAGCCCCTGGGAACCCAGTTAAGAGACTCAGACGACTGACCTGAAGTTTCTCCTTTCATCTCCTGCAAGTGCCTCATGGCTATTAATTCTGTTCAAACATTTCCCATCTCCTCCATCCCGGACAAATTAATTCACATCACATGGGAGGGGGGTGTCTTTGCCTTGCAGTGGTATTTGTAGGTCAAAACAAGAAGTTTGGGGTTCTAAAACAGGTGGCACATGAAGGCTGCAGGGAACTGAGGGAACTCAGCCCCACCAGGACTGGGAGCAGAACCAGGACCCAGCACTGAAGCAGCCACCTTCTTTCTTGTGGGTATTTTATACCTGCATGGTCATCGTTAGCAGGGTGTAATTAGTGCTTCTGGAGATTGCAGGGCACTGCTGAGGGCAGGGAGCATTGCAGCACCTGCCCCCCTCCCCGGGCGCTGACACACACAGCAATATAAACAGCAATTAGGACTTGAGTAAGGAGAAAACGTGTGTTTGGCTCGGTGGAGACGTGGCAGAGGGTTAAAGAGATGTGGCAGAGGGCTGCAGGAGTGTGTGGGGTCAGATCGGCCCTGAGGATGGGGTGAACATCACTGCCCCCCTGGCATAGCCAAGCACCCAGAATAAAGTCCCTCTCGCACCCCGGCCACGCTGTGCAGATGTTTCCCACCTCTCCATCATGAGCCTCTGGCATTCTTTCCAGCAGCTCGATCCACAAGCTACTGATGTTAATGAGGTGCCCAAAGTCAGGTGGGATGGGCTGGGATACCCCACGAGCAGGCACCGGGTGAACACAGCCCCGCTTCACGCACAGCACAGCCCTTCAGCTCACAGTGACAACATCTCAGTGACGTGTCTAACCAGACTCTGCCCCATCCAGAACCAGCTCGGTGGAAAACGACACAAGTGCACTTGCTTTTCCCTTTCCCCCAGCTCAAGATTGAGATTCCCAGTCTATTTATGCAGCGTAACAAGTTACTGCCCAACTGGTACCTGCACTTGGACCCTCTCACTGGGGCAAGCCAAGTCAAACCACTTCACGTGGGCTCAGAGCAGATGGAGAGCACAGGACCATCGTGCAGTAACCTGTTAGGCTATAAACACATCTGGCTCTTGAAAAGCAGAGAGGTCCCCCCAAATTCCTTGGTCTTCATCTTCATATCTAGTCACATCGGAAGATACCAGTGTGGGGAAATCAAGTGTCAAGATCAGGTTGCTTCTTCCCTTCTCTCTGGCTTTTATTTAAAGAAAAAAAAAGGGAGGGGGAAAAAAAAAAGAAAAGAAATGAAACTAAATGAAAACTGCAGGACTTCCCATCAGAGGTGCAGAAAAGGAGGAGCATGCAGTGAATCACGAGATATACAAACCACAAAACGTTAATACAGGAGAGAACACAGTATTCCAACCTGGGCTTCAGCACGGATAGTTTCAAAGAGAAGTTTTTCCTGGGATTGCATGGAAATCAAACATACACAGGAGTGAGGAGAGAGGCGGCTTCCCCAAGACCCCCGCGAGGTCCACCAGAGCTCGGGCAGGGCTGGGCAACAGTGGCCGAGTGCCAAGCAGGATGGGGAAGGAGAGGCTGGAGCATCTCCAGGTCAACAGCACTGGGTGAGAAGTGTCATTCCACCAGGACAAACCTCCAAAAACCTGCTCGTTGCAGCTACGGTAAGGACAGGAGATGGAGTTAATGGTGTGGCCGTGTCCACGAAGACTGTAAGAGGTGGCCTGTAGGAGTGTGGCTGGCGCAGTTAGCTGTGAGGAGGTCACACACCCTTTACTCCCAGCTGCAAGCGCTCACAGAACGTACTCTGTGGAGCAGGGGGGGGTCCCTTCCTCTGGCACTGACAGCAGGAGAAGGCGCAAGCATTACTAACGCATAAGGGGAACGAGCTGCAGCAGCTATCTGGAAGATCAAAAGGAGGGAAGATGATTTGCTGGCTCGAGTTTAAAATATATCAGAGCCAAACAGCTTCTAAATTGAACCCTGGGCTTGTGCTGCCGTGACCCGCGGAGGGGATGGGCAGCTCATGCTGAACAGTAGCCAGAGGAAAGGGGGAACCCAGCACAACTGAATCCAAGTGGTTTCACAATACCTGGTAGGAATCCAGAGGAGCCTTGATATAGGAACAGTATTTCTTATTCCTATGCACAAATTAAAGCCACATTTTCAACCCTCTTTGAAATCTGCATGCATCAGAGTAACTCAGCATATCAGCATCCCCACAAAGTGTATCCAAATTAAGCCCAGAGAGAGGGATGTGAGAAAGAGCCACAGCTTCCAGGAACGGACAGGCTCAGAAAGAGGAAAGAAAGGGGATAAGGGAAGAGTTACTCCTGCACACCAAACCAGACAACTGCAGGGGCTGCTAAACTCCCTCCTTTACCTTGTTACATCGGGAGCAGTGGTGGGGCGAACGTGCTTCATGATGGTCTGGATCCAGTTGCGGCGAATGCCCGACGTCATGGCCGAGAGGGTGAACTCCCCTTCCTTCGTCTAGGGAGAGAGAAGGACCAGCTCAGAGCAGCTGATGGCATCCACCAGCACCTTCCCAGCCCTCCACAACACCCTGCACCCAGCCCTGAGCACCCAGCGCTGGGGCACTGCACCAGCCCCTGCCTCCCCCAGCACACTCATAGAATCATAGAATCATTATGGTTGGAAGGGATCTCCAGGGTCATCAAGCCGAACATTTATCCCATCATATTCCTAACCATTAGACCACTCACGGTGGGAATTAGTGTTCCTCAGCAATCCGGCTGCTTTTGCTGTAGCTGAGACCCTAAGGCTGAGACAAAACCTTTCCTTTCCCCCTCCATTTTATGTGAACCCAAAAAAACTGGCTCCCAAATCCAAGGCCATGGCTCTCTGGAGCACTGTGGGGGATGCCAGGTAGCCGCTCTTGCTTCCCTTGCCATGGACGAGCATCCCCAAGCAGCAGCACAGCACGAGCAGCCCTGCTGGCCACCCCACAGCCAGACTCTTCCTCCTCCCCACATTTCCCTTACGTGGATCTGGAAGCCGTAGTTTCGCTGAACCGGGTACTCAGTAACATCATAGCACGTGGATAAATCAATTTCTCCATCCAGGTCAGCTGCCTGGAGAGGGAAGGGGTAAAATAAGCCGTAATGCTTTGCAACCCCAAAGCGAGGTGGCCTCGCAGGGAGGCATGCAGCAGGTCCTCGAGAAGCACAAAGCCCTGAAGAGTGATGCTCCAGGACCTTGGCATCTGGGAGGACAAAGTGCCCGGGGTCAGTCTGGGAGCATGTAGGGTGCAGAGTAATGGATTGAACACATGAGAATGAAAAACTTACCTCTTCTGCCACCGAATCCCGGTAGTATCTCAGGCTCTGGTCAGTCAGCACAAACCAGTGCTTCTTCCACTAGGAAACAACCAAGATGGGGCAGTTACAATCCTGCTCCTTCCCCACCAGCAGAGCCCAGGCAGCTCCTCACAGGTCACCCTCACAGCCTCTCCCCTCCCAGCCTCGCACCCGGCTGTGCTGAGAGGCCCTCCCAGGGGAAAGGGGAGGCCCGAACAGGTAGCAACGTGAGGGACACTGCAATGGTTTGCACCACTGAGATCCCAGTTTCCCCAGTGCTGCCGCACCAGTAGAGCGTGGGACCCTCAGCAGCACCGACCCCGTGAAACACCGCGAGAGCCACGGCGGCAGCCAGAGCCTTCCCATCAGCTCCACTGGCAAGATGATGCTTTTAGTGGCTGCACTTAAAGCCTTGGAGGCACCTTTTTTTTTTTTTACAAAAAAAAAAGCAGTAAAACATTCATGTCTTATTTGCAGTGCCTAGAAATTGAGTTGGAGCCTATTCCTGGCACTTCTGCTATATAAATATGCCTTCTGCACGCTCCCAGCGAGGCACAGCTTACCCAGGGCAGCTTTCAGTTAATAAAGCACTCGCTCCAGCAGCCCATTCCCCCTCCAGCTGCCTACACAAGTGTCCTCAGCCCCAGGGCCCTTGCCATGGGCAAGTCACCCTCATTTTCCCTTGACCAGCTGAGCAGGAGGGAAGGAAATCCAGGGAAGGGCAGTTTGCAAGCAGCCAGGACACCCATGGAGCCTTGGCATCAGTGCCCGTCTCTAAGGCTCTGATAGAGCAGCATCTCTTGCATCCCTCTGGGAATGGACAGGAGGAAACCATCAGTGGCTGCTTCCCTCAGTGCCAACTCAGAGACATTGATGTATTTCTTGGCCTTGCCATTACCCTGGTGCTCAGGAGACCTTATCTGAGCCTCATTACTGATGCCGAGGAGGTTCTTGGGTCGCAAGGGAGATAAGACAAATAGGGAACAGGAACATGAAACCAGTGCTGCTATCCAAGCTGTCCCAACTCCTTAGAAACCCACGACACAACACCCAGCTGTGGGGCTTTGAAATGTCCCCAGGACCAAGCACCAGCTATTCCTGCTCCAAGATGAACACCATTTGCAACAGGCTTGCACACAACCACAGCTCACAGGCTCCAGAGATGTACAAATTCCCTGTTGCTGCTCTGCCCAAGCACATACATCTGGTTTCTCCCATCTGGAACATGACTCAATACTGACCTAACCTGCAAGGACATCAGGGCTTCGTCAGTGCCAAGAGCAGCCCCGTGCACCATCTGCACAGCTGGGACATGGGAACGAGTACCAGAAAATGGGACCCATGGTGGCACCAAAGACCGACACGATAGGCAGAGCTTGCCCTGGACTCACCTGCCCATCCTCGTACTGCTTTGTCAACCAGCCCTTCTTGAAGTTCAGCAGGTCGGGCTGCAACAGAGGAGAGGGGCGATCAGAGGGGAGGGAAGAAGCATCTACACCCAGAGGACAACAGCAGCAGCTTGTTAAAACACAGCGCAACAATAAAAGGGACCAGCAACAGTTAAATTGGGTAATTACACTGTGTGGTGGTGAACTGTTTGCTCCCAGGAGGAATGGAAAGCTGCTGTACGGTTTATTCAAGCTTTTGCCTCCCTAGCACTTCTCTTGCAATTTCCTACTGTTACAGGGGAAGGAGAAGCAAGGAATTAGCAAGGCTGCAGGCAGTTTTCTCCCTTTATTACACATTACAAAGGATAACCTATGTGCTACTGATGCAAGACTGAAGGGTTCAAAACAAGACCGAGTTCCCAAGGCTGCAAATACAGGGAACCCCACCACTGCACCACCCAAACCACACCTGCTCTTTCCTCCAAAGTGGGTGCATCAGGATGCTGAAAATCTGAGAAAAGCAACCAAGACAGCACGAGATAACTCCTGCCAGCCCCTCCACCCAGCCCTGCCCACACGCAGGGAAGGATGTGGTGGAAATGCTTTCAGTCCCTTGAGGCAGAGCTCCTCGAGCTGCTCCACGTGCTGCAGAGTGGAGGAGGAAAGGACAGCAACGTGTCAAAGGCAGCCGGAGCATCTGAAACGGGTGATAGCAAGGGGAGCAATGGAAAACTGGGGTCTGGAAGCATATTCAATCAAACCTGTGCTGTGGGGCATCGCATCCCACATCTGAGTGCTTCCACGGTGGTAAGAACCCAGCCCTGCTCCACAAAAACACCTGGGAAAGTAAACGCCACCTTGCCCTGCCTGAATCACTGGGGACTGGGAGGAGGGAGCAGGCAGACGCCAGCCTGAGCAGCCCTGGCTGTGATGTGGCTGCAGGCAATAAACTCGCCGAGCCCCACCAGGACCTGCTGACGAGGCAGCAATAAGCCACAAACAAACAATACAGAAAATTGCATTTTGCAAGGGCTACATCCACCTCTGAAGTAGGCTATGAGAGCTGGGCATCCTCATCTCAGCCCTGATACCACCACCAGCCTGCTCATCCTCTGCCGAGTGCAGGTGGGATTGTGGTCCCCAGGGCTGGGTCCTGTTTAAGCTCTTTCTTGTACAACAGGAGAGAGTCAAGCAAAGGATCTATATTTTGGATCAAAACCAACCAGCTCCCAACCATGCCCTCTGCAGAGAGGAAAAGAGAAGCAGTGTAAGTGTTATGGTTGCTCATGAGCTTGTATTTATCAGCTGGGAAGAAGCACGGGGTAAGAATCTTCTGCCAAAGCAGGTAAATCCCTTCTTAGCAGCACTCATGTAATTCTTAGTTTCCTTAAAATTTAAGCAAATGTGCAGAAGCAGCCAGAGAGGAAAGATGCTGCTATGCAGCACATGCAGGTGTCAGGCTGGGCTGCAGCCAGACACTACAGAAGCACATGGAGCAGGAAGATTTCTCCTGCAGGTCCCGCTTCTCCACAGAAACTCCTTTGCTTTCTCCTCTGAGTACTCTGGCAGGCTTTGCCCGAAGCTGCAAAGCTGCTGAAGCATGAAAAGTCTGGGACCAGCTGCCACTGAAGGGTGCAGACATTAGAAACCAAAACCAGATAAAGCAGCTGATGGAGGAGATACCCACGCAGTGCAAGCCACAGCTCTGCCGTAATTCACCGAGGCCAACAAGGGATGAACTCTCCCTCGGCTTTTATCCTGATGGATAATCCTGATCTGACAAAGCAAACCCGATGGGCAGGGGAGAGTCTTGCAATCACAGCGAGCAGGCGTGCAAGCTTTTCTTACGTTGCTACTTTTATAGCCAGAGTGGCACAATAAAAGCTTATTTAATGCAAGGTAAAGATTTTCTTCCCACTGACTGCATGGTTTTCTTGCCTTCACTAGACAACGTGCACTTCCTGCACCTCTTTGTTATCACCAAGAATTTAAAAATCACTCTTGTGGCTCTACAAGTCTACCTGAAAAGCTACTACAGAAACACTAAGCTACTGCATTCTTCTGAGAAGTGCTTCAACAGAAGCTGTCCATCCAGGAAAAACGAAGCTCATATTTACAATGGCTGTGTAACCTTTTTGAAAGATTAGCAAGTGTATTTATTTTGTTCCTACAGACGGGTGGTGAGTGAGGAGAGCATTCTGTGTTTGTTCTGTGCTGTTTGCCTCCAGGTCTGGTGAGCATTTGAAATATGCAAAGGGAGGAAAGCTGAGGAGGGCAGGTTCAGCCCTTCCTCGCAGCCTTCGTCCCGCTCACACCCAACTTGCAACTGCATAAACATCAAGGAAGGGGCATTAAAAAACTAGGCCATGTGTTAGCTCTCCTTAACATGCCAAATGTGAAGCCAAGTCACTGAAACCTGCTCTGAATCCAAGCATGTCTTGTGTCCTGGCTAAGGGGAAAGAAGCAGATATCCCAGTTTCCACTGGACCTGCTTGGGAAGGGCCTCTCACATCCTCCCCCAAGGCAGAGGACATGGCCCCGGGGGCTCACCGTCATAGAGGACTCCGTGGACCTTCTGTCCAGTGACTTTGCCCGGCGATGTGGGGACAGAGGAGACGCAGACACATCCAGGATGGAGCCCACAGCTGCACCTTCACAAGTGAAATCCTGTGCAAACAGCGTTAGCCCAGATCAGGAACTAGGACAGCGAGTCCCACTCTCAGCTCATGGCATAAAAACCAGTGTATTTAAGGGGCATCTCGGGCTCAGAACGAGTGTCATTTCATTGGCAATACATTTCTTTGTCCTCTCAGGCATTAATTTGTTCCCAATATATCCAAGCGTATCTGGGACTCTCAAGACCGCCTGTTTCTTTTGTTACTACACCCCACCCTGATGTGTCCTGCCATGCCAGATCTGAAGTTTCTCTCTTTCTATTTTGGAGGAAGGAGAAAAGACAGCCTGATTTCCCACTCTGATCTGCAGCCGGGCCACGGGAGCAGAGCAGCAAGCAGCAAACCTGCACAGAGGGAGCACGCACAGTGGTTTGACTCCTGCAGGAGCCTGCTTGTGACTCCAGACTCCCAGCTCCACCCAGGGACAAAGCCTATAGGTAAACCCTATAGCTAAACCCTCTGTCCTGGGCTGTGGGATCCCCGATGTCATTTTCAAAGCCCACCACAAGACCTCAGCTGAGAAGCTTACCCTTTTCCGTGGGAAAACCCTCTTCTCACTCCTGCCCTGCCGCGTCTCGCTAGAAAGGGCAGCGCCACCCAACACGTTCGTTTCCATGTGCTCCGCGTTCTCAATATCTAATGCCTCAAATTTTTCAATGACCTGGGATCGCCTGGAAAACAGAGAGAAAGGGGAAACCAGAGCCAGTTTAAACACAGGAACAGCAACTGCGCTGAGCTGTACAACCCCACAAATTCAAGGCTGCAGACTTGCTCGACCCAGTGTTCATGCACACCTGGCTTTTGGTCCCTGTTTCTCTATAGTGTGCACAAATCCAGGGCAAAACACCCCGGTCTCACTTGCACTGTTTCACCTGCAGCCAAAGTGGGGGGAAACCTCATGCTACTCAGCTCCACAAACATCATCTTCTTAAATATCTAGAAAACCCTTGCAAAACCAGCAATAACTTTTTACCAGTGAGTTTGACAGCCCTCTGAGAAGCTGGGATTATTGAGTAGCTTTGGCTTAAGCTTTGGCTTTACTCTCTAGCACTGCAGCTATTCACTGCCCCCAAGGCCACAGGGCAGAGACACACCAGACCAAGCTGGGTGCAGAGGTAACTGGTACCTATGGGTCACCCTGCGTGTTCACTGCAATAGACACCCTATAAAAACTCAGCCCCACATCTCAGCCCTCCTCTCCAACAGGTCTGCACATCCAGTATGGACAGCAGGGAGCACAACTTGGTCTCTCAGACATCACCTTGGTGGTCCATCACACCATGGCACGTATGTCTCTGAGGATGGAGGAGAACTGGGAAGAAAGGTGGATGGAGCAGGAACCAACCTCAGACCAAACCTAAATGGGATGTTCCTAAGAAGGAGCAACCAACAGGCCTTTGCAGGTGGAATTAAAAGCATTATTTCAGCATGAAAAGCTGCTCACTGACCCACAGGAGAGGAAATATTGGAATTTTCAAAGGACCTGCTGGTGTCTAAGTTTGAACGCCCAGGGCTTCAGGCAAGACTCAACCTCAGGTCTTTAATCACAACCTGGGAATGTGAGGCAATAACCCACCACCAACACACAGACCAGCTGAGCTCCAAGCTGAGGTTTAAAGCTCAATTTTGAACCTCCCCAAAAAGCTCAGTCCAGGTGGGTTCTTGACACTAGACTTGGACCCACATCTAAACTTGGGGCTGCTTGCTCTGCATGAACCTCTAATGTGCATGAAAAACACAAGGGCAACCACATGAGGGGAAACAGGTTATCAAAACAAAAATATCTTTAACACTTCTCACAAAAAGAAACAGCAGGTTAAGAACTCAAAAAACATGAGATGTTCAGTTTTCAACCAACATTTGTACCAAATTCCATATATAAGACCAACAGTCTGAGCACATCATATCCCCCAGCGGGCTGGGGGCCCCCCACTGCTGCTCAGAGCCAGGCTGCCAGGACTGGGCACTGAAGCCCATAACCAAAAAGGAAGAGACAAAATCGGTGGGGAAGACTTTGCTTTGGAAATTCAGATGTTTTTATAAGACATCTGTCCAGCTCCCTGTTTGCAGACTGGGAGCAGGCAAGGTCCTGGGCTCGCGCAGAGCTCCCAATCCTCCTGGGATGTTCTGCTCATGAGATGACTGTTCACATAAACCAGCCTGTGGAGCATAAATCCACATCCTCCATTCAAAGACAGACCAGGAACTGGTTTGGACTCACAATTTTTTAACCCTTTTTACACTGGCCCAGCCTTCTCTGAGTCTCAGTTTAGGAGGGAGTAAGAGGTCCATGAATTAACATTGTGCCCTATTAGGTGAAGGCCTGAAGGAAAAAAACAAATCAGGAGAAAAAAAAAACCCAACCAAAACCATAAAAAAATCAAAAGCAGGTTGATTTCTCATGAAAGGGGCTGCACCACCAGGTTGTTCTATGGCTTGAGATTGAGATGAGATGGTAGCGAAGCAGGCGAAGTAAAGGCGGACACGTCACACAGCAACACAGCAGGAGAAGGTGGAGAGCAACAAGACCTGGAAGAAAACAAGGCTGGAAAATGAATGAACAGAAGAGGAAATTATATATCTGCATCTACATACAAAACAAAATCAAAATCATTCCAGTAATTCGTCATTGAAAAAGGGAGGAGAAAAATAAATCACTGCAACCAAATCACAGCCCCAAGGGTTAATATCATCCAGATTACAGGAAAGAATCGTGGGCTTTTTCTTCCCATTAGCTCAATGTTTCAGAGAGATTACTGCTAGAGGTCCTGGGGGGACAGGGAGGGGAAGGGCTCTCCTCCCCACTGTGCCAAGGAGAGAGCGGCTCCCTCTGAACAGCAGCTCTGTCTTGACAAAACCAGGCTGCGGACAGGTTACAGAGAAGCATTTTGAAAGCTGCAGTGCCATTCAGTGCTTTCTCGACTACAAAGCTCATCCCAAGGAGTTCCTCGGCCATGCAGGGCTGTTAATGTTTTCCAGGCCACTAAACCCAAGCTGCAGATCTCGGCTGTTAGGTGGAAGGGTGTGTGCAGTGGGAAGGAAAGCTATAAAGACCAGCACCAGCTATCGTTAAAGTGATTTTCTTTGATTGGAAGAAAGGGTTTGTTTTTATTGCATTCATTCATTATTTAGCAGCAAGAAGGACAGCGAGCGTCGGGAAAAGGAAGAGAGATTTCCCCAAAAGGTCCACAAAAACCAAGAGGGTTGTTTTACAAGAAAAAGAAAATTAGACTTGGAGGAGCAGGCGCTCCTCTCTACGGGTAGAAGCAGCATTCAGAGCAGAGCCTTACATCTCCAGAAGCTCCAGAGAAGGAATTTGAGAAAGAAAAGTCTTTTAAGTGATTTCAGGTAGCTCTGTTATTTATCACAGCTAGAAATACTCCTCATCCCCCTGACCATGCTCTTACAGCAGATGCCACAGTGGACTTCCCAGTGAGAGCAAAACATGGGGTCAACCAGGAAAGCTGTGGTTTAAGAGGCTGCACCCCTGGAAGTGTGCAAGGAAAGCCAAGTTTGCCAACCAGAAATCCCAGTGCTCCCCAGGGAGCTGCTGGAGGCAAACAGGCCTGCAGCTGCACACCTGGAGGAAGGGGGTCAGGCTCTCTGCACCCCAAAAACTCCCCACCTTATGGTGGTCTCCTTCCCAAAGCTGCTGACACCTTCCTGAGATGTGCCAGGCTTTATCGCTGCAGCTGCAGAGCTCTGCTGGGCTATGGGGACCAGCACCTGGGGTTCTCTCTGCAGTCCTCTCCGCTGTGATTCTGTGTGCAAAACAGGCTCCAAGATTGATCCGTGGGGTTTCCAAAAAGCTGCTCCTGCTCTTTTGCCCTAGGGATGGGTCTGAGACAGGAGATTGGAGGCACAGCTCGACCTCTCTGGACACAGACCCTCTCCCCCGACCAGGTCGAGCCCCCCTGTGCGGTACCGGCAGCGCGGTGCCGGCAGCCCCGTCCTGCCGAGTGCCACCAGAGGGACCTCGCACTCCGCCACTCGTGCCAAAATCATGGAGATTATCTCCTCTTTTCTGATTCATGTTTCTAAGTGGCTGTGAGCTCAGACATCTGCATGGGGCGTGGAGTCAGCATCAGGTATAAATGGTCGACATGGAAAATTTCCGGCACAGTCCTGGATGTTAAGTCATGTAATGTCCCTTGCTACAAGGGACAAGAAGCCTGAAAAACAGCTTTATCTGGAGCTCAGCCTGCAGGTGTGGCACTCAGGAGGCAGCACTGGGTACCTAAAATAATTCTGGAAACACCCATAGCTCTGATGCTTACACTGATTTATGGTGGGTAAATGGAAAACGGGAGGAAGAGCTGAAAACACCAACAGAATCTGAGCAAGTCTGGCTGCACTGAGAGATGAAAAGCTGATCTGAACGATGCTCAGCTGGCACCTGTGGGGTTGGCACCTAGGCAAGCAGTTTCAGGCAAGCATTCCTGGACATGTTAGTGGGTTACTGAGGAGGATTGTTAGAAATGGTGTTAAATCCGGGGGGAAAAAGCTGACCCCACAGCATGGAATTGAGTTCTGGTATTTGCTCAACCTCAAACAGCACAGCCTGAGCTCAGAGGAGAAAAATGAGAGGGGTACGTGAACCAGGTAAACTCAACTTTAAAAAGCAGCCAAGCCAAGCTGAGCAGAATGCTGGCAAATGCTAATTCTCTGGTTCGACGCTGCCATGCCCTACAGAGGCCACCTGAGCTCTGGGACACATGGCCTCCCCAGCCACACCACCCCCATGGGCTGATACCCAGGTAAAGCAATAAAAACTCCTGATAAAGCAATAAAAAACCATTAACAGCCCCAGGAGCCCAGCTGGGCTGGGAAAAACAGATTTTCCCTGGGAAAAGGCACCCGTCAGCAGGCAAGGAGTGGGGCTGACATTAAAAAGGACAGTCTCTGGCAGCAGCATCCTCTCCCAGGCCCTGTTATATGCCTGTAAATCTCCTCCCTGTCCTCAGCTGGCACATCCCAGCTCGGTGCTGGATCCCAGTGCTGCATGATACCCCCAGGGCTGGAGCAAGGGACTGTGGGCATGGGAGGAACGTGTTGTCCTCTCACACCGGGGCAGGCTCTGGCCAGGGCATCCTGTGCAAGCAATCCCAGTGGGAATCCAATCTCGCCCATCCATGGGTCAACAGGCACCAGCTCTGCCTGCAAACCAGCAGCCACCAGCCTTTCCTCAGCCTCATCCCTAGCCAGAAGACCTGCTGGCATCCTTCTCCCACCCAGTTCCTGAGGCAGGGAAAGCCAAGCACATACTCTCCTTCATCCCAGCCTGGCGCACGCTGCCAAGGCCGGGTTGGGTTTGGGATCCTCCTGCCAACTGGTAGCACTGGCACAAAGCTGCACCGCTGTCCCCAGAGCTGCTCCCAGCTCTCAGGGTGAGGAAGCCAGGCTGGAAAACAGTCCTTTAGGGGCTGGGAAGAGACGGAGGAGAAGCACCTGCTGAAACCGTGCGAGAGAGAACACGCCCGGAGGAAAACCAGGGCGAGAAAAATCAGACTGGCAGGCAGCCCTCTCGCCTGGGGCCTGTCTCCTGGTTTGCTCTGCTGCCCTCACAGCACTAAAGTGTCTCTCCCAGGGCAAGCCCAGCCCGCCCTTCGCCTTGCCCGGAGAGCACCGAGCATGCCAGAGCATGCGGCCACCCTCCCCATCCTCCTCTGCACCGAGCTGTGCTGCACTCTCCTCTCCTCTCCTCTCCTCTCCTCTCCTCTCCTGCCCTGACATTTTGAAACCTCTCTCAGCTCATTAGGCAGTTGCATAACGCTCCCAGCTCTAACACCATTTAGAGAGTTAACCTAATTAATGGTGCCAGCTGCCAGCGTGTGCCGCGCCGGGCAGGGGACGGGGAGGGTGGGCTCGCTTACAAATATGGCCACCGAGCAGCACCCACCTCAGCTGGCTGTCCCCAGAGCAGCCAGGCAGGGTGACACCTGCCCGCTGGCACTATTAAGGACATCTCAGTGTGGACAGGCATCCTTAAACCCAGGAGCACTGTAACATCAAGGGGCTTCACCCTCGCTGCCGTTGCGAGCATGCAAGGAGGAGATGAGCCACTCACCCCTTACCTTCTCTCATTCCCAAAGAGCCGGGCCACTTCTTCTCTCCCAGGGCTACGGGCCCGGGTTCTCCGCTCTAGCCGCTTCCTCTCCACCTGGAAGGCCTCACGATTACTGATCCTAATGGCCTTGGGAACGTCGGCCAGGGTGGTGTACTGCCGGCTGGCTTTAAAAGAAAGGGGACGCCCCGATTTTTCAGCTCCCCTTCCTACATCTCTGCTGCTGGAGTCCTTGTGCATGGGGCAACTGCTCTTCGAGTCCAAGGAGTTCAGAGAGAAGCTGTGAATCATTCGGTCGCCTGATCGGGTACCTGGGGAAGGAAAGGGCTGGGCATGCTCCTGCGAGGGCGATTTGGGATAACTGTACCTGTTGTTCGGGGTGCTGGGGCTGGGTGGGCTCGGTGGGGGTGGCAGCTGCTGCTCTTCCAGCTTCGAGTCTTGCTTGGTCTTCTCCAAGGAAAAGTACCCGCTCTCGACACGCGTCTTCCGCCCACAGTCTATCCGGTCTCCGTTCATGGAGCTCTCATCTAAAGGACAGAAGAGCCACCACACTCGGTTTCAAGTCCAAGTTCTGCTTTTAACAGAAAACATTCCGATTGCACCCAGGAAGGGAGCAGGACACTAAAGCAGAGATGGTCAGTTTGACCAGAAATACTCTTTTTTTGTGTGATAGGTCTAAATTTTCTTACAGCTTTGAGACATCCCAGTGATTTGGAATAGCACATTATGGTCAGCTGAACACCCATTTAGTGTTATTTGCTGGTTTTATTAATGCAGAAAAACATAGCTACTTTAGGTAGCTTACCCAAAAATTGTCAGCAAAAGCAACTAGAAAATCCAATCTTGGCTTAACTTACAAGATCCTTCTTGGGCGTACATAATAACTCACATGAGATGGTCTGAGCCCCAGTCCTATGCTGTGTCACCTCTTGCACCCTTGGCTTTTCCAACCTGACCACCTCTCACGCCCATGGAGATGGTGTGATGGTCTGCAGGGAGCTGGGGATACTGATCCAACCCTTAGGTTGGGCTTGCATGGTTGAAAGGCCTAAACCTTCAAACCAAGAAACGGATGGTTGCAGTCACCACCCTGCACCCATTTCCATCCCTGTCCTTCCCCACCTGACATCGACCACAGCTCTGCAGGCACAAGGCGATGGACACCTCGCTCCTGGCAGCGGGGAACCGGTGGAAAGCATTCCCCAACCATGCGGGCAGATAAAGGAAAAGGTTGCAGCACGTGGGACTTGTCCATGGCCCCGGCAGGAAAAGTCCCCAGCTCCTATTGTTCCAGGGAGAACAATGCCATGGCCACGGCGCCTTCCAGGGACTCATCAGGGAGACCAAATATAAACAAGAGCCTGACGCAGGGGCGGGAGGAGGAAGCAGTGCTCAAGGCTTGGCAGCCCCGACAGCCGGGCTGAGCACGGTGTTGGCCCCACGCCCTGCGGGTGCCCCAGGTGAGGACATAGAGGGGCTGGAAAAGGCATCTTCCTCCTCTCCTTTCCCCCCAGCACAAAGGCAATGCCGCCCGCGAGGCCAGGCAGCCCTGACTCCCTGCCAGGGCAGGATTGGGCCCCATGCCATGTGGTTTTCCAGCATGCAATGTTAATTTTTGCCTTCCTGAACTCCAGCCCCTAAGGTCTCGCTCGGGATCCCACACGACACAGCAGGGACAAAGGCTGACTTGACTCCCCCTCCTCACTGGGATGCTCCAGGAACCAAACCCACGGAAAACTCATCCCTGTACAGTGTTCTTTTTGATGGCTCAGCTGCCTAAACAGTGTCACACCAGTGCTGGCCCCCCCATCCCTCACCTTCCTTGCTGTCCAGCACGGGATCCTTCAGGGAGCTGGCAGCCCCAGCCTGGCCTTGCACTGGGCTCTGTGCTGGGCTCATGCCACTGCCCCCATCGCCTTGGTCTTTGCCCCTCATTTCTTCCTGCCAAAGCGTGGACTTGGTGGCAGGGACCTTCTCCGCACTGGGGATGTTGCTGCTGGTCACAGCCATCTTAGCAGGACCAGGCTCCTAAAGAGAACAGGGAAGAGAGCAGGGTTAGAGAGGCTTGGCCCAGCCCCGCACCCAGGGTCCCCATGGGGCTGTTCCTGGAGGTGTGGGTCCCACACGGGTTGGGTGCTGCCCACAACAGGATGGGAACAGGGACGGGGATGCTCAGCCATGTGCCACTGCTGTATTCCCAAGGGAACAAGCTCACAGGTGGAAATCCTTCCCCAGGGCAGTGTGGTGGGGGCGATGGGTCAGGACTTCCTCAGCCTTTTGGTGGCCACAGCCCAGGCAGCCCAGGCTGCCCAGGTTCAGTGCACAACCCCACAGCAGATTTCACAACTCATTTAGGGCTTGGCTTTGTTCGCTAGCAGATGCTTTGCTGTTGTTCTATTAAGCTTCTGCATTAGCAGATTATTTCCCTTAAAGCCACCAATAAATCAATGACAATTAACCCCCTTCCAAAGCCTTCACGTTGTGGGAAGCTTCCCAGCTGCTTGTTCCTTTTCCACAGAGCAGGGGGAATCCAGGAGTGCTGGGGACACGGGCTGTGATAAGCATCTCCTCCATCCCCCCTCCCACAGTAGCATAGACACAAGTGGGTTTTGGTCCTGCATCTCCAAAGGCCCAAATCAGCATTGTCAGGGCTGGAGCTGCCGGGGGATCTCCCAGGGAGTGGGTCCTGGCTCCGTGCACAGCCACAACAAGTAGCAAATGACCTCAATTTTTCAAAAAAAAACCTAAAAAAAAAATAAAAAATCCCCTTGGAAATTTCACTCTTAAGGAATGCAGTGTTGGAGGTAAACGATCCAGAGTTCACGGGCATCCTGCTCCAAGGGGATGCTGCTTGAGCAAACGATCTCCAAGGGCCCTTCCAACCTCAACCGCTCTCATTTGCTGATCCCAAAGCTCAATGCTGCTCAGGGTATGGATTCTTACATATTCCTTACACACACCCCCACATAATTACTTGTAGATAGGTATTTAATTAGACAGAGATATGAGGGCCAAAAAGCGGTCTCTAAGCAAGCAGAGAAATTAACTCTTTGCTGCGCAGAGGTATGAGCAGCTCCAAAAAAGAAGGTACACCAAAATCAGCAAAACCAGCCTACATCTGCACTGAGTCTGTCTGGGCATGCTCTGCTTACCCGAGCCTGCCGCACCCCTGTGCAAACCCATCCTGCAACAGAGGGCAGTGCCTCAAAACCCAGACTTCAGCCCCAAATCCTGTCTCCATTTCCCAAGGAGAGCAGCAAAGGCAGCAAGCCCGGTCTCCCAAGCTCTGTCGGAGCTTGGCAAAAGCTGCAAGAGGAACCTGCCCTTTTTCCCCCTAAGACCACAACCTGCTTGCAAAGCAAAGGTGAGAACACCTAACAATTCCTGTTGAAAAATCTGCAGCTGGAGAGATATTCCCAGCTTTGCCTGTGTTGATCCCATGCCAGTGATTTTACAGGGAGCAGTAAAATGATGGGGGGAGCTGAAGGTGGCCCTGATGCCCCAGGAGTGCCTGGCTGCAGGCAAGCTCTGCTGTAGCACAAACAAGGAAAAAGTACATGGGAATGAGAAAAAGCAGAAATAGCCATTGTTTTCATTCTTTTTTTTAAAATCACAAAGGTGACCATCCCTCCCCGAGTGGCTCTCAGACATGATCTGCTGGTGGATTAGCAGGCAGCCGTCTTCAGAAAGAAATCAGGCACACAGAGAGCGAGCTGAACAGCAGCCAACTTCAGGAGGAGCCATTTCACAGAGGGGCATTTGGTGTCGATTTTCTCCCCAGCATCCTCTCTCCTTTCCCAGAGCAGCCACCTGCACCGGCACGATTCAGGAGACAGAGGAATGATGCTACTTCTGCCTCTGCAGGTTGCTCATCAGTACCCGATACAGCTCAACATCTGGCTGGCAGCAGGTCTCACATGGAGCTTGGTCTTGCAAAAGTGAATTTGAGTCTGTTTCTGGTGCCACGGAGCCACAAGCGAGGGGATGAAGAGGGTGGAAGGAGGTCAGCAAGCGGGGTGGTCTGCCTCAAGCCGAGGGGGGAGAAGTGCCACCAGGCTCCATGCCCACCCCATCCCCAAGCACCTGGGGAGCCCGTCTGCCCGTGGGAAGCCAGCATCCTTCCTGCAGCCGCTTCCCTTATTTGGTGCTCAGGAGCTCAGATCCTGTACAGTTTCCAAGAAGTTGCCATGGTGATGAAATGTAACCCAGAGTGATGTTTTTCTGGCTCTGTGTCCCTTCTCCTCTTCTCCTTGTCCCCCTCTTGAACCCAGCCTGGGTTTAGCACTGCGCCAGGGATGGGGTGAGCATCCTTGCCCTGCTGTATCAGCTCGCCAAGGTGTCCCGAATGCAGCAGCCCCCTCCCTGCAGCCTGAGGACAGGCAACTCATAACACATCAGCTCCTGGCCATCTTCCTTAGAGCATCACCAGAGCCAGGACTCAAGGGGCTGTGACGAACCCAGCCCTTGGTGGGGGGGGGCTCAGACTTCCAGCTTGGTGTGAGAAAAAGCATCTTCTTCCCCCCAATTTATCTTCCTGGTGCCCAGAACCTCTTTATCCAGTGAAAGAGTGGAAACTCAAACAAACACTGTACAAAACCCACCCATGGCCTGGTTTGCATCAGGACCATCCTGGAGTCTTCATTGAAGGGAACCTGAAAAGTGGGGCTCAGGGGAGCCCCAATGCTGTTTTCAAGCCCCTGGTGCCACAGCCCGGCTCGGCCAGAGGAGCCCTCCCAGCCGGTCCCCCACGGCGGTGGGACGCACACCCAGAGGTCAGGCGGCCTCAGGGACACGGCTGTTCTCACCCCCAGTGAGAGATGAGGGTGGCCTTGGGGTCACGTTCCCCATCTGTGGGATTCACCCCCACTCCGGCCACGTGGGAGCCCGGCAGGAACGCGTGAGTCACGGCCGGCCCCGCTTTTTACCATTTATAGTCAAAGTAAGCACGAAGCCACCACCGGGTCCCTGGAGAGCTCGGCTCCGGCCCCCGGAGCTCCCAGTCTAGCCCTGGCCTTTCGTATTTTCCTTTCATTCCCATTATCTCTGGGGTCATCTCAAAGGGGGTAACCAGAGCCTGATGGAATTTCATCCTGTTTCTGCCGAAATGGCCCATGAGCAGCCAGCACCTCTCTCCGCTCCCCCGTGGGGACCACACAAAACCATTCCTGCCACAGCGTGGTGCCACAAGGCAGTGCCCAGGGGGGCGAAACGTGGCCCCAGAGCAGGCAGGGAAGCAGCAGCAGGGTGTGATCCTGGGAAGTGATGACCAGGAATCAATTCACGCCATCCTGCCGCCCTGGCTCACCCCGGCTCTCACCCAGAGCTGGCAGCCAACTGGTCCAGAGGGTTTGGGGAGATCTTTCTCAAGGAGGCAAGGGACTAGGTGACAATGTGTGTCCTCCTGGGGTTACCTGGGGAGTTGGGGGCTCTACCTTCCTCTTCTTCTTCTGATTCTGCTTGTTTGTCCTCGGATAGACTATCAGCATCTCCAGCCACCTGCAGGGAGAGAAAGCGAGAGGTGAGGTCTGTGCCACAGGGACAGGAACGATGCTGGTGTTCCACCATGGGGTGTAACGCAGCTTCCCGCAGGCTGTGGGCCCCCCACACATGACACCCCTAATCCCAGTTTGTAACTTGGCCATAAGCAAAACCCCGAGCTGGAGCTGGGCACATGGAGCAGCACAGGTTCTCCAGCCTGGTCAGGGTTAGCGGGGTAAGCAACACCTAGAAATCATCCCAACCGGCTCCTGCGGGAAAAATGAGGCAGGATAGGAGGGAGGGGAGAAGGGATGACCCCAGCGTGCTTTGGCTCAAATCCCACTCACTGAAACAGTGAGGCCACAGCCAAGGCTGACACAGGACAGGGATTCAAGGATCCTGAAAGACAGCTGGGAGGGACAGAGCCTTCGGGAGGGCTTTCCCCCACGGTGATGCCAACGCCCGCACACTGCACACAAAGTGCTTTTGTCCAGGAAAGAGCAGAGTGAACTTGGCATTGAGAAGTCCATGCCCTACACAAACAGCTTGTTTGGAGGACCCTCTTCTGCCCTCCCACCGCAACCTGACAACCTGCCCTTGCATCTCTGAACTCCACAGGGATTCGTGGACCGCTGGGAAAACATTCCTGCTTCAGATGTCCCTGCTTCCCTCTCCTGTTCCCCCCACTTCGCACGCTGCTGCTCTGAAGCGTTTTGAGATGACCACATCAAGTGGGTTCTGGTTAAGCAATAAATGCCAGAAGCATGCAACGAACGTAAAACAAATTCTCCCCCAGCCAGGAAAATCTTCCTGTCGTGCTGCAACTGCAAATGAAACCCTCCTGGCTCGGCCCCAGAGCGGGGCTCTCTCGGGATGATTAATGCCTGCCGTGGAGAGCAAACGCGCTGCTTCAGAATCCAGCACCAGGCCAATGAACAATAAATCAGCCCCACCTTGCTCTGCAATGCCTCTCCCTCCTGCACGGCGGGCAGAACCGGCAACAAAAGGCTGAGCTGCGAACAGGAGCATGGGGAGAGGGAGAGGGGAGCAGCACATGGGAGTTGGCTGTGTTTTGGGGCATAGCATTGCTCCTGTCTCACCTGGAGGAGAGGAGCCAGTGCCATGCTTCCCTTGTGCCTCTACACCCCAGCTCTGCCACCACTGCCACCCCAGTGCTGCAAACGGGGCTGGGGGTGGCCATTTCAACCTGTATTTACCAAAACGGGGGAGTCACAACCAAAGAAAAGGCTTGAAAATAGAAATCCTCTCAACAGAAAACACTGACCCTGCTGCTGCCAGGGCTCGGGCAAGCAGGAGACGCCGTGCCTTGGGAAGAGGAGCAAAGACCGAGTGCTCCATCTCTTTCTGCTCTAGTTTCAAATGTCAATACATTTTGGGAGGGAGGCCCTGAGCTCCAGACACCCCATGTGGGAAATTCTCCCAGGTGAGCAGCAGCACCACCATCCAGGTGAGCTCCCAGGTGAGCAGCAGCACCACCACAGTCCATCGCTGCGTGCTGGCAGCTTGGCTCTCCCATGGCTCCACACCCTCCCCAGCACCGGCTTCAACCCAACCCAGCAAGAGAGCGATGGACAGGGATGTTTTTAGGTCACCGTCCAACACCTGGAGTGGGGAAATCCACTGCAATTTGCTCATTTTAGCAGTCTGATCTTCAGCGTTGCTGAGCAACTGCATCCCAGCAGCAGGAGCTCCTCTGGGTGATGATATTTTATTCATCCTCAGAGGTCAGATGCTCCGCTGGGACCAGGATGGGCACATCTGCCCCCTCTGCCACCTGCCCATAGGGAGCGAGCAGGGCAAGTCCACATGGGAATGGAGTAAATGCAGAATGGGCAGCCCCAAGAAGCCACATCTGCCAAGCTTCTTCGCCCAGCAAGTAAACAGCTGCTTTCTGCTTGGGTAAGAAGCTGTCCCGGCCAGCCCAGGAGCACCTCAGCATCAGACGCACCCTCTGAGCATCCCGCTCAGCTCGCTCCCAGGGCCAAACGCCCCTGGGAATGTTGTTCTGCAGCAGGGAGCAGGATATTGCCCAATGGCAGACAACAAAACTGACCTGGAAACAGTGGCCTTCGTAAGTCATGAGTGACTCAGAAGCATCTCAGCTCTGGGGCCTGGCCAAGGCTCCCAGCAGAGGCTGAGCTCTCTTGAGCAGTGGCTCTGAAAGGTGTCTGGCACGTTGAGAAGGCTCAGGCACAGCTGAGCACATGCACTAGGCACAGAGGAAGGACTTAAATCATCTGCCACAGCACAGGTCTCTGCTCACACCATAAATCTGGTGGCTTGGGGGGTGCTCAGGCCGCTGCTCTGCTGCAGAGCACCGGGCAATGGCAGAGATCTGTCAGGCAGGGGAAAGAAACTCATCCTTGTCGAAAAGGTGGAGAAGATCAGAGCAGACTGTGAGGCAGCAGCTACACCCGGTCCCCAGGACATCCCTGCACTAGGCTGTGATCGTCAGCCAGGGATCAGCCTGGGCATGCACTGCCACAGCACCCAGCCTTGGGCAGGGTCCTCCCCATCCTCCTGGCTAAGGGAAGAGCCCCATGGCAGCTCAGCCCTGGATCTGCACTCACCCACTGATGATCTCCTTGTTCTCAGCCCGGATGAAATGCTCCTTCTCTGGCGTCAGGATGCACAAGGAGAATTTCTGCCCTGTCCGACTCTCCCCGTCCACCACATCTGTGCACTGGTTCATGTTGATGGTGCCCTGCGGGAGGGTCGTCGGCTGCGGGAGGAAGGAGAAAGAAGTCGTGTTTAAGGAGAGAAGAGCAGATGAGTGCAGAGTTGAGCCCTAAAACCGCTCCTGGTAGACTCAAAGGTCCTACACACCAAGATGCTCTGCCCATGAGTACTCAGACCATCCGTGCACTGTGTCAGCACACAGCAAAGCCCCGTGCCACACATCTGGGGACTCGGACCAGCAGGCACGACTCCTGCCAGTCCAGTCCAGTCCAGGCCAATCCACTGCTTTCAGCAAGATGCTTCTCCTGTGCTGAACACCCAGGGAAGGATGGCAGCCCCGCTGCAGCATGGGGACACCAAGGCAAGGCATCAAGCTTCAGGTCTGCAGTTGCAAACCATCCGAGGTGATCGGGTGGCACCTGGGGACAGGGGTAGCAAAGCAGCAAGGCCCCAGTGCCCTCAGCACAGGACAGTTCAGGCACTGCAGACAGACAGACACACATGCCATGTTTTTCCCGTGGAGCTTGCCAGGGAGGGACCACAGCACGGAAGGGACCTTGTTTGTCTGATGGGCTTTGCAAACAGTGCCACCTCCCAAGCAGATGCAGCAGAGTGGGACAGGCAGTGTCCCCCGTGGCCCGAGGGGACGTGGAGGGACCCAGAGGGGTTTCAACTCTGACGAGAGCTGACAGGTCCATCTGGAGTGGCACTGGCTCATCCGATTACAGCATGGCCACCGCTCCCGGTGCTTGGGGCCAGAGCCCTCCCTCCCAGAGCAGCAATGCCATGGCCTCCCCCATCCCCAGCCTGTCTGTGCCCCACCAAGCTTGGTGACACTGGGGTCCCCTCGCACCCCAGTGCAAACCTCCATAAATGACTGTGTGGAGGGACCCCTCCGAGCTGCCAGTGGCTCTGAAGGAGCACCCAAAGCAGCCCGCGGTCACCTCCTCACCCTGCAACACCTCCCTGTGCCCTCCAGATGGCTGGGCCAACAGGGAGATGGATTTTTGGCAGATCTGTTAAGGCTTTCACCATAGAAACCGGCTCCCCTGCCAGCAAAAACCCTCCAAGAGCAGCCTGCAGCATGCAAAGCAGGGGCGCCAGCGAAGAGCTCCATGGCCCCAGCCTACGACCCTGGGAAATTCAGATCAGCCCCCCGAGATCCCCAGTTTGCTCATCTGCGGGCTGTGGGAAACAGCCCCTATTCCCAGAAAAGGGCTTTCCCTGCACCTGCATCCCCAGGTGGGAGCACCCTGAGACAGCCCAGAGGTGGCACAGAGCCACCACGGGTGCTGCAGCATCGGTGCCCAGTGTGGGTACATGAATGGGACCAGTCATACACCACGGACACCAAACCCTCCTCTTTTCCTTCATGGAAACCATCGACACCCACAGATCCTGTGGGATGGAGGGAGGGGGGGAAAGCCAAGCCCAGACCCCAGCACAGCACATGCACACCCACCCACCCTGGGTATTCGGCTCCTAAGAGAATATTTTGTCTTAGACAACAAAAATAAACCCCCACTTTCCGGGAGCTATAAAAATCCAACGGAAAAACTTTCTCCTGCTCCAAGTGGAGTCTTAGAAACGTTTTTGTCTTGCTGGCCTTCAGCGCAGCCGAGGCCTCCAGTACTGGAGGGGCTGGGTCAGACCCCCTTCCCCACCCAGAACAATTTTGCAGCAGGGAATGAAACCAGAATGGGGAAAAAAGAGGCTCCAGGAGGGAGCTCCAGTCCCTCGCGGGGACCCTGAGCCACTTGGTCCCTCCTGACACCCCAAAGGGATTTGGCAGGGAGCTGGCACAAGATGAGAAGAGGAGACAGCTCCTGCCAAAGCCGCCTGCTCTCCTCCCTCCTCAACCCCACGGCGGCGTTCAGGGCGGCTTCCCCTGCTGCTCACACCCAGCCCCGACCCAAGCACACCCGGAGCAGAGGAGCCGGTTTGGGGCCCCCACAGTGCTGGGCCAGCCCTGTGAAGTGGTTTTGCTGCACACCCCTCCTCATGAGGGTGAACGCCAGCATCTCACACAGCCCAACACACAGGTCCCCCCCCACCATCACACCTGGACACCAGGAGAGGGGCTGTGAGCAAAGCTGGGACCGTTCCCCTTGTACCTAGAATAGAATCATTACGGTTGGAAGGGACCTCCAAGGTCATCAAGTCCAACCTTTATCCCATCATATTCCTAACCATTAGACCATGCTGCCAGGGACAGGATGGGCACCAGGGACAAATCCCCCAGCCCACGGCAGCCCCCCTGCACCCCTCTCAGCAGCCCAGGAAACCTGATGGACCGGCAGCTGCACTCGTCAGGGTGTAAATCCCTTTACACCATCTCTGTCCATCCTTGGAGGCAGCACAGGCACTTTGAGGTGAAGTAGAATGCAAATGGGGCCAGGTGGAACCAGGGATCCCCGCGGAGGAGCTGGCGATGGCACATGGCTGCTCTCCCCGAGGAACCAGGAGAACAGGGATAGCCCTCATGTGCCGGAGCTGCGGGGTGGTGGTGTTAGCAGGGGGAGATGGGAGAGGTTCCACAGCAGGGGATGAGGACACACGGGCTCCTTCCCCACCTCTGAGCACCCATTTCTGCGCTGGGGGGTTTCTCAGGGCTGGGGCTCCCCAGGGAGGATGAGCAGAGCTGGTCTCAAGGCTGGACCCAGGCCAGGTGAGGACTGCATGGCTCCGACAATTGGAAGGGAACAAATAAATGCAAACCCAGGGAGGTGTTACACGGCAGAGACGCCAAAACAATAACAGGGCTGGGATTCCAACCAGCCCTTTGAAGAGCAGATGCTTTGATACGAGGTCAAACCCGGCGTCGGACCCCAGGGCCATGGGGAGGCTTCATGTCCGGGTGAGGCATGAGCAGACGCTCAGGCTCAGCTCCAGACCCAGAACTTCTGCTGGTCCCTGCCTCGGGGACAGCCCTGTCCCCAAGCGTTGGTCCTGCCTTTGCCATTTCCCACCCTGCTGTCAATGGGATGGAGCACACACCTACCTGATCTGCTGCCTGGGTGTTTAACTGGGGGGAGGAATGGAAGCACAGCAGAGGACACCACTATGGGCACCATCACAAGCCACAGCTCTCCTCATGCCACCAGCTGCCTCCAGCCTGGCAAGCGGAGCATCCTCCCGCTGCACGCTGGAAGGCAGCACCTGCACCTATGAGCAGCTATGGCTCTCCACACTGCCAGTAGCAGCAGAGGAACCCAAGCCAAGAAACAATCACGTTGCTGTTCCCCTCTGGTATGACAGATCTGTATTTACACACACACGTGCTCACAGTGTCTCCCTCCACACCACACAAAGCCTATAGTATGCTCTCCTCCGCCTCCTCCCCTCCCTTCCTGGATGCCCAGGACACGAGTCATGCCGTGCTCTCCACACCCACAACCCCAGCAGCCTCCAGATGAGATGCAGGGACCTTTGGATGGATGCTCTTAGGATGCAGAGCCCAGCAACTGCAGCATCCCCCACGTTGTGCAGTGGAAAGGAGGGAAAGGAAGAATGGGGACCTCTTACAAGCCTGAAGGAAGAAATCCCGAGCAGGGCATCGCTGGGGAGACCCAGGTGCTGTGGCAGCAGGACACACAGTGCTGAATGCTCCGTGGGTGATGGACTCCCAGGGTGTAAATCAACAGGGTTTATCTGCAGGAGTCCCTCATTCCCATCAGGTTTTGCAGGGCTGAGGTAGAAATGCAGGATTATTTAGATTCAAAAGTTTCTGAATTTTCTCCAACTGCCTTCCCCACCAATTCTAACACGTGTGCACCGTAAGAACTCCATCCACAATACAACAGAGCTTCGCTCAGCAACTGTACATGAGATATTTTTAAGGCAGGTAACCCCACGGTCATGCTCCCCAGGAGCAGCTCTGCAGTGGCCTCAGTGGGACACAGCCAATGCCCACGCCGTTCTCCAGGGCTCTTACACAACGTGGGTTGACGAAATCTGGAACACAACCTTTAAAGAAAGGCGATGGGGCAGTGGGAGGAGGAAACCAAACAAAAGGGACATTTTGCTTTCTGCCAAGAACCAGGAGGGGAAGAAAAAGAAAAAAAAACCACCCCAGAACCATTTGTCTCTCTCGCATGGCAGGCTGGTTGCCTTGGCACCGGGGCCTGGCTGTCCCGGGGGGGAGATCACGGCTCTGCCATCCCACTCCGCTGTGAAGCTGCATGGGAAGGGCTCAGGCTCCAGCTGGCTCTGTCCCGGCTTCCAGTGCCACACCAAAGAGGCAGCAGCGAGCCCACGGCATCTGGGAAGAGACATCCACGCTGCCTCCATAAATGCTTCTTGACAAATGTTAATTCTCCAAGCTAAAATATTCATGAGGGTTGCTGCTGACAACACACTGCTCATTTGCAGCGCTCGGGTACCCTGCAGAGGGCAGCTGCAAATGAGCTTCTCCTGTCTCCGGGCTCAGCTGATCCTGGTGCTCAAGGCAGGGTGCAAGTGGGATCTTGGCTGGGCTGTGGCATGGGAGGGAGCAAGGCTCCACTGCCCCATCATCACAGGCACAGCAGAGCAACATGGAGACAACCATGCCTTGGGCAAAGGCAGCGACGCAGCTCAGACATGCACCAGTGCCACCTCCATCATTCCCACCTGGAGGCCATCAGCAAGAAAGCACCAACTCCTCAGAAAAGCCACCAGCAGCTCCCTTCTCAGCCACGTGAAGCTACGCATGGTCTCCTCAAAGCCCAGTGGGGAATGCACCATGCATAGGGCTTGGAGCACCATCAGGGCTCGGTGCTCAGGCTACTGGTGCCGGTGGGGTGGCCATGGGGTGCCCAGAGTTGTCCAGGCACTGGGTGAGCAGGGCTGGCACAGCAGCAGGACTCTAATAAGAGCTTTAGGCTTCCTGCCACCAGGCACGAGGCGACCGACGGAGCCACAATGCAACCGGAGCTCTGCGGCAGGCAGATTTTATTACACTTATAGATCATCTAACAGGCTGAGCACCCTGGATTTATTAAATTAGACAAAGGCTCTTGAAAATAAGCTCTGGAAAAGGAGGGACGGGAGCAGTCACCTGTCAAAGGGGAGCAGAAGGTTGTGCTCCTACACCCCATGCCTCCCTACAAGCAGGGGCGCTCCCCCATCCCCACCATCTCCATGGCAGCTCTCTGCCCCCCCTGTGCCACCCACACAGGAGGCAGAGATCTTTTCTTGGCCACCTGAGCACACCTTTCCCACCTGCAGCCTTCTTGCATCAGCAGCTACTGCTCAGTGAAGCCACTGAGAAGCCTCCAGCTTCCTCAGGCCATGCATCAGGCAACAGAAAAGCAGATTTTTACCATGGGCAAGGGAATGTCACAGAGGTACCGAGCAACACGTCCTCTTGCACCTCTGCACGCACACCCTGTGCCCTTGGCAACAAGGGGAGATGTCCCCAGACCTAACTGCTGCCTGGGCTCTCCAGCCAGCCAGAAGCCATCACAGATGGAGGCACAAGTGGTGCTCTGCAGATGCAGCCTTGGCACATGTCGGTGTGGCTCTGCACCCGCAACAAACCCGACTCACAGTGCCACCAACAGCCACCCTGTGCCAGCGCCAGGAGGGGACAGGACACCTGCCCCGGTGTGCAGCCAGCGATGCAGAAACACCCTCTCAGTTGGATAAACACCATAACACTTCCTCCAGCCCCACCACACGTGTCCCCACTGCTGGCCTGTCCTTGTTCATCATAGGCATCAACAGCCAGCTCCTGAAATTTGTTGTGCCACGAGAGCTCCCCACAGTCCCAGGTCACCCATCCCAAGGAGGCAGCTTGGGGGGGTGGGCTTGGAGGATGGGTGGGCTTGGAGGATGGGTTACCCAGCCCCACACACTCCTGTCCCTGCGCAGCTGGCCCCTGTAGAGCCCTCCTGAGCCTCTACCAGGACATAAAACAACATCAGCTCCACTTTCACCAAGGGGAAGGAATTTTCTTCCCCGGTAGAAGTCTGGGGAAGGGGTGAAGTGCAGGGGCTGGGCAGGAGAGTTCAGCCAGGAGCCACTTCCCAGCAGAGCTGGTGTTTATGTCCACAGACAGCGAGTCTAAACACTGCACGGGGCCGCAAGCTGGCTGCAAACCGGCCACGGGCTGGCTGCGAGCACCCTCAGGCTCCTCTCCCACCCAGTGCCACCTCAGCAAGGCACGGGCAGCACCCATCCCACCCCAGGGGTGCCAGACTGGGGCCAGGCATCCCATCTGCAGCCCCGTCCCCATGGGTGCCCATGCGGGGAGCGCGCGCTGGAGCCGAGCGAGCCCGGCTGGGGCTGTGCTGGAGGTTGGAGCCGGCTCCTCTTGGCCTTATATGGCCATTTTCACGCTGCTCTTGCAGCTCCCAGCTGCTCCCCACCCCAAAACGGGGTCAGGAGCTGGCAGCCAGCGCCTCGCCTGCCTCCTTCCTGTTAACCTCTTTCCTGCTGGATGGCCTCCGAGGGGTCCCTGCACCATGGGGGTGGCTGTATCCTGTCCTGACACCACCGCCTCCACCGGGCAGGGAGGGGCAGCAAACCTGGTGGTGGTCTCCAAGCAAGTGCAGCCTCCCTCGGTGCTGGGGTCTGACCCTCTGGGTCCTCAGCAGCATCCCCAAATCCAGGGAGCCCTTTGGGGAAGCTTGCACCCACGCACATGCATGCTCCACATCCAACGCTGCTGGAGGGGAAGAGGGACAGAAGATGCTGAGAACATCAGCACCATGACGGGTGCTGCTCCAAGCTGATGTCCTGGTTCTTTGGGGACCAAAGCAAAGTCCAGCATTGCACAGGCACTTACCAGCCCTGCCATGTTGAAGGCACCATCTCGCAGCCCTGCAAACCCTAGAGTTATTTTTCCCCCTCCCGCTCTCTGGGATTTAAATGCATTTAAAATGCAAAACGTCCTCCTCCCCTCCTAGGAGGGGGGTGGGAGGAATTCACCATAATGGATCCGACCCCATCTGCTCGCAGCTGCCAGCGTGGCACCCTCCCTGCTCCCCACCACACAGGCACCACAGCCACCCAGCCCCAGGCGAGGTGAGGATCTGCAGCTCCAGCCAGTTGTCATGGCAATCAGCCTGGTGGCACGAGCCTGGTGAGACCACACGTCAGGACGGCACAAGGGACCAGGACTTGGTGCAGGGACGAGTGGCCTGGAGAGGGAAATGCAGTTGTTTGGGGGTGGGAAAGAAAGGGAGGGCTCCATTTCCATCTCGATATTTGAATTTTAAATGGTGCTGTTCCAAATCAGCCTCCTCAACTTTCTTCTCCACCCCCTCGGTGTAGGAGACAAGTCCCAGGTGGTCCCTGCCAGGCACACACATGCAGGTGCTCACCACCACCTCTGTGCATGCAAGCTCTCATGTCCCTTCCTAGGAGCAAAGGGCTTCACCAAACCACCACAAAGCACGTCCCCAAAGGATGACTCCTAAGGTCACCTGCACACAGACGGTCATAGACATGGTGACGCCAATTCTGGAGGCAGCTCAGGAAGCTCACAGCTTGGATTGAGGTGGGATGATCTCCACTTGTGTTGGCCAACCACCCCAAGCCCTGTTCAACTGCAGCTGGACCTGGACTTCTGCTTCACGGGGGTGAGTGAAACAGCCCAAGCATCTGCCCAGGCATCAGCTGTGCTGGAGAGCCAAGGCCAAACCAGGGCAGGCTGTGCCCAACAGTTCCACATGAACTAGAAGTTTTCATTTTTTCACCAAAACACAGAAACAAAAGGAGGAAAGCAGCACAGCACCTCGCAATGGACAAAGCCAGCAGAAGCCTCTCAGCAAAGCTCTGCTGAACACTCTCACAAGATATAGGGTCAGGCCCACTCAAGCCAACCCCACCCAACTGGCCCCGCAGGTACCGCAGGGCCACGGCTGAGGTTTCTCCCCCTTTGGCTTCTTTTGGGCTCGGCTGAAGTAAAAATTTGCTTGGCAGATTTCACTTTACAGTGGGTAAAGGCAATTTATTTGTAGCCAACACTCTTCCCACCCCACCACACGTACACAGGTCACCCCGTGCCCACCTGCTCTCCCTTCTGCAGGGAAACAGTGGGCTCTGGTCTAGCCACAGTAAAGCAGACACTGGTTATGTCCCATGCTGCTTATCTCCTGCAGGACCCACATACTACAGCACTGCCACCACAGCGGGGTGTCCCCCAAGCCCCCACCCCCCAGGACTGTCACTACAGCACCTCGCACCAGCACCCAAAGCCTGCAAAAGAGGTGAGAAGAACCCCGGGGATGGGCAGTGCCAGATCTGCTGGAGGCTCGGGCGACTCCCATGGGCGCAGATGCTTCAGTGGAAGTTCTTGATTCCGGCCAAATTAGCCTGGAAATCTCATTACTCCCCAGTGCTGCTCTTCCAAGCTCTGCAGAGCTTCCTGCCGGGCTGGGAATACCACACAGTCGGGCTCCCAGTGCGCCTGGGGGGCTGCAGCCAGAGATGCAAAGGCCAACCCAAGGAGATGAGGTTGGGTTGGGTTGCATTGACCCACCAAGCAGCAGCCACACCCTGCACCCCACACCTCACCCCTACAGAAAACCCCGTATCTGCTCTGCATTGCTCCCAGCAGGATCCAGACAAGCTCAGACTCCACAGACCTTCCCAAAAGCCGAGATGGTGGCTGGAGAGCATGTTCCAACCTTTGACCACTGGCCATCCCACTAAACAGCACAAAATGGGAGGCTTTTTGGGTAAGAAAGGCAGCTCCAAGGAGAAAAGCTCCCAACAGGTACATGTGGCTATTGAAGGGGGAGGAGACCACCCAGTAACAGCTCGAGCTGTGCCGTGCACAAAGCGTGGTGGAGGCACTGGTGCAGACAGCCAAGAGCTGTCCTGGCTGGGCAGGCACCACCAGGGTCAAAGGCAAGAGGCATCCAGAGGGAAAAGTACTTTAAGCACCTGCCATGGCCAGGGACAAAGGCTGGGAATAACACATCAGGCTGCCAGAGTCGACCCCGTGTCCCAGAGGAGCAGCATTTTCTCCCTAAACCTGCTGCTCCCATCTGGCTCCTGCACTTGCGCAAGAGTTCAGCGAGAGGAGCAAGTTCATGGCCGTGAGCTGCTCCCAGGAGCACTCCCCGCACTCTCTCCTTCAGGAGCAGCTGTTTGGTCCCAGCAGAGAGGAGCAATCCCCTGTGTGTCCATCCCCTGTGCCTGGGATGATGGACTTCACCTCCCCAGCATCCATCTGTGCAGGACATTAACCGCCCATGCGAGCAAAACGTCCCCTTCCTCCACATATCTGCTCCATCCATAATCCTCACTGTCCCACCCCTGATGGGAAAGCAGCCAGGAAAGTGAACCAAAACCCTAATTATATCCCAGTAGCTCCCCAGTGCCCTGAGGATCTGCTGCGACTTTATTGATACGGTTACAACAGGGCTGATGAAATGAGGAGGAAAGGGCCAAGGCTGGGCATGCTCCAAAATCCCACCCTTTCTTCCCAGCCGCAGCATCACAAGGGGTGGAACTCACATGCAAGCTCAGGGTGCTGCCAGGACATGTCTAAAAACCAACCTGTGAACCCATCCCCTCCACCTCCTCTCCTCAAGGACCCATAGCAAAGGAAACACTGCAGCCATCACTGTATGGGGACCAGAAGGAGAGTGGTGACAACCATGAGCCACAGCAGGAGAGCAGCCCATGGACTCGATGCAGGACCCTGGGGCACTGTTTGGCCATATCATAGAATCTCAGACTGGTTTTGGTTGGAAGGGACCTTAAAGCTCACCCAGTCTCACCACTGCCATGGGCAGGGACACCTCCCACCACACCAGGGTGCTCCAAGCCCCATCCAACCTGGCCTTGGACACTGCCAGGGAGGGGCAGCCACAGCTTCTCTGGGCACCCTGGGCCAGGCTCTCACCACCCTCACACCAAACAATTTCTCCCTCCCATCCCATCTCCCCTCTGGCACTTGGAACCCGTTCCCCCTCGTCCCATCACTCCCTGCCCTTGGCACCAGTCCCTCTCCAGCTTTCCAGGAGCCCCTTCAGGCACTGGAAGGTGCTCTGAGGTCTCCCTGGAGCCTTCTCTTCTCCAGGCTGAACACCCCCAACTCTCTCAGCCTGTCCCCAGAGCAGAGCTGCTCCAGCCCTTGAAGCATCTCCATGGCCTCCTCTGGGAGAGTCACAGCTATGGCACCTGCAGCCACGGCATCCCTGGCACGGGGTGTCCAAGAGCCCCCGGGATCACATCCCTGCAGCCTAAGAGTGGCACAGCCCGGGGAAAACATGGGGAAAAACCCCTCCCTGCCAAGTGGGAGCCTTCCCCAGCTCCCTCCAGTCCCCGGAGCAGCCCCAGGGCCCTGCTTTCCCTCCAGGGCAGAAGGGGTGGCAGAGGAGCTGTGCAGCCCGCAGGGTGAGAGCCACGTTAATGTTCACAGCCAGATCAGCTCCAGGATCCCGGGGAAGGAGGTGAAGGGTAACCTGTGCCTGGGATTTACCTACAGTAATTTAACTTGCTGTTTTATCTCGTTGCCTTCTTGCGGTCAGACTTCAGTGACCACAGGGAAGAGTCCTCTCCACAGCTTCGAAGGGGCAAAATAAGAAGGTTTTACATAATGTGGATTAACCAAAAGCACATTCACACGCTGCTACCTGCTCTGGCACAAGGGACAAGCAGCATTTTGCTGGCCTTTTTTCCCCTATCTTATGTATCTTGCAGCAAGACCAATAATAAAACTGCCTGGGAATTCTCATTTTTCACCAGAAATGCCTCAAAACACCATGGACAAAAGGTGGGAGACTTCTGGGAAAAACCCTGCATTCAGCAACCCTGAGAAAAGCTGCTTGAAAACCTCCCCGAAGACCTCGGCTCGTCTCCACGCAAGTTTTAACCTGACAATGTCCCTTTTACAGACTCCAAACCTGATGAATAATTCATGCCCGGGATAAACCAGAAATATAATATTCACCAACGCTTACCGTAAGAGAAACAAGGGCTGCAAATCAGTAATTTATTAACCCCGAGCTGTGTTGCTGCTTGAACAGAGTGCACACCTCAGCTTTCTGCCCCAAAAACACCGGCGCAAAGTTGGCTTCTGAGCCATGGCAAGAGCACAGCGAGGGCTGGCTGAGACACCACCCCCCCCCAACCCAGCTCTCATCACACCTCCAGCACAACCACATCTTATCCTGGACTCCCTAAGATGCCAATGGGGGAAACCCCCCCAAAAACAAGGCTAGGAGCTGCCCCCCCCTGCTCCTTCCTTCTCCTCCTCAGGAGCTGCAGCCGCCCCTTCTCCGCCGGGAGGAGAGTGGTGGTGGGAAGCCCACAACCCCACGGCTCCGGCCGCTTTCTCAAGCATTCCAAAATTTGGCTGGAGCCCCTTTTTGTAGCTCCCCCCATCCCCAGCTGGACGCCTGCCTAATTGTGTATTTATTTATTTCTGCATTTTCCCAGCTCCCCGCACACGCTGGCGCGGGGAAGCGCACGCCGGCTCCCAAGGCAGACCCAAAACCAAAAAAATAAAAATGAGGGGATGGGGGGGTGCAGCTCTCCCCACATTCCCTGGAGGCCGGGAGGAAGCCGGGAAGCGCGAGGCTGGCCGGGAAGGGGGTGGGAGAGCAGGGGGCAGGAAGGGGGGACGCCAGCGGCATCGCCCACCCCCTCCGCTTTGTGCGCGCGCCTGGGGAAATTAAAAATAGCTGCGTCCAAAGAGTGGCTGCAAGAGCCACAAAGAGCGTGTTGAGCGGAGGCAGCTGCAAGCTATTTGCTGCCCCTGGTAATCAGCATCTTGGCTTGNGCCGCTGCCTTTCTCTAACCCACATATGTCATGTCAACAATCCATGGATACAGGATCTCTGCCGGGGGAAATAGGGGGAACATGCTTTGATTTTTAGAGCAGCTTTGTTGCCTCATTTGATTCATGTCCTCATCATCCTCTCCGAGCTGTCACTGAGGGTTTTGCAGCACCGAATCCCACCAAGGGATGCCCCATGGCACCCGGCAGAGATGGGACCTGTGGTGGGAACAGGGATGTGCCAGCCACCGGGATGCCACCTTCTTCTAGGGGTTCCTTTACACAATGGGAAAAGGGGTTTTACTGCCCAGCACTACACAGCTCACTGGTGGTCCCTGCTGACCCACGACAGGGCTGGAGAGAATTAAAACCAACCCTGTCCCCATCGCCACGTGGTGCAGCTGGCAGGTATGGAACTGTGCCACCGACAGCCCATTTCACACTCCCTCCCTGACACCAAGCAACAGAGGGGCAAAAACCCCATGGTTTTGTAGGTTCCTTGGGTGGGTTGGTCACTTGTGTCTCTGCAGACAGGCACAGCCACCCAGGGACTGGGGGATGCTTGGGAGCACAGCGCTGCCCTGGCTTGCAGAGAGCTGTGATCAAACACCCACCAAAGGTACCCATGGCTGCAGCCCCTTCCCCAGCAGAGCTCCCACCACCTTTGCTTCAACCACTCCAACAGGAAGGAGAAAAAAAAAGGAGAAAAAGGAAAAAGCAACTGGAGCAACTGCCCATAGTAAACACCAGTGCTACCATCTGTCACTGGCGGCCGTTGCTGGAGTGCTGTGCTTTTGCTCAGCATTCATGGCGTGGTGGGGTGCAGGGGGAAGGCAGGTTTGAGGCCACCACACAAGGCACAGGGTGGGAACAGCAGCCAAAGGACTGGCATGAGGGTAATCACACACTTGGCAATTAGCTGTGTCATTTCCCACCCACTCCAACATCTCCACTGCTAAACCCTGGTAGAGGTGGGTTTGATTTCTGCATTCACGTTTTACAGTGGATCATGATTTTTCTTTCTCCAAGAGCTTGCAGCCATGCTGGAGGCCATGGGTACCAAGTCCAGGTTTCCAGGAGTCACAAAGAAGAACCAGCAGCTGCTGCAAGCGCCTGTACCACTGTGACTCCATAAACGAGATAAAGGCAACCCAAAATCCAGCTCATTTCCCTCCCTGCTCTTGCACACGTCTTCTACACAAACATCTCTGCTAGGTCTCAAGAGATGGAGGAGCAGGGAAAAAGCAGAAAGGACAGAGCCACTTGAACCTGTTCTCATTGCTCAGCGTAAGAGCAATTCCAGCTTTGCAGCTCACCCTGTAGAAGACAATAGGGGCTGTGTTGTTTCCAGGAAGGAAGCACCTGGGCCAGGTCATCAAAGCTGCTCGTTCATTAGGAGGTCACTGGCTGAATCGAGCTCTCCCAACTCTTCTTTCATCCTCTTGCCTCCTGTTAACTCCCAAACCTCCCACCACAGACTGCTTCATGCCAGGGCCTCTCCCAAGTGGGTCCTACAGGCACCAATGCCCTTCTCGTGGGGCTTGGACATGGACATCAGCATCCTCCATCCACGCTCGAGAAGACGTGAACAGAAACAGCCAGCTTGATCCACCTCAGCTCCCAGTAAACCCAGGCACTTCTGGGGCCCCAGCAGTGGTCCCTGGCCACAGATCCAGGTGCCAGGACTGGTGTTGGAGCCATCCCTGGAGGATCCCTGTTCTCTCAGCCCCCATGAACCACCCTTCTGCAGCTCAGCAGTTTGACTTCCCCAAACACCATGCTAAATCAAACTAGAAGAGGTAAAATAGAAGAGGGGAGGGAAGGTTAGGGAACCACTCACAGAGGTGTCCCGGGTGTGTTAACAGCAGGACCCGCCTCCAGCAGCAACTGGGGCCAGATACTTTGAGCAGACAGAAGAGGGGGGCCAATTATGGGATCCCCACACCAAACTCCAACACACAAAACAACACTGGATCAGCATCAAGCAAGACATTAATATTAGAAAGTCCACAAATAAAGATCTGCACAACATCCCAACCCCTTCAAGGCTGCTTGGTCCTGGCTTCAGTGATGTCCCAGGAAACAAGTTCCCAGGGCTCCCTGTAGGTTCATAATTTTTTCCCCAAAAGCAGTATTAAGATTAAATACAACAAATCCATCAAAGATGTCCAAGCTCTGTTGGGGACCACCAGCACCTCTGCTGTCTCCACATCTCCTGTACGACCACCACAAGGATGTGCTTTGTCCCCTCTCCCTTGGACCCTGACTTCAGGTGTCCCTCTCCTGGCCAGGTCTCCTGGAGGAGAAAAGATTGTTGCTCTCCCATTATTCTCAACATTTCCTTATTTCTACTGCACCATCTGTGAGATACACACCAAACATCTCCAGAGAGAGCTCCCTACAGATCATCTTCCACCTCGCTCCCCACTAAACCAGTTATTTCCCTGGCTCTGCTGCCCACCGCTGCCCATCACTCCCACCCCAGCCAGCTCAACATCCCACATGATTTCCCATCCACACCATAACCACGAGGAGCTCCTGGATGGACCCATTTCCTCCACACACTGCATGAACTGGTAGGACTGGCAGGGCACTGTCACCAGCATTCACTAAGGTGACACACCACTTCTGGATGCGGCCGTGCAAGGGGTCACTTTCCCCCTCTTTTGGGGTCAAACCAAAAACCAGAGGAGCTGGGAAGAAAGTTCTCCTGCTTCAAGACCAGGTCAGACCCACACCCTGGAAAAAACCTGGGATGGGGGGGTCCCTGCTGCCATCCAAGCCCTGCACAGCTGCTCCCCTCCAGCCTCTCTGTTCCAGCACGCTTTACATTTGAAACACGCCTTTGATTCAAGCCAAAAGCTTTTTATGCTAAACAGAAACTGAAAGTCTTGAAGATCTGGCAAACAGAGGCACTGGCAAAACTGTGTCCATGGGGGGGGAAACGCCAGGGATAAGGGGAATGGGGGTTTGTAAAGCCTGGTGTTCCCATGGAGGAGGGGGCAGGGAGAGCTTGGAAACACTTAAATGGTGAAACGTGTGGAAAAAGTAAGGACAGAGAGGCCAGGATGTTTAAGGTTTGTTTTTAATCCCTGCCAATGAATTTCCATTCTGTGCCAAGACTGAAGTAAACTGCTTTGATCTGAAAATGAGGAGGAAAAACACACACATGGATTCTTGGCTTCTTAAAACAATATAGATGACAAAGGAGGGAACCACGGGGAAAATTAACACAGTGCAGCTCTGCTGATGGTGATGTTTTAAAATGCCCCTTTCTAACAAATACAGAGGGTTTGGGAGGGGGGTCCATTAGGAAACAGTAATTACATGTGTCTACGTGTCACAGCATCACTGGGGACACATCCTTCCCTCCCTCTGATGCCCCACCAGCAGCCACCAACGCTTACACTGTTCTTTTTTACCCATTTATCAATTCCTTAGGTTTCCAAGGCCGGGAGCGGGGCCTGGGGCTGCACAGGACTCCAGATGTGACCCGGCAGCCCCCCGCTTGGTGCCAGACCTCCCACCTCTGAGCTGGCCTCTCTTCCCCTATTTATACACCCGGTCCAGGGGTCCTGGTGCTCCCCTAACCATTGCCAGATGCTGGGCTGGCCTCGATCTTCATCCCGCCCCGGTCCCATCAGCTCCCAGCTCCCTCCTGACCTCCCTCCCTGCCACCACGGGCTGGAGCAGGGGTGTCTGCTCCATTGTACTGAGGTTAATGCTACTGTGATCCACCTGAGTTTGGAGCAGGACTACTGTGCTGCAAGCCCAGGAAGGGTCTGTAATGCCACCACAGAGGATACAACCACCCAACCCCATCTGCATGGGCAAACTCTGGTGTGGAGGCAGCTGACTACTGGTTTAAGCATCCTCTTAGACACCCCCCAAAGAGCAGTCTTAATGTTCTTCCCCCCTGGTCTTAGAAAGCAACTCGTGTCCAGCACATAAGGGGTAGAGGCAAGGCTCACAGCCCATCCTCACACGGAAGGTGCCAGACTTTGAGCAAGGCCAGTTTGTTGGAAGAAGGACATCTCATGTCCAGGGATGCTCCCCACAATCCCCCGCAGGGGAGCTGGGAAAGCCCATCCAGAAGATGCTCTCACCTTGGTGTGAGTGATCCACAATACCGGCCTGCTTAAGGTGCTCCCAGGTGAGCCTGAATTTTGCCCTGCTTTCAAACTGGCATACCCACAGAGAAAAAAAAACCCAAAATTATTAATAGTCTCAGGCAGCCAGCAAAAGGAAGCCTGGTGTGATGGGACAATACCCCCAGGGAGGAGGCAGCACTCACTGAGGGCAAAGCAGTGGCACAAACACCAACCTAGCATAAATCCCAGCCCAAGGGAAGGGGCAGGGGGTAAACTGAGGCACAGAGACTAGGCCTGGCCCATGGACATGTAATGAATCATTAAGAAGAGATCCAGACTCTCTTCTCTGACCTGCTCTAGCCACGGGGCTGGGTCCCTCCCCTCCTGCACACCCACTGCCTCTCCACTGCGTTCCCACGCAGCAGGGCTCTATTTATAGCGACCTCAGCTGCTAATTATAGATCACAGCAATCAAAACAAAGGGAAGCAAACGCTCTGCACTTGCCACTCTGACTCCATCCCCCTACCCCAGCACTGCTTCTGTGGCAGCTTCCGTACCTCAACCGAAACCTGCCGAGCTGTCCCAGCTCCGGGCTGCTCTCCCACCGCAGTGGTGGTGTCACTGGGGACCACAGGGTGCTTTACCAGGACTGAGACCTTGTCCAGAGTAAGGAAATGTCAGAGGGTGCAGCCACCAGCGTTGCTTTGGGCATCTCACCCCGGACAGAGCGTGCTGGGATGCAGCTGGGGGCAGGCAGCAGCCAAGGGAGGGTTCACTCACCAGCCTGGCACAGGTTCCTCCTCGTCCTTTCCTCCCGGCCCAGGCAGGGCTGTTTCCCCACAAGCTGAGAACTTCAGCCTCCACAGTTTCAAATATCCTGAAGCACCAATGGTCTAAGCTCTCTGAGTGACTCTTCTACCTCCAAAACAAGTCTCTGGATACATCTGCCTTGGTTTAGATGTTTTTGCAGGCTTTAGTCTCATGCTTCATGCCATGGGGTGTTGGGGAACATATCCCTTGGGAAAGCCAAGGAGGTGCCATAGGATTGGGAAACTCAAGAGGGCCAAATGTCTTTGGATACTGGCAATGCAGCAGCTTGTCCCCACGTCTGTCACCCTCTGTCCTGCCTTCCCTCAACTCAACACAAGAGCAGTCTCACCATCCTCCAGCTGCTGCAGAGGAACAAAATGGTGGAGGAGCGAAAATATGGTGGAGAAGCGAAAATATGGTGGAGAAAGCAGGGACAGATGAAAGGATGGACATACAGAAAGGGGGCAGCTAAGCAGGAGCACAGACTGGAGATCAGCTTGGGGACACCCATGAGCAGGTCTCAGGGGTGGCTGGATGCCAGCAGGGCAGCTAGTGTCTGCTTGTCTGACCTTCTGCTGAGAGCTTTCCATGCTCAAGATGTTCCAATCCAACACCAAACCAGACCCAGCCCAGAGGGTTTGCCCCTTGGGCAAAAGGCTCCTATGCCTCAGGTTGCCCCATTCCATGGCAGCAGCAACATCTCTGGGGACACCCAAGGTCTCCCCAGTTCATGGATGGGCTTCAAGCTGCCTCTCCACAGCCTGCTGCTCTCCAACCTGCTGGGACCAAGACATGGGGTCTCTCTGCCACCATCACCAGCCTGAAGCTCCCCTCCCAGGCCCACTCCCCCCTCCCCTCCCGTTTTTAATAAGAGCAGAAATTGCCAAACCCACAAAATTAATGTCTAACAGGTTCAAGGCAGAGCAATTCAATCCCTGCTTGCAACTGCCTGGGAGGTCTCCGGGCAGCTGCCACCCAGCTCCCAGCACACTGCAGAGGCTGCCCCTGCGCCGAGGCCCCTGTGGGACCCCCACCCAGCTCCCATGGGGGCAACTGGGGCACACTGGGGGTGGATCACCCCTGCATGGGCTGCAAAGTGGGTTCCCCATGCAAAAAGCAGCTGCAGGCAGGGAGCAGGCAAGCACCTTGGGGGAAACCAGTGTCCCCAGCAACCCCAGCCAGCAATGCCCGAGGTGTGGTGGGCACAGGGCTGGGTTCTCGTATCCCCCACAGGGACCTGCCTGCCAGCAGCCTGACCTGAATGCCACCAGTCCCCTCCAGGGACCCCCAACACTCAGCCACCACTGCCTGATGCTGTGGGACGGTGACAGTGGGTCACATCAGACAAACAACTTCCCCCAAGGTCAAGCAGAGGGCATGCTGCAGCGCACGTTCCCACACATGGAAGAAGATGATCCCTATCTGTCCTACCTCAGTCCCCCGACCCCACTCCCACATGGGCTGAGCAGCAACACAAACCCCATTTCCTCCTGCTTGGAGGCTTTTCCTCCTGCCCCAGCCCAGCCAGTACGGCAGGGGATGCTCCAGTGACATGGGCTGGAAGGGGCCAGGGGAGACTGTGCCCAACCATGGCCAGAAACCACCTTTAGCAGAGCTGGTGCAAACAGCAGTGTGGATCTCATGCACTGAAGTGCTCAACAGAAAGGTCAGGAAGGTATTTTTACACCGTGTGTCAGACCCCGATGAGGAGGAGGAGCTGTGACCATCTCCTCCATCTATGGCCATGGTGAGGCCGGACTGAGCCCTCCTGCTCTCCTCCAGTGGCACCCATCACACCACAGAGGCAGCAAGTCCTGGTGCCCCATCCCGGTGGTGCTCAGCTGGGTCAGAGAAGGGCTGGAGAGGTGCAGAGCCCTGGATACCAGTGTGGAGAGGTGACAGCACTGCAGTACACGGCACTGCCCCACACTGCACATGGGTACGCTCCCTTTTTGTTTGGTTTTTTCCACTTTTTCCCCTTTACAAAGAGCAAAAAACCCAAGAGGTGCCTGGAGAGTCTGAAGGACAAGGCTCAGGGCTGAGGCACTGCCCATCTGCTCCTGCTCAGGTACAGCAGCACCTGGGGCTGGTCAACCTCCCCAAGATGCAAAACAGCAAAAAAAAAACCCACGTTAAAAATTGGGTTTCCCAACACCCATCCATGCATCCTCAGATCAGGGCATCTCCCCCCGACCAGCCAGCTGCACCCTGCTCTCCTGCCACTGTAGGACAGGAAACACCAACCCAGCGTGCAGCCAGGCTGCTGAGACACTGAAAATGTATTGAAAGCCTCCACCCCCCCTCAGATGTTTAAATTATTTAGGGCACTTGGATCAACCCCAAGGAAAAATACAAACAAACCAGGCATGAAACCCGAGCAAGGCTCATGGTGCTGCTCTGCCCTCCCGGCCCCTGCCAGGGCACTGTGTGGCAACGGTGGAGGACCAAGGCATGGACCTTCTGCCCCCATGTCCCCACATGTCCCCACATGTGCACCACACCATCGGGAACCTCCCACCCACCCAGGTAGATCCCAGCACACAGGCACTCGCCACGCTGCAGCCAGGAGGATAAATCCATCAGCCCTGGGTGGTCACAGCCCCATTTCACAGCTCACAGCAGATGAGAGGGTTTCCCTTCATCTCCCCCCCTCTCTTCTACCAAGGGGAGCAGCGCCGGCAGCGTGCGGCAGCTCTGGGATGGGCAAGCAGTGGGAAGGCATTCCAGCTGACCTACTTTCCATGGGCATCACTAAGGCAGGGCCTCCTTCCCGGGCAATTCACCACCACCAAACCCCTGCTGGCACTGAGGAACGGGGCAGAAAGGAGCAGGGGGGGACACTGAGGAGACCCCCAGCACTCCCTGCCAGCATGGGATCTGCTGGCAAGAGACCAACCCCACACCAGGTGGGACCCACCACCCTCCTCAGACTGTCCACCAAGCTCCCACACAACCCCAGCCTGGCAGAAAGTCAAACCCAGAGAGCAGAAACTCCTCACCAATTTGGCAGTGACCTCCCCACTCCACATACCATCTGAGGGCAGCAGAGGTGGCCCCAGCTCCACGGGCAGCCCCATCCCCACCACCCCAGCACTGCCGCACACCTCAGGGGGCAGCACTCACCATCTCGTCGAGGGCGTAGCGCAGCAGCCCGTGCTCGTAGAGGATGAAGAACCGACGCTGCCATTTCTGCAAGAGAAGACAGCAAGGTGGGTCATGGTTGGATATTAGGAAGAAGTTCTTTACTGAGAGGGTGGTTGGGCGCTGGAATGGGCTGCCCAGGGAGGTGGTGGAGTCACCGTCCCTGGGGGTGTTCAAAAAACGGGTTGATGAGGCACTTGAGGCCATGGTCTAATGGTCAGGAATATGATGGGATAAAGGTTGGACTTGACGACCCTGGAGGTCCCTTCCAACCATAATGATTCTATGGCAGCAGCGCCCACCACCCCCTGGGAGCACTGGGGCTGTGCCCCACAAAGCTGGGGCAGAGAAAAGGCACTGAAACCCCTTTGTGGCAGGAGACTCGTGACAACTCCAGGTCTCGTGGAGCACCAGACCACAGCTGCCAAAAAAAGTAGAGGGGACACCCCAGCACTGTGGGGACCATTCCTAACGGCTGATCGATGTCACAGAAGTTGTCTCTGCTCAGCCCTTGACACCCCAAACCCAGCCATCTGGGGTGCCAGGCTCTGCTGGAGGTCTGCTTGCATCAGCCCACGCTGCTCAATGCTGATTTACTGCCTGGCTTTGTGTGCACCCAAAAAGAGGTTGTTTTGGGGTTGCTTGCCCACCCTGCTCCTCTCTGCATTCAAGCAAGACCCCAAGCTGGCCTCATTAAACCATGCAGGGGACAAAAATAACCAGAGAGAGAAGATTCCAGCTTTCAGGCTGGAACCAGGACTTTCCTCCTTCTCCTCTTCTGAAGGATGCCCACAAGCCCTGTCGCTGTTCTCCAAGAGACCAAAGACCTGCAGGACATCAGAAAGATCCCCCAACCAAGTGCTCCCAGCCCTCAGTTTCATCCTGCATGGTCCATTCCAGCACCCAGCGCTGCAGGGTGACAGGGTGTCATGCCAGACATCCCCCAGCAGTGCATCACCTTGATTCAGATGGTGGCTGCACCTCGGGGGGTGGTACCACCCGAGTGGGTCCTACCTCCCCTGGCACCGCTGATTCTGCAGCTGCACAGCAAACCAGATCGAAGAACTGATCTGGCTTGGAAAACTGCCTTTTATTTTCATGTGTGCCAGGTTGTTTTCAGCCAAGAGCGAAAACTGGTTGAGCAGGCTGATATAAAAAAGGTCCTAGATTCATAGCCCCAGTGCAGCAATTCTTATCTCACTTTTCTCAGCCCTTCGGGCAAAGTCCAAGGTGCTCAGGGACAAGCAAAACTACCGAGGATCCCATGGACCTCTGCATGCCCCAGCTTAGCAGGCAGCCTCTGCTCCAGGGGGGCCCCAACTCCAGTGTCCCCACAGTGCTGGGCCTGTGCCTCCAGATAATGACCCATATACCCAAGGCTGAACTGGGAACCCAATTCTTGTTCACTCGGGAGAGATTTTTTCTTATTACTGGGAGCTCCGAGAGCATTTTGGCTGCGTGACAAGAGGGTTCACGGACCATTACCATCCCTCCCACGCACGACACATCCCTGTCCTGGCAGCCTCAGCAGCAAGTTCCCTGGAAGAGCAGCTCGAGGACGGGCTGGGAGTCCTCGTCACAAGGTAGCGGTGAAAGGACATCAGCCTGGCCACATCCTTCTGGGCCTCACACCCCCCCAGGGCAGGGAAGTGGGGGATGCTCTGAACTCACGATGCTGCAAGGCACGAGCAAGCCCCTTTGGGCAGAGCCTGACTGGGCCCTGCTCCATCTGCAGTCTCTGACACAGGGGAGATTTAGACTGGATGTGAGGAAGAACTTCTTTGGTGTGAGGGTGGTGAGAGCCTGGCCCAGGGTGCCCAGAGAAGCTGTGGCTGCCCCTCCCTGGCAGTGTCCAAGGCCAGGTTGGATGGGGCTTGGAGCACCCTGGTGTGGTGGGAGGTGTCCCTGCCCATGGCAATGGTGAGACTGGATGAGCTTTAAGGTCCCTTCCAACCCAAACCATTTGACAATTCTATGATTCAGAGCTCCACAGGGTTCTAGCAAACAGGAATCACTTCTTAGCCCCTTCCTTGCTGCAGGACCTGCCTGACACAGGGGGATCCATATTAAGGGATGGGATGCAGCCTCCCTCCAGGGGTCTGGGACTGCCCATGGTGAGCCACAGAAAATCAAACAGTTGTTTCCATGCACAACTAGTGCCTTGCTGATAGTCCTGGCCCAGCTTAGAGCTGCACAGCCTACACCCCAGCAGCCTGAAAGCCTTCCACTCAGCGTAGCTTGTGTCAGGCCAACCACACCCCAACCAGGGCAGCATCAAGGCATCAAAAAGCAATAGCAGCAAGCAATAAATTGCACAGACTGCACCTGCAGTGCCCCAGCCTGCTGCCCAGCATGGGAGAACACTGAAACCTGCTGATGGCATTCCTGCTGCAGGAAACATCTCCCAGCTTCCTGGTTTGCACAACGGGATGGGTGCATGGAGGTGCCTGTGGCACTCCCAGGGCTGCAGCTGCCTCTGGGGGCAGGGACAGGCCCTCGCTGCTCCTCCTGCCACCCACGGCACGGGGAGAGGGCATCTCAGCTTCACTTACCCGGGAGCGATGCACAGGGTTGTCAAAGTCCGTTCCTTCTGGGGCCAGCAGCAGCCAGCCACCATAAATGGGTTTGGCCTGCAGAGAAACAGCAGAGAAACACATCAGGCACAGAGGAAACCAGTTCACCATGGATCAATACCGCAGGGGATCGATGGTCAGGGACCACAGGAAACCGCATTGGCCCCCGGCGCCACGGCAGCTGCACGGGTTCAGGCTCCTGCACAGAGGCAAACCCAGCCCTGCCAGCATGGGGAACATGATCCTTGATGGCAAATGGTGCTATCTACACTGTGTGTAAATGGGAATGAGATGAGCACTCGAGAGGAGGCAAAACCCCAGCCACAAACACCAAACTCGGCTGCTTCTGCACGGCATCGCACCGAGAGCCCGTCCTCCCCCATAGCTCTGCCCCTCGCCATCGGCAGCACGTCTCTGTTCCAAAGCAAAACCATACTCCAGAGGAGAGAGAGCTCAATGTTTTCCTTTTGTTAATTAAGAGAGGAAAAACTACCCAGCTCTGGCAGTTCTCCAGCTCGCAGCCGCTTCCCGTGCCGTGCACATCCAACACCCGTTTCCCCGCAGGGCCAGCCCGCTCCTCCCCGACAGCGGCTTCCACCAGGCAGGAAGGTCAGAGCCAGGCAGAGGGAAAACAGCTCATTCAGCCGGTTGGGAAGAGAAAGGGGAAGAATACCCGGAAAGAAATGCCTTACAGCACTGCCACTTATCAGTGGAAAAAGAAATAATATCCAGGCTCTTTATACCGGTGGTCTGGGGGGAGAAACAGTGAGTGTGAAGCACACCCAGGCCACGGCGAGTGGTGGGATGGGGATGGGCACCAGGCATGTCCTCCCCCGCAAAGTCCTACGGGCACCGCTCCTGCTGTCAAGCTCCAAACTATTAGCCAACACCATTCCTGGCAAGGGCTGCGGCCAAATCCTGCTGCAAGAGTGGCGAGGCATTGCCACACCGGCAAGGCGGCTCCGCGATGTACCGGGATGGGCCAGGAGGGTGGAAACCCAGGAGAGATCCAGCTTCAGGAGCTCCTGGGTCCAGGGACACTGCTCTCCACCACAAAACACCCATGCAGGCCCAGTCCCAGCGACAGGGATGCACATTCCCAGCTCCTCTCAAAATTATTTGGTTAATCTTGTTGCTTTCATTCTTTTCTTTTTTCTTTTTCTTTCCCCCCCTTAAAGCTTAAAACTGTTTCCAATTCAGTACCTCCCCTAGATTCCTCCTGACAGTTTCTGTGGTTTTGTAATGTTAAAAAAAAAAAGTTTCCCCTCTGGAAAAATCCCTGCAAACAATAGAAGAAACTGCCTATGCACCAAAAACTGTCAAACGCATGAAGCACTGAGTAAGCAAACTGGAAACAAGCCGGAGAACTCCTCTTACTGTTTATAAAGTGAAAAGAAATAACAAAATCTCTTATCCCCCCCCCACAATGTGACCGATCAGCTCTAGGTGTTCTCTCCCAGCAGCTGGGAAAACATGATTTAAGATCAACCTTCCTTCCTTCCTTCCCCCTCTCTTTGAAGGGGATTAAAAACAAGGAAAATGGAGTGCTGGGGGTGGGATGTGATCCTGGGAGTTGCCTCCCTCCCTCCCAGGGCACCCCTGTTCCCATGACCGGCATGAGCTGGCACAGAAGAACACCCCGCAGGCACCACAGCCCTCCCTGGGTTCAGCAGGGAGCCCCTCACCCCCCTGGCCCACTCACCTGGGTGCTGGCCCCCTGCTCGCCCGTGGTCCCCATGCTGCCCCCCGGCTGTGGCAGCACCCGCTCTGCGCCCGGCCCCGCGCCGCCCACACCAGCACCGGGCAGGGTGAGACGTGCTCCGCCCCATCCCGCCCCGCGCCCCCACCCAGAGGCACCCGTGACGCACCCTGTGCCCACGCCAGGGGAGGACTTTGGAGCTGGGGGTTCCCAAAGCTCCCCACCGTGCCAGGACATGGCCATGGCCACTCGTGTGCAACCATCGCTCGTAACGGCACTTCCCCAACTTGGGTTTTACAGGGGAAGAGCAAAATTGCAAATAACTCGCTAAAGGTGAGCCAGCAGAGAGCTGGGAAGGGCTTTCAACGGGTCACTGCGGCAGGAAAGGGGGGTCCCCAAACTCCCACTCACAGTGAGCCCTGAGCAACCAGCTCCGATGCTCGAGAAGGTATCACAAGGAGCCTCCGCCACCCAGGAAGAAGGAAGAGGATGACAGCAAAGGCAGGACATGGTGTCCCCAACGTTTGGCACCACCACACCAAGGCAGCACCCCAATGAGCCCTTGGTGGCCATGGTATGGGCAGCCGAGCTGCTTGCAGAGCTCAGCCCTTCTCCATCCCATGATTTTCTGCTCTGTGCCCCTGCACAACCAAGCACTCAACCCAGCAAAGCCCTGAGAGCAAGATCTCTCCTCGACACAAGCAACGGCGAAACCCAGACAGGGGACACGGTCACCAAGGTCAGGAACGAGCAGCCTTAACCTGGTATTACAGGCGAGAAGCCCTGCCCTACCTCAGCCCAGCTCACACCCCTCCACCACCCCAATTTGGGCTCAACCGACCACATTTAACACACCGGGCACCTGAAATACACACCCTGAACACAGCACGGTCATTTCTTTACTGGTGTCATAAAAAAGCACCAGTTGGCTACACTTAACTCCGGCAGAAGCATCCAATTTCAGATATTGAAACCGAAATAGCTGAGAGGTAGGAATTAGAGGCAGCCGGCGTGGGCAGAGGAACACGCAGCAGCGCTTTTTAAAGCCAAACCAAAACAAGCTGCTGCTAAAACCAAGCCAATGCCCAGGGTGGCACAAGCAGAAATAAAAGGGATAGGAATTGGCACACGGAATGTCCGAAATAAACCCACCACACCTGCATGGGAAGAGCAGGGTTTAAAGTACACCCGCTCAATGCTGCTGGAGGAGGCAGGTCCAGGGATGGAGATGGAGCCACACGTTGCTTCACACCCGCTCGGCTTCCTCCGGAGAGCTCAGTAAGAGGAGGGAAATGCAACACCCAGCACTGAGCTAGAGCTGAGAGCAAAAACTCCCCCTGTCCAAGCAGATGTGTCCAACCTCCTGCTAAGGGATGGCGTTAGAACAACCCTGGGTTTTCCAGGATGCTTGGACCACACAGGGCCCTGTGTGCCTCCCACGAGTTCTGGTGATATCCGAAGGGCAGCTCCAGGTGGTTTTCCCACAGCCACACGGGATGCTCAGGCACTGGGCAGGTTTGCTCTTCACAGAATCACAGAATCCTAGGGGTTGGAAGGGACCTCGAAAGCTCATCCAGTCCAACCCCCCTGCCAGAGCAGGGTCACCTAGAGTCCATCACACAGGAACACATCCAGGCAGGGTTTGAATGTCTCCAGCCAAGGAGACTCCAGATGCCAGACTCTTCTCCAGATAGTACCTGGCTGAAGGGCGAGCTGCAAAATGACGTGGAAAGCAGAGTGGAGGGCAGCTGCTGGTAGTGTGATGCATCCACGTCTAGGGTGGGGTGGGGTGGGACGGCACTCCCAGGGTGGGCAGGAAGAGGAGAGCCGGTTCCTCCGGCACAGCTCGCGGTGACGAAGCCAAACACCCGCCACGACCTCAGCCAGGAGGTGCTGAAGCCGCTGCCTCGACACCCAAAAAAAGTGATACAGCCACAGTGCCTTGCAGGGGCACTGCTGTGTGGGAGGTGTGGCCAGGCTGGAGCCCCACAGCACCCAGTCCCGTGGGATCGGTGAGGCTGACTCAGGCACAAACACCTCCGCGTCACGGCTCCGCTTCCCATCACACCTCTGGGAGCGCCCGGGTCTCCCATCCCGCCCTCTGATCCCCTGCTTAGCTCCACGGCCCAGCAGCAGAGCTGTGCTGTGCTGTGGATGCTCCACAGCCCCTCACCTGGTTCTGGTCACTGCATCCGTCCCCTCTGCATCACATCCAGGGCAGGACACTGCCGCCAGCCCCGGCAGCACGGCGGGTGGGAGGAAGCGGAGAAGGAAGCGGCCCCAGCTTGGTTTACATGAAGCTGTCAAGCTGCTGCGCTGATGCTGCCCAGGCACAGACAAACCACCCCACCGCAACCAGTTCCACCAGCAGCTGGAAGGACGTGTGGAGCTACTCAGCACCCTGCAAAGCCCATGGAGATACAGGAACCTCTGCACATCCCCAGGGCAGCAGGGCAGAGAGGACACAGCCACCCAGTTCCAGCGGGCAAGGACGGGACACGGGAACCCAACAGCACATGGAGCGCCAGGTGACAGGGCAGGAGGTGGGCTGTGACACCAACCAGCACTCCCGTTGGACAGGCTTCTGCAGCTGCAGTGTTTGCTGGTTACACCTTCACCTCTTCCCTCCGCCATGAAACCCAACCAGCCGAGCAGGGCGCTTGGCAGCCCCGAGCGGAGCCGCACCGTGCCGGTCATGCTGGAGCTCGGTGCACGAGGTGGAACAGGAGAGCTTTGCTGACATCCACATCTCCTCACTGGCTCCAGACAGCCCTGTGACAGAGCACCCCCATCCCCATCACGGTGCAAGGATGCCTGGGGATGCCCCCTGCAGCCAGTCCTCACCCACCCCAACCTGCTCTGAGGGAAGTCCAAACCCATTGCCAGGAGAGACTCCTGGCTCCGAGCGCGTGGCGGGAGGAATAATCTGTTTAGGCTGCTGGCAGACGTAATCAGCCTGTCCCGGGTGGAGGCAGGGCTTGTTTTGTTCAGGCTTGGCAACGGAGCGGGAAGGGGGGAAAAAAATGGGACCTTTGCAGCGGAGCTTTAGCCTCTGCCTCCAACGCTGAACACAGAGCCCTGAGCAGCAGGGGAGCTGTGCCGGGGCTTCCAGCAGCCCGGCGAGAAGACAACTGTGGGTTGGACCCATGGTAAGTCCCGTCCTGACACTTTTATGGCTTTAGTCTCTCTCTCTCCGAAAGCAGCGACAGCAGTGCCTGCTGCTCCCCACATNTGGCAGACGTAATCAGCCTGTCCCGGGTGGAGGCAGGGCTTGTTTTGTTCAGGCTTGGCAACGGAGCGGGAAGGGGGGAAAAAAATGGGACCTTTGCAGCGGAGCTTTAGCCTCTGCCTCCAACGCTGAACACAGAGCCCTGAGCAGCAGGGGAGCTGTGCCGGGGCTTCCAGCAGCCCGGCGAGAAGACAACTGTGGGTGGACCCATGGTAAGTCCCATCCTGACATTTTTATGGCTTTAGTCCCAATATTCACCTCTCTGAAAGCAGTGACAGCAGCGCCTGCTGCTCCCTGCACGCACCTCTGGGTGCTCACTGACAGGGTCACAGCTCTCAGCTGGACACACAGGAGACCACGGTCCCAGAGTTGGGACAACACAGTCCTCGTCCCCTGTGAACCACCTCCTGAACCGCTCAGGGCTCCCTGGAGGCAGCAACCAGTTCCTGGCACAGCTCAATGGGAAAGTCACCACAAATGCTGTGGTTGCAACCTCAAAAGAGGAAAGCTGGGTGGTTTCAACTCCACTCTCAGTTTTGCACACCTCAGAGCCCAGGAGAACATCAGTGATGGGTGAGTGGGAGCAGCCGTCACCCAGCAGGAACGGGGAACGTGACAGGGAGTTTGGGGAGGGAGCGGGATGCAATGCCCAAGCAGGCTTTCCTACCCCCTGCATGGCTTCTAGGAACCAAGAGACAGGCATTGCTTAGCACTTTGCATGCTCCCAGCAGGACGCCACATGGACCACTGCAGACCCGTGACCTGGGGCAGTGGGAGGCTCTGCAAACACCACTGTGCAAACCCACGCTCCAGTCGGTGGCAATCCCAAGGGTTGGGGAAGCAGCCTGGCCTCAGTGGTTGAGCTGCTCACATCTCTGTTTCCCTGCCTGTACAGTGTTCCTCCTCCACTGCAAGTCACCTGCAAGTCACTTGGCAGCCAGCAGCAGAGCAGGGCCAAACCCCAGCGCGGGAGGCTGCTGTGGGCATCCACAACCACTCCCAGCATGAAAGCACTCTCCATCCCCCAGCTCTGCATCCAGGCGGCCACTCGCTGCCCCCGAGTCCAGCCCAAGCTCAGCCTTCTCCAGCCCGAGACCCACGCAGCTCCTGGGGACAACCATGACCACACAGGGACAGCCTGTCCACCCACCTCCTGCTCTCCTGCAAAAACACATCTGCACGGGTGCAGGCACAAGCTGGCTGCTGCCAAAGCCAAATCACCCTCTCACCATGCAGGGAGAGGACAAACCTGACCAGAGCCAGGGCATGAGGAACACGAGGCACCATGGGGCACCACACATGGAACAGCCCTGACCCAGCCACCAGCAAACCCCAGAGCAAGGAGCTGCCCGGGCACTGCTGAGTGGGCAGCAGGAACGACCGGGGCAACAGGGAGGGGAAAGGTTGAATTCACCCTTCGTGCAAACAACCGCTCTCCTCCTGCAAACACCCTGGCCCTGGCCCCAGGCTCACGCTCGGCTCCAGCAGCTGCCACCAGCTTGGGCAGAGGGAGCAGGAGCTGGAAGAGGCCGGCTGCAGTCTGCATGGGCAATTTGTCAAGTGGCAGCAAAACACAAGTGGGAAAGAGAAGGCTTCATGATCCCAGCTCCCCCCTCCTCCAGCAGCCCCGGCAAGCCCCACAGCAAACAGGAGCACCCAACCACCCCCCACATCGGGGCTTCCTCAGCACCTGGGAGAAGCCACAACAGCTCTCCAGAGTACTGGAGAAGGGATTTATCACTTCCTCGGGTGCCAGAGCAGATAAGGTGCGGCGCCATGCAAAAAAAAACCCCAAAACAGCAGCAAATAAGTGTGCAAAGGGGGTGGCACTGCCATGGCCCTTCCCTTGGGCCATGCCGAGGGTCAAGCGCACCCAAAGTGACCCTGGCACCCAACCTCGTGTCTCTCCGGAGCACCCACTGCCTGCACTCCAAGGGTGGGCTGCAGCCTGCAGGGGACAGGACAGCCACCGTCACCGTGACACAGCCACCCCAGCTTCTCTGGCGGTGCCCCCCAAGTCCCTGCTCGCTGCAGCCACCCGTGGAAGCGGGTTTGACATTTGCAGAGAAACCCCCCCCCCCGTTCGGTCCTAATAATTAGTCAAGTACAGGCAGATTTTTGCAGCATGATACAAGCAACCGAGAGCAGGGAATGCAAACACAGGGGCTGCTTTCCAGGAAAGAGGGGGGTTTTCCTTCCTTGAGGAACAAGGGGTGGAGGCAAAAGCGTGCCCGGGACATGATCCCTCACCCTGCCACCCTTCGGACAATGCACAGAGGCAGGACCAGACCCCGGCCCGGGGCATCCCAGTCCCATGGATGCAGTGCCCCAGAGCAAAGCCAAGCCCGTGACCCAATGCTGACATTCTCCGGCCTCAGGGCTGCTGGCGGCCAGCTGCTGGGCGTCCAGAACAGTAGGAAAGTGATAATGTCCACGGGAGGACAGATGGAAATAACCACCACCACCCCCCACCGGGCAGCGGTGTCACAGGCCAGGGTGGGAGGAGGCACTGGGAAAAGCCTGCAAGCTCCGTTTTCTAACTGTGTGGTCCTCTGAGCATCCATGCCACGGCCTCAAAAAGAAAAAAAAAACAACACCAAAACAAAAAACCCCACCACACTGGTAGCTGGAAAGACATCTTCAAATTCCTCTATCTGTGCCAGTCCCCATGCCGCGGGAGAGCACACGCATGGAGAAAATTAAAAGCACTCTGCTCTTCTTCCAATTCAGGCCGAGCGTAATTTTGAGGTTAATTCCCAGCCGGTTCCTGTCGTGGGGGGCTCCATCTTCCTCAGGAGCCAAAGGCGTGTGTAAGCAGGCACAGCATGTTCCAGGCCAGCCAGCATGGAGAGCAAGGACCTCCCGAGGACATCCCCACGGCCCTGCAGAGCCCTGGGTGGCTTCCTTGGGAAGAGGGTCCTGTCAGCTGGAGCAGCTTTGTCCTAGAGGTGGAGGAGGGTCCCGGGAATTCTCCATCCTCCTGTGGCAGGCTCGGGAAGCTGACCTGCACGTCAGGTTAAAGGGCACTGTGCAGTGCCAGGAAAGAGGCAATTCCCACAAAAAGGGAATTTCTCCCTTGCCGGGAAAGGGGCAGCGCCAGGGGAGCTGGTGACAGGTAGGTGGAGCAGCCAGGAAAGAGCCATCAACAGCACCACGTTTGCCAGGGACCACAGGCTTGATCCTGCCACCAGACAGGACCACAGGGCTCTGAACACCCATCCCAGGGCTCCGGTTCATCAGGGCAGATCCACAGCAACGGATTTTCCGCAGGAGGGAGCAGGCGCAGCGACTGACCCAGTTTTTCCCATGCCATGCGGGCACCCCAGAAGGTCAAACATAGGTTGGGGGGGGCGGGGAGGGGGTCAAGAGCACGTCACCTCCCACCCACAGCCCTGCGGGGGGTAGCTTGGGCTCCAGTGAGGGGGGGACACCACACGTAGCCACCCCAAATCACACCGACCCCCAGCCCCGCAGCACAGCCACGCACAAAAACAACTCGTGAACACGGCGCTCCCGGGATTAGGGACTTAGCCCTTTGAAGTTGGAAGCGCTAAATCCGATTATTATTAGAGAGCTCCAGCTCATTAATCCTGATGTTTGGGGCTGGATTCCCCCCCCCCTTCCCAGCCCCGTTCCTAATCTGGTTCCCGAGTACAACGGGAATCCACTACTACCATTAAATATTTGTGACTTCTGTTCTCTGCCCCGAGCGGCTCCGGAGCACCCCGGGAAGCAGGAGGGGCAGCTCCTAACACCCACACAGGTATTTTCATGGAATAAAAATCCAAAAAGGACACGAGTGCGTAAGTGTGAAGTACCTTCACCTTTCCGGCAAGCCAAGTAGAAAGGTCAGATGACTCAAAAAGACTTTTCCAGCCTGACTCTAGGTAAGCACCAACACGGTCCCTATCCGTGGGGCAAACGGTGTGGGATCCCCCCTACCCAAACCAGGCTTAAAAAGAATTAAAAAGGAAATAAAAATAAATAAATTCAGAGCTGTTCAATGAACCGTTATTCCTGGGTGTGCTTCGGAGTGAGCACACCCCCACATCCCACCGCCGCCTCCTCCTCCTCCAAGGGGTGCAAATTCCGAGGGGAGAGGGCAGGGTGTGGGGGAGCACCCTGAGCTGGGGGGTCCTCGGGAGGGTGGAGCGGGAGGGTGCGTGCGTGCACGGCGTTCCCACAGCCACCATCTTCTCTGGGAAGCGGGATTACTTCACCCCCAGCTGCACGGGAGAAAACCGAGAAGGATCGCGCCGTTTTCCCAACCGGAGCCCCCGTGTGGGGCCCGGATCCGGCCACGGGGCCGACCCCATCCCACCACGGGAGCCAGTTATGGGGGCAGCCCCCCAGGGCCACCCTGATGGGGACAAAGTGGTCAAGGGGCTGCTCAAAACACGTCTCGAGGTCCCCAGGGCTGCAGGCCCCCCATGGCGGGCGCAGGCGGCGCTACGGGGAGCAGCGTGCGACACTCTGAACCCCACCCCAAAATAAAAACACACAAACATTGAACCCAGGAGGCAGCGAA